>VYXB01006643.1:225190-274593 GCA_013397135.1 Pachyramphus minor
TCTCCCCATTCAAGACTAGTTTTTATTTCTAAAGCAACATCAATTGAAGTAAAATATGATGTTGGAGAACAGTTATTTAGACGTATTAAGACAAGGAACTCTTTAATTCTTGGAATAAATTAATTCCTTATTTGAATTTACTCACTTCCAGTACTTCTGTGAGTTTACCATATGGTGATATGGTGAATTCACAGATGGTGACATAGATTTTTCTTGTAATCTCTCGTAGACTGTTGCAGTGAGTGTTTCTTGTAGACTGTTACAGTGAGTGTTTCTTGTGAACTGTCCTTTGCGTAAACAGGATAATTGTCACATAAACCATTGTGCCCTGAATCAGTTGCCTCTTCCTCAGACTTGGGGTTGGTGATCCTGGGGAAACTATGGCACTTGGCTGGATAGGAAGTGGGAACTTCCATGGGCAACATGACACAGGTATCGGTATTCAGGCAGAAATGCTTCCAGCCTCTTGAATATCCCTGTTGGGGGGATATTGAATATCCAGTGGTGAAACCATTCCTTGCAGAAAGGAAGATAAGGGTTTGGGTTATTTTCTGCTTGGACTAAATCCAGGCTAACAAAGTTTATTGTGGGAGTGATGCTCCTGGCTCACCGATCCTTGCCTCCTATTCCAGGAGGTTTCTGTAATATGGACTGCAGCAGAGAACTGGCCTGATTACTTTGCCACTTCTGTCTTCCTCACTTTTGGCCTCTAAAGTTTCCTGGAACACTAGATAAGATTTAACTTCACCTTGGTAGTGATTGTTGCAAATTTTCCAGGGTTTCTGTTGGGTTATTTATAGGGCTCTCCTTCTGTTGGTGCTGGGTCACCTGTACTTTCAGTAGTTGCTTACAGGCTGACAGGTCATCTTTAAAAAAAAAGATTCACTATCTTTTCATCTATTACATCCTTTATAGCAGGAAGTCAAATGTGGTTTCCCAATCTTAAAATCTCCTGTCTGGCTATTTATGCTGATTTCAACTTCCTTGCTGAGTTTCACCCCACAGTGTCCTCCAAAAATGTGACACAAAGGTAGAGCTTTTTTGCTCTTCTCAGAATCCTTCCTTTCACCCATGGTTCCTTAGCAAGGCATGGGGTCTTCTGCCCATCATCTGAGATGGAGTCTACCATGTGCCCCATCCCCACCTTGTCCCCAGCCCAGAGCACTGAGTGCCACATCCAGGCCTTCCTTGGGCACCTCCAGGGCTGGGGACTCCAAACCTCCCTGGGCAGCCCCTGCCAGGGCCTGACCACCCTTTCCAGGGAGAAATTCCTCCTCCTGTCCCACCTGCCCCTCCCCTGGCCCAGCTGGAGGCCGTTCCCTCTCCTCCTGTCCCTTGTTCCCTGGGAGCAGAGCCCGACCCCCCCCAGCTCCCCCCTCCTATCAGGGAGTTGCAGAGCCAGAAGGTCCCCCCTGAGCCTCCTTTTCTCCAGGCTGAGCCCCCCCAGCTCCCTCAGCTGCTGCTCCAGCCCCTTCCCAGCTCCCTTCCCTTCCCTGCACACGCTGCAGCCCCTCAGTGTCTCCTGTGGAGGGCCCAGCCCTGGGCACAGCCCTGGAGGGGCCTCAGCCGTGCCCAGCACAGGGTGGGCACTGCCCTGGGGCTGGGACACCCCATGGCTGGCACAGCCCAGGGGCCATTGGCCTCCTGCCCCCCTGGGCACACCTGGGATCATGTCCAGCCCTGGCACCAGCACCCCCAGTCCTTTCCCACCGGGCACTTCCCAGCCCCTCTGCCCCATCCTGGAGAGTTCCATGGGTCATTGTGACCCAAGGGTGGCACTTGGCCTCGTCTCTCACACCACTGGTCTCAACACATGGATCCATGTGGCACATGAGCAAAGCAAATATTTTCCTATTTGTGGTGAAAATGGGGTGATGGGTACCTACATGGGGTCAGAGGTAATCCTTCCTTCTTGTGTGGGAAGCCCTAAATTAACAAATAGCATTACAGTGATTTTCCAGGATGCTAGGAAAAGTCATGTGGAAACAGATTATTTGTTATTTCTGCTATACAATCACAGGATCAATCTAACCAAATAAAATGCTGTAATCTGATTTGATATAAATGGCTGCTGACATTCATTCAAAAAGCCTGAGTCATTACTTAGCTTATTCTGTACCCCTTACTCTTATCATAATAGATTGAACATTAGTGACTGTACTGGTGAGTCATACTTATTCACTTACTATTTTTCAAATTGTCCATGTATTTCATTTTTTTTGGGGGGAGGAATTGGCCAGGTTGATATAAACAACCTCCTTTTAATGGTTTTTCTTACAGTTGTGAGGACGTATTCTGGTGATGAGATTTACACTGGGTTGTGCTGTACTCATTTTCAGAGCTTTTCTGCTTGATCACACTAACTCTGGAGTAGGCTCATGCTCAGCATGAATTGAGAAAATCTCATTATTCTTCCTGTCCTTTGCCTTCACATATCCCAGAAAACTGAATTATCTGTAGGAATTTATTGGGTCAACACTGAAAATGAAAATGTTCCTCTAATAATCTTTGTGTGTGTGTGTGTAACTTCTTTCTATGCAGTTGCTCTGCTGTTTTCAGTCTCCTCAGATAATAATCCTTTCTCCATTTCAGTCTGTCACCACAAGTGAAAGTGAGCTGAGATCCCAAAAGACTCCTGACTTAACCAGTCATCCACCTATCCACTGATAGCTTTGTACTCACGATGTCTGAAACTGTGCCTAACGATTAAACACTCTTGGACTGATGAAAGTAGAGTTCACTTTTGGATGAGAGTGAGATTTAGGCACTTAGAGGGGAGCTGTCTCTGTATTGCATGACCAGGCTAAACTGTGGCCTGTTCAAGAGGCTGTTTGCTGTGGTAATTTGTAAACTTGGACACTTGTCAATAAAACAACAGGAATCCCAGAATGGTTTGAGTTTTAAGGAACCTTAAAGCTCATGCAGTTCTAACCCCTGCCATGGGCAGAGTCACCTTCCTCTAGACCAGGTTGTTTCCAAGCCCTGTCTACACAGGATTTATACTCATGTTGCTGCAGCAGCACAGCCTGTGAGGTACTTTTCCTTTAGGAAGGGATGCTGTCACCCCTGGGAAGAGCACAGTCACAGATAATGTGATACCACCAGATATCAGGGAAACAAAACAATATGTGTTAATGTTATCAGAGTGTCCTTGCAGATGTGCTCAGAGGCTTCCCCTGCATCTGTCAAGGGTTGGACTCTCCAGCTCAAGTGCAGGTCTTTGTGTGTGCTTGTGGTGCAGCCCTTGATTAGCTGAAGATTGGCTATATCAGAGCAGGCTGAGGGCAGAGCTCACCAGGGTCTGCAGCTCCTCCCAATCTTTGCTGGGTGTGAGCAGGGACAGCACCCAGGGAAGGGCTGGAGCTGTACCAGGGCAGGGTCAGGTGGATCTCAGGGAAAGGTTCTTCCCCCAGAGGGTGGTTGGCACTGCCCAGGCTCCCCAGGGCAGTGGGCACAGCCCCAAGGCTGCCAGAGCTCCAGGAGGGTTTGGACAACGCTCTGAGGGACGGGGGGGATTGTTGGGGTGTCTGTGCAGGGCCAGGAGCTGGACTGCATGGTCCTTGCGGATCTCTTTCAGCTCAGGATATTCTGTGATGGTATAAAGGCTCTTCTATTAGGCTTTGTGGGATGGACAGTGTATAGGGGCAGTGTTGAGATAATTTTGGGATCACAGGTCTGTTTGCTGCAGATGTTTGAAGTAAACATTCTTCGAGACTTTCTTTGTGGCTCTTGGTGGGTGTAATAGGGACCTTGTGGTAGTGCTGTATTTGGCTCCTCTGCCACAATAAGATTTTTAGATATAGAATCTATTAACCTGAACTCCATAGATAATGTAGTGTGAGCTTGTAGGGGGTGTGTGTAATTATGTCAGGGTCAAGGAACTCTGATAGGAATGAAGTCCAATGTAAAGGACATAAGTAAGTATTCGAGTCACTTAAACATAGACATCTGCTGCTCCTGGAAGGGCATGGATATGTGTCCATCTGCCAGGTGCATTCACATGAAATGGCACTGGATGCCTGGTTTTGGGTACCTGCCTCTGTTTAGTGCATTCTGAAAGACTGACAAAACAGCAAAGCAAGAGCTCCTGTTTGGAGTAACACCAGCAGGAGCTGGGGTGGGATATGCCATATGGAAAAGCAGGATATTGGGCTTTGTCTATCACATCAAGGCTCTCTGGCCCTTTTGTCCCTGTTCAGAGCTCTGTCCCTGTGTCTTTCCCTCGCAGCGTGCATGGGAGTGTTTGGGATGCAGGCGGTGATGATGTGATCGCATTTTTGTCTGTCTGCACCATCCTTGTCTCATCCAACATGGAGGGCAGATGGTGCTTGGGGATTCATCACGGCCCTGTATTCAAAGAGGCTGTTGTTTGCAGCATCCCAGATGTGTTTCCTGCAGATGTTGAAATAAATGAGGCGGGGGGTTACAGAAGAAGAGAGGATGATCTCATGTCTAAGCCAGTTCAGTGATCATCTGGGGAACTGGAACTCTGCCTTTAGGATGCAAGACAAACAACTCAAACCAGGCTTAACCCGTTTTCTTAATTCCATGGACAGCGCAGTATCCTCAGCTTGGTTTTGTGTATCCTCTCGAATTGAATGTGGTGCTTGTTGGTAGTTGGCTGTGTGCTTAGGTGAAATGTGTATTTTCTGGTTTATGACTTTAAAAATTCCTGTTCACGACAATGATTGGATAGCACTTGCTGTTCCCTTTTCTGGATTGCCTTTGAAGTTTGCAGCAGTTCCTCCAAAACTGATATGGCTGGGCACATTGACTCCAGTGCTGAAGTCTTTCTTATTCAGACTTCCTTAGGTAAATAAATAAGCCCAGGGTGATTTCTAGCCTCAAGCTATTGTTAGGGTTGCCAGGAAAGGGTAGTCAGGCACTGGCCCAGGCTGCCCAGGAAGTGATGGAATCACTGTTCCTGGAGGTGGTCAAAAAACGTGTAGATGTGGTGGGTTAGGGGTGGACCTGGCTGTGCTGGATTAATGGTTGGACTCTATGATCTTGGAGGGCTTTTCCAATGAATCTTAATGATTCTATGATTAATGAAGGGATTTTGTAATGTTCTCGTGATCATAACAAAACTGGATAATTATTGTAATGCCTGTACATAATTGCTCAAGAGCCAGGGGTTTGGGAGAGATATAAATCATCATTCTTTAGGGCTTATCCTGCCCTTGCAGAATTGAGGATTAGGAATCATTTCCTTCAGATAAAGCCCCACATGGTGCTTTGCTTCTTTTCACTCTGAAGTTTCTGTAATGGTTCAGGTCTGATCATGGTCCAGCTGGATGTGAGAACTGATCCTGTCCAGCAGTTCCCATGGATTTTTAGAGATGCAGGAGTAACCTCTCTCAGTGTATTTCCCTTTGATGGTTGGAAACAGTTCTGAAGTGAAGGTCTCTGGTGGCCCCTGGTCTTCACCAAGTGTTCAGAAGCAGTGGCCTATGAAGAGTCTGATTTGCAGTTTGCCTGTCACAACCTCTTGAACATCTCCAGAGAGCTGGGTGGCCTGGAGGTGACGCACAGCTCCAGCAGGAATTCCCTGTCTGGGTTTACAGAGGGCACTGTTGCTGCTCCTTTAGAGTTCTCTGTCCTGGTTTTAACTAGGATTGTAATGCATGGAAGCACAAATGTTAGAATGTATTTAAGGGATAAATGTAATTCCTTTCTTCTTTTGTTTATCTGTAGAATTCTGGGATGACTGGAATTCAAGATATTTGATTCCCACTCTTACCCTGAGGTAAGGAAATAAGCACGAGAAATTTCTACAGCTCAGGCAAGTAAGCATCTGTATCTCCATAGTTTATTGAAACTAATTGCTTGGTAAACAAATGAGTGCTGGGAACCTTCCTAAAGCAGAGGAACAGATTTGCTCTGTTACAAAATACAGTTTAAAAGGAACATAAGAATTTTAATTATTTTTTTTTTATTTAATAGTGAAAGGATCATTCATTCTGAACTTTGCTCTGAAAAACGTGAAAGCCTCTCCTGTGTGGAATTGAAATAGATATTTGACAGTTGTCTTAAATAAAAATTAAGCAAAAATGTCTGTCATAGATCCTTACCAGCACATTGTGGTAAGTAGCTCTGAATCTTCTGTGTATACTGTCTTCTGTTTTATGTCGTGTCTTGTGTAATGTGTTCTACTAGAGGTTATTCTAAATACGTACATAACATTGCAGTTGTTACTAATTCCTTAAAGAAATGATGTGTGTAACTTTATCCCTTACAGTACAATTTTTTTGTCACAATTCTATTTAGTGGCTCTTTCGCTTTACATTAATATGGATAGAGGGATAAGTTGATAATTTGGGTATTTAGATCTTAAACTAGCATATATCAGTGATGTTGATTCAAAGATAATCTTCAGAATACATCCTGAAAACTCTGAGTGAAATGGTCTGTGCTCCTCAACAGCACCTGCTGCTGAAAGCTCCTGGCCCCTTCTTCCTGCTTTATCCCAGTGTTCCTGCTGCATCCCTTGTCCCAGCTATCAAACCTGTGTCATTAGGGAGACAATTGACCTTGATGAATTGGCAGAAAAAACAGTTCAATACTAGTAATTTTTTTTGGTCTTTTTTTTGTAAGGGATTCTTGGTTTTGAGGGTGGGGAGGCCCTGGCACAGGGTGCCCAGAGAAGCTGTAGCCGCCCCATCCCTGGAAGTGTCCAAGGCCAGGTTGGATGGGACTTGGAGCAACCTGGGCTGGTGGAAGGTGTTCCTGCCCATGGCAGGAGGTGGAACTGGCTGAACTGTAGGGTCCCTTCCAACCCAAACCATTCCAGGATTTCGTGGAATGATTAGAAATCTGTTCTGTGCTGTGAGAGCTGGCCCAGGGGCAGGGTAGAGCCACATGAGCACAACCTGTGTAGTGGAGAAGTAGGGACGAGAGAAGGAGAAGGGAAATGGGAGCAGAACTGCCCTTTGTGGTGCAAGACAGTGGCTCACTGAACACTGGGATATTCCCACATAGCTCTGCTGGAAGTGACTTTCCAAAGTAAACACTGAAATGGCAGTTCCTGCTCAGACTGAAATCTGGAGCCACGCTGGGCGTGTTCCTATCACGGAGAATGATTAGAAATCTGTTCTGTGCTGTGAGAGCTGGCCCAGGGGCAGGGTAGAGCCACATGAGCACAACCTGTGTAGTGGAGAAGTAGGGACGAGAGAAGGAGAAGGGAAATGGGAGCAGAACTGCCCTTTGTGGTGCAAGACAGTGGCTCACTGAACACTGGGATATTCCCACATAGCTCTGCTGGAAGTGACTTTCCAAAGTAAACACTGAAATGGCAGTTCCTGCTCAGACTGAAATCTGGAGCCACACTGGGCGTGTTCCTATCACGGACTTCTCGTAAGAGCCCCGGCATCCCCCAGCAGGAACAGTGAGGTGTACCCAGAGATAGCCACCCTTGTCAGAGTGGTGTGTTTCTAAAACACAGCTAAAAATACACCCTGGGCTTCCTTGAAGTGAGCTCTTATCAGTGCTGTGGTTTGTACGCCACACACTCACATCCTCTGCTTCAGTTTGCAGCCAGCACATGCCAAACTGGGGTTTACTCCTCCACAGTCCTGTGAACTTGGCTGGAAGGACCAACTGCAAGTTGATGTCTGTGCTTAACTGTGTTGAAACAACTCACTGACTTACTCTTTTTGTCATCAGTGCCCTCTCCTGGATGGAATGCTTGGAATGATCTGTCCCGTTACAGGAGAGGTCTCTGAGGCACTTGGTTATAGTTTATTGAATCATCCCCACAAAAGATCTTTTGATACCAGTATATATTGTAATAAACACTGTTAATGCAAGAGCTGATCTGTTAATTGCGTGAAAAGTGAATGGAAATATTTTAAGGTTTCTTAATTTGAAAATTGAAATTCCATGGAAGTTTTTACTGGAATTTGGAAGGCAGCAGGCTCACATCAATGCAAAATCCTTGGATTTTTAAGGGCATTTGGCATTCAAAGACTTAAAAGTATTCTCCCTAAAAGTCCTTTTGCTGACTTGTGTATTTTCTGATTTTTTTATTTATCTTTTTTAACATATTTTGTGAAAGACTCTGAGGAATAAAAACCTACTGCAGGTGCAGACAGAACTGACTGTGCCAAAAATTAGATTTAGAGACTTAAGACATGCAATACATCTTTGATTGCAATGATATGGGGGATAAATATTATAAGAATGGGGAAAATGGCTTCAAGGTAAAATTTTGTGTGTGTGTGCACAAATGTTTGTCTGAATTGAAATACCCTGTGAAAGAAGAATGTGGACTCTGAAAATCTATTACTTAAGTAAACAGGCAAATATTTTCATTTGTTCAACCCAGTTGTGAGCTCAAGTGTCTTTAACATTGAGGAAGTAAAACTATTAAATACTTATGCAATCTGCCTGTGCCAGAGCTTCCTGATTGGGGTTGGTGTGCAAGGCAATCTGATGGAGTTATGTTCTGTGACTCAGCGTTCTGGAATACACAAATATGATATTGGATACATGTAAATTCCTCTTTAATGGCAAGTCCGGAAAGTTTATAGGTAAAACCCACCTGTGTTACAGGAGACGTCGGTGTGAGGTTGTTTCCCAGCCCCAGAGTGGGAAGGTGGTGGTGTTTGTGTGCTCACAAATATGCAAAAGATGTAGAATATGTTAAAGGGAGGAAAGCAGATAATTATGGAAATTTTACTGGGAGGAAAGCAAGCAAAGGTGAGGGAGGAACAAAGGAGGCAGGGGGAGGAGTTAGGAGAGATGGAAAGGTGTGTGAGAACAGGAGATATTGAATTGTGACTGTGCAGGATACTTGGAATCACAGGATCCCAGAACATGCTGAGTTGGAAGGGACCCACCAGGATCATCCAGTCCAACCCCTGACCCTGCTCAGACCCATCCCCAAGAGTCCCACCCTGTGCCCCAGAGGATCATCCAAACCCTCCTGGAACTCTGGCAGCCTTGGGGCTGTGCCCACTGCCCTGGGGAGCCTGGGCAGTGCCCAGTGGGGTGAAAACCAGTGTTGAACCAAGTAGAGTGAATACTATCCACAGGAGTCCCATAATTTAGAAACTCCAGGCTCAGAGAGGGCAGGTTGAAAACTTTTCTCTCCTTTCTTCTCTAAATTTATGGACAAAGAGGAAGTGAAATGGGAGGCGAGGCCACTGTGGATGGTGGGTTTGAGTTTTTTCAATTTTTTGAGTTCATCGGATCCCAGAATGGTTTGGGTTGGAAGAGACCTTAAAGCCCATCTCATTCCACCCTGTGGCATGGGCAGGGACATCTTCTACTAAAATTAATTGTGAGCTTTTGAAGTTTGTAACCTGTCGTCGATTTTTAAAGGAATGCAGATGTTGCTCCACTCAATGTTGCAACGTTTAAGTGATTTATTTACCATCCTCTGTTTTTCAGAAGTACTTGAGGAGTTGGCAATGTACAGATTTTTATCAAGATTTAAGGTGAACATAAGTCACTTGAGAAAATGCAGCTTAGTCATCTAAAGCAGCAAGGGCTGGATTTGTAGAGGTATCCAGAGTCAATATATTTCTTGTGGTGTTTCCAGGGGCATCTGATGTCTTCAGAACTCACTCCAAAAACTAACCAAAAAATGCTTCTAAAATGTGGACATTTAATCCTTTTAATCCTCTTAGAAACTGGATCCTAAGTGGAAAATTGCCTTTATTTGCGATTGCACTGAAGTTGTGTGAAAAAAACGTTTATTTTGGTGTAAGAAGAGATCTGAACTTTGGAGTTTCCTGTATATCTCTGTATATTTTTTTTTTTTTTTACAAAGAGGGAGATCATTTGTTTTAGTAGTTACAAATTTCTTGTGTGATTATGGCCAAATATTAATAACTCTTTATAATTATAATCCTCAGTGTGAGGAATGGGGAAAGGAGATAATGTTTTCTGGTTTTGTCAGGCCTCTCTGTACTTGCATTCCTTTCAAAGGATCCCAGATCTTAAACCAGACTTCACTTTCCTGGCAGTACAACAGCTGGAATGGTGGGGGTTGCTGTTTAAGTCAATAAAAAGCAGGTTTTATGATAGTATAACTGTTTAGCAAAACAGTTATTGATTTGTAATAGAAACAGTGGTGATCTCTGTCCTGCTGGAATGAGAATGTATTAGTGAGTGGTGGCTTGGTGGTAAGCATTTTATTTAGGCATATACATTTCATGAGCAGGACTGGGAGATGCAAGAAAATGACTTTACAGAGAGGTTTTTGTCAGGAAGCATCGTGTAGCCTCCTCATTGTCCACCGAGGACTCTGAGGCACTCCAGCAGTGCCCATGAATTTCATGTATCAGCTGAGAGCTGAATGCAGCACACCTGTGTCCCATCCCTGCCACCTAATTATAACTCCATCCTCCTCCTCCTCATTGCTAAATGCTCGGTGATCTCTGATTTGTGGCCTCCACTGAGGACAAGCTTTCTTAAGAGCTGAGAAAAAGGAGAAGGGTGGTGTGTTTGTACTTTGGGCTGTTTCTTTTAATTACAAGGTTGTATGTGAGAAAGGAACAAACTGAGGCCAGTGCTGTGTTGTGAAACCAAACCCTTCATCGGCCTGACGTGTGTGAAGGTGGCACACACTGATAAAGCAGCTTTGGGTATTTTTAAGCAGCGAACTGAAAATAGGGGACAGCAAGAGCTGTTAGCTTTGGGAGATTCACAGGTTGTAAAAATTCTTCGAGCAGGGTGAATGACAGAACTTCACATAACTGTGTTCACATAGAACCAGCTCTGCCCAGATAGCCACTAAAATCCACGTTTACCCTGCTGTGATGGAAGACTCTGGGCTTTCTTTTGCCCTGTGGCAGAGGCACAAATTTATTCACGGAGAAGTCACATCCTCCTTCCTGTTCATCCCTGCACTCTTGGAAGCTGCAGTGCAGAAGGTGATGGATGTCATGAAATCTTGGGTATGTCTTCATGCCAGCACAGGGCAGGCTGTTCAATAGGTATTGGTTCTTACCAGCTGTGGGTTCCCACACCTAAACCCTTTCTGTTGGGTTTGGTGCTTTGGAAGTGAGCAAACAGTCCTGCTGGGAGGCTCAGGCAGAGTCGAATTCCACTTTTCCTGTGGTTGGCGAACCACTGAAGCATCGATGGTTTCAGTGCACCACTTGTAAGATAATAGCTGGCATTGCCACAGTTCCCCCTGCCCACTGCCTTGTTCTTTGATCCAGACAACTCCTGCAGCTGACAGGGGAGGAATCCCAGAGCTGAAATGTGCTGCTGGGCAGACAGTCATGGATGGGGCCTCTGGCTGTCACAACGTGGGGTGATGGCAGCCACAGGAAGCTGCAGCATGCAGTGTCTGGGTCAGGCAGTGGCTGCAGTGAGCTCATCCCTTGGTATCACTGTGGGCAGGCTTTCCTGGATGCTTTGCAATGGGAATGTGGCTGTGCTTTCACAGACCTCAGGATTGTATCCTGACTTCAGCTATTACTTAAACACTCATAAGCCGCTTGTGCTGTCTCTAGTTGGTTTTGGCTTTTTTGTTTTTTTGAGGAAATGATATGTAAGATACCTATAAGATACTATTTTTTTTTATTTGTATTAGAGGGGTCCAGTTTGGTTCTAGATTCTGGGGGTGAGTTGTAGATGAGAAATAATGAGGCTTGGCTGGAACAACCAGTTTTGAAAAAAACAAAGTGTCCAGATGAAAACATAGCAAGAAAGCACCAGGCACAGCCTGAAAAGCATGTCCCATACCAAGGGTATTGTCTATGGTTTTAAATAAATTTCAATGAATTTCCTGATTCTGCTCCTTCCCCCTTTTTCTTCTGGTTGGAATATGTTGTAAGACCTTTGATTCTTGGCTACTTGTTTTGGTCCCAGTGACTGATATGCCATGTATATCACAAAGTTAATAGGGGGTTAGGAAAAGATAGAAAATATCCCTGTTTCAGTGTTGGAAATGCAAACCTCAGGTGTGTTGTAGCAGGGTGTGAGTCAGTGTCTGGGCACTGTGGGCAGCCAGACAGCTCGGGTGTCCTAAGACAGGCTTTTAAGATGGCAGTGTAGGTGTAAGGGCTGAGAGGCAATTGTGGAAGACCTGATCCTTCCTCCAGCACGTCAGATATCCCCACAATCTCTGTACTCTGTCCCTGTAAAGCCAGTGTTGTCTGCCCTGCAGTATGTACTGGTCATTCTCAGAGTTGGGCAAACTTATGGCTATGTAGATAAAGCAACAGTAGATGTGAGTTGGTGACCTCTTTTTATTAATTTTTTTAGTTTTGTTTCTTAACTTCACATCTTTTCCTACTTCCCTAGTTTGTTCAGGAGAGACCTGCTCCTGCTGTGTGCTTGGGCTTTGCAGGAAACTGGAACCCCGAGAAACTGCATGAAACTTGCTGGAGAATGTTTTAACAGCTGCGTTTTCACCTTCCTTACATTGTCTTAAGGATGCTTTCACACTGAATATTGATGTGTGCTAAAAGGTGTACTGCAAGCGTCACTCACTGTCCCTTGTATGTGCAGTATGCTTTTCTCTGCTCCAGAACACATACTTGGAAATAATTCCTCCTGTTCTTTGTACTAGGGGAAGGTAATTACAAAGACAAGCTGTAAAATAACCCCCTTTTATTCTTTCCTTACCGTATCCAGTTGTCCCTGACTGACTAAATGCCTTGGAGCAGGTTGTGTGGAGAGGAGGAGTGTTATTCATTGAGATTAGTAGGTGTGGCTGCAGGAAAATCCAGCAGCCCCAGTGCAAGGTCTGACCTCCCAGTAAAGCTGCAGGGTGCAGTTCAGCTTTAAGATGCTCTATCCAGTATGACTTTCCCTTACGTTTTGCCTGGGTGATTTCCCTCTCTCTCTTTTTGCGCAAAATGAAACCTGTTTTCATAGGGGTTTTTTGTTGTTTTTGATCTGGAGCTTAATCACCTCTAACTCTCTGACTTCCAGGTGGAGCACCAGTACTCACACATATTCACTGTGACAGTAAGGAAAGCCACAAATGTCACCAAGGGAGCCATTGGTGACATGCGTGAGTATTTCTTTCTATTTTGCTCTTTCTTCCACGAGGCTGTTGCCGTAGGCAGGGGGAGGTGATGACACATCCAGCTTGTCGTGGATGAAATTGTTGTTACTGGACTGGGGGGGTTTCTTGTCTGTCTTGTTAAAGCCAGGGCAGTGTCCCCATGTCATTGCTCACTCTCACTCAGAGAGCAGATTTGCCGCTCCCTCCTTCCATTGATCCAGAAGAGCTGAGTGAGTTGTAAACAATTTGCCTACAATAAGCAACACCTACAATTAGCTTTTTAGCTCACTGTGTGAGTCCAGTGGAACTGGCAATTGCTGCTGCCTCAGAAGGCTGTGGTTTGCTGGCGGGAACACGTAAAAGGAGAGAAGGCCAGAGCTCTGCTCAGTCAGTGCAGTAAGGAGAAAAAAATAAAAGGCCTTTAAAAAACCGACCCAAAATGGGTCAGCAGATCTTGTGGTGGGGAGATACATGACACCAGCACTTCTTCCCCTTTCTGTCAGGCTGCTGGACTGTGTAGCTGAACAGGAAACCACCAGGAAGAACAACCCATGAAAACTCTTCTCTGCTCTAAAAGGGGGAAGAGGGAGAGAATATTGGCTGAATGTGCAGAAAGAATATTCCCACTTCCTCAGGTCTAACTGCTCTGCTGCCAGATCACCCCTCCCTTTCCCTGGCACTCCATGCAGAGCCTGGCATAGTCCAAGGCTGGGGTTGGGAGGGTGAGTGTGGTGCCCTGCTCCTGCTCTCCCATCAGGCTCCTTGGACATGGAAGTACTTTCCAGTTCCTGCTCTGACCACTCAGCTTTGCTTTAGTGGGTTAGCAGTGGGTTTTCAGAATTAAAGTCTACTGTTGATAGTAAAACTGGGGAAAGGACACTTGAAAGGGAATGTTCAAGAGCCCCAAGTGTGAGGGGAGAGAGGGGAGCCCTGGTGAAGGGGAAAAAGAGGGAATTGGGAATCTATTTAACATCTCCTGTGGGGTAAAGGATAGAACACCCAGAGAAGATGCAATGGGGTGTGTGTATATACATATTTATATAATCTTCATGCAAAAAACCCTCAGGAGAAGTGCTGGAAGAGTGGAACAAGGAGCCCACAGGTTTGTGTGTGTGTGAGATGGAAAACTCCAGTTCTCAGACTGAGAGTTCTCTTTTGTGAGACAGTGTAGGGAACATGGGAAGAGAAAAAAAGAGGCTGAAGAGAGGACCCCATGATATGATATTAAAGGGAGCGGGGATAGGGTGAAGAAAGCCAGAAGGCAATGGCATTTTTGTCCACCATGTCCCTGTAGAATAGATTCCAAGTGCACTCCATCAGTGTAATTTTTTTTTTTTTAAACCCATCCTCTTATCTTTGCAAATCATCCAAACCAAAAAGCTGCTCAGGAAGAACATTTTATTTTGATAAAACCTGTCAGAACTAAGGGCCACTGAAACCTGCTTGGTTTCCTGTCTGAGGCAGCTATCAGAGCTCTGTAGCCTGGGGCATCTCTGAGGGAGCTTCCAAGTTCCTGGGGCTGGTTCTTGGACTCCTGGCAAATCCCCCAAAGTGAGAGAAACAGATCGTTGTGTCTCTTTTTATTTTGGGAAAGTGAACAATGTTTTTATTTCTTGTGTATATACAAAGCTTGGTGTGTTGGAGCCTGGGAGCTCTTTGATCAAATCAGTGATCATGTTAATTACTGAGGAGTGATGCTTGAAGCTGTGAGTGGTGAAGGGTCTGAGTGTGCCAGGATATATATATCTATATCTATATCTCTATATATATCTCAAATTTGATTTGCCAAAAATGTTTTGCTGTTCTTTTTGCCATATGAGTTTTTCCAAGACTTGCTCTGAAAAATCTGGGTCAATCTAAGTTTATTAAATATGCTGAAGTGCTTTGGGTGATATTTTCATCTTAAGGCTCTGAACTCTGCTCAAGGAGTTTTAGCTGGAAGGTGTGGTGTGGATGGGCATGGAGGCCCTGATTTCTGTCTCCTTAAGCCCAGGCAATATTTTAAGCATGTTTTTCAAGATTTATTGAGCTCTTTGTTAATGGGGAGTGTAAATGGTTGTGTCATCCTTAAACCCAGGTCACAGGTGCCCACTACACTGTAGCTTCCACAGGCAATGTGTTTCCATGAGTGAGCAAGTCACACAGGCAGCTCTGCTGATTCAAGACTTATTTTTGGTGCCTTGGCTGATCTGGGTGATGGAACAGCAGTGAAAGCTGGAACTGGGATAACCTCCACCTCTCTCTATTTGGCTGTGATTTCCCATTGTGTCTGTGAGGTGATCTGACAAAGACAAGCAACCCAATCTGAATCTTGCTCATCTCAGGATCTGAGTAGTAGCTGAGCTACAGTAGCTGCTGTTGTTACTCACTGACAGAGCACATCAAAATAAACTGACATGGCAATAATTGCATCATAGACATTTTCCATCCAGATGCTTTTCATATGTGAAGGAAGTTAGTGTGCTTTGACCAATTTGTCATTCTGTGAATGCATGTGTGGGGACGATAAATGAGATTTACTGTAAGAACTCATGACCCAGAATGGTTGGGAGGGGGCAAAAGAAGTTTGAGAGCAGACCTTCTTTCCAACAGTTCATTCAAATCCTTTCTTACTTCAGGTATCTGCCCATTTACTGCCTTAATATAGAAGTATTTTCTTTACTGATTTAACTTGTTTCAATTTTTGGTGTCTCTGTCAAGGTGATTATCTCAGTCCAGACTATCATCCCATCAACATCCAGGTGATGCAGCTTTACACAGATTTAAATTCTGATTTAGTGACTGTTTTATTCACTGTGTTCAGCTCTTCTGGCTGCATCTTTTACAGGCTGGAAGATTTATGAGCTGAGTAACTGCAGCAGATGTTGCTGGGTTGACTTTGGCTGGTGTCTCTATCACTCCCCTGCCATCAACAATACAGGGGAGAAAATATGATGAAAGGGTCTCTTGAGTCAAGATGAGGAGAGGGAGATCATTCACCTCTTACTGACATGAGCAAAACAAACTCAATTTGAGGAAATTCCTGCCATTTATTGCCAATTAACTGTAACAGAATAGAATAGTTAGAAAGACAGCTAAACCCACTTCATCCCCTAGACCTTTCCTTCTTTCTGGTGTTCCTGCTGCAACCCTTGTACCAGCTGTCAGACAGATGTGCTTGAGGTAAGCCAGCTGAACTGGCAGAAAAACAGTTTAACACAAAAAGAGACAGAAAAATTTATTAGGAAGGAATCCTTCCCTGGGAGGGTGGGGAGGCCGTGGCCCAGGTTGCCCAGAGAAGCTGTGGCTGCCCCTGGATCCCTGGAAGTGTCCAAGGCCAGGTTGGATGGGGCTTGGAGCAACCTGGGCTGGTGGAAGGTGTCCCTGCCCATGGCAGGGGGTGGGACTGGATGAGCTTTAAGGTCTGTTCCCACCCAAACCATTCTGGGATTCTATTCCCCTGCTGCCCAAAACCTGCCACATAAACCTATTACAGGAGGAAATATCACAGAACCTGCAAGGCATTGGTGAGGCTTTAGTTCTCTTAATCACTTAGCTTTCTACTCATTCCAGACCTTGTAAAATCACTTCTCTGACTGGAGCTCTTGGAAAGGTCTTGCCTCTGGTCTAGTGTGTTCCTATATAGTAGCTCTTTAGTTTTGAGTCTGCTCAGATGCCACCCAAAGTGTAGAGCCTTTCCTTTCTTCCAGGACAGTACAAGAACTTGCAGAAAAACAACTAGAATCCCAAACTGCAATATTGTGGAAGAGAAATGCTGGCAAACTGGTTCTTCTTTCCATAGCATCTTTCCTCTTCTGGATTTTTAGGGAGCTTGATGGAAAATTTTGTCAAAGGAAGCACTGTAAAATTTGTCTTGTATCTTTAAAGATCCATTTCAGTATAATGGCTTTCAAAACAAATGGAAGCATCTACAGAGGGAGCCAGTTTCATGACTCTGCTCTTAATGGTTGCTAATCTTGCTTAATCCTGTTTTGGATTTGCAGCTTTTACTTGCTTCAACTACTTCTGATGCTTTGATAATGTACAGTTGTAATTCTGGGCCATTTTAAGGGGAGAAAAATATTTTCTCAAGGAAGTTTAAAGTTTGATAGCTTGTGACGCTGGTACTTAGCTTCTCTCCCAGGTGCTCTCTTCCCTATTGGAATAAAAGTAGCATTTCCATTGCAGTTAGGCTGAACTATGTGGTGTCAGCCACTAGTGTGGCTGTTCACCATCAGCCAGAGCTCCTGAGGTTGAACCTGGCCTAGTTAAAGCCCAAGTCACAGCAGTCTAGAGCAGCCTAGGTAGGTGTGTGCAGGGTTTTAAACCTGGCCTTCAATGGGAGGAATTGGAGGTTTGCTTGCCTGTATTAGAGTTGGTGTTACACCAGCTGATGCAGGACTAATCCAGCTGTTCTCAGGATCACAGCTGGCTCGTCCTGCCCTGGCTTAGCTGTTGTGTCGTCAGATAAGGCTCTTCCTGCAAGGTCCTGGAGTGGGTTCTGATTTTTGCAAGGGAGTTGCAAGAGGAAAACAAGTCAAACTCCTTCCCCTTTCCAGCCTAACAGACTGGGAAAGTAGGTCAGAGTTGGCCAATCCTCCACATCCTGCAAGCTGCGCGTCCAGGTTTCGTGGCCAGGAGCCATGAGGTTTGAGCCTTCTGACAGCCCCTGTGCTGGCCCTGTTTGCCATGTCCTGGAGTGCTCTGAGCTCCACCACTGACCACAGCAGGTGCCTCTGGATCAGGAGCAAGGGCTGGTACTGAAATATGTATCCATGGAAGATGTGGGTCTTAATAAGTGAACAATGCTACTAACAACTGCTCAGGAGGTGTCTACTGCAGTCTTGGGGAGATCACTGAGACAATTAAATGCCAGGTTTGTTTCCTTCCCAGTATTCTTTTCCTGATTAGGGTTAGCCAGTGCTGCAAGGGCACAGTCATGTTGGAAACAGGTCTGTGTGTTCCACAGTGAAGCTTATCCAGAAATTGCTGTTCTTTTCAGTTGCAAAAATACCTTTTTGGTGAGAACCACATTGTGTCTGTGAGTACTTGCCATGCAGTTACTGAGGCAGGGGGTGTTTCTCTCAAAGGTTAGTGAACACTTGCTCTCATCCTAGGGGAAGGCTCTGTTACACTGAGAACATCAAGCAGTCGTGCTGGCTCAGACCCAGGATCCATCTTCCTGGTACTCTGGTTGGGGAACCTCCTTCTTGTCCCTCTGCTCCAGGCCCTTGCCAGGCTGGGACCAGCTGCAGCCCCAGGAGAAAGGAGCTTGATGATGGCTGGGAAGTGCTCCTGTTTCATGTGCTGTCCTGTCTCCAGGCAGAGCTCTGTGGTGGGGCTCTTCTCCAGGAGCTGTACACACCACTGTTTATCCAGGTGTTTTTTTTCCTTTTACTCTCTCCATTTAGGAGGAGTCTTCCTTATTTTGTGCCATTTATCCTCTGTAATAAGTTGACCTTTTCCTACTTTCTGTTCTTTTCCCTCTCATGCCCCTTCCCAGGAGTGCTTTGAAGTTGTGTTAGGGTTGGGCTAATGCCTGGTCCTAAGGGACAGTTGGGAAGAACATCAGTCATTGTGAGTTATAAAGGAAAAATATGAACAGGGTAAGCATGTGACACTTCCCTCTGACATCTCTCCACCACTGCCTGCAGTGAGGGACACCCTGAGCTGGATGTGCTCCTGGTGTAATTAGCTCTTACTGAGGTTCTCTTGCAGAAACTTCACTTGTTTTCTTTGAATCCATATAAGTCTTTTCACCCACAGCTCCTTTGGTAAGGAATTCTGCAGGTTGCTGTCTACTGTATAAAAAATACTTTTAATTTGTTTTGAAAATGGGGTTTTAAAGGTGTGATCTGAAGCTGGGTTCAGTACTGGGCCCCTCATGAAAGAAGGACACTGAGGGGCTGCAGCGTGTGCAGGGAAGGGAAGGGAGCTGGGAAGGGGCTGGAGCAGCAGCTGAGGGAGCTGGAGGGGCTCAGCCTGGAGAAAAGGAGGCTCAGGGGGGACCTTCTGGCTCTGCAACTCCCTGACAGGAGGGGGGAGCTGGGGGGGGTCGGGCTCTGCTCCCAGGGAACAAGGGACAGGAGGAGAGGGAATGGCCTCCAGCTGTGCCAGGGGAGGGGCAGGTGGGACATGAGGAGGAATTTCTCCCTGGAAAGGGTGGTCAGGCCCTGGCAGGGGCTGCCCAGGGAGGTGGTGGAGTCCCCAGCCCTGGAGGTGTTGAAAAAACGTGTGGATGTGTCACTAGAGGACTTGGTTTAGTGGTGAACATGGTGGTAGTCAATGGTTGTACATTATCTTAAAGATCTTTTCCAACCTTAATCATCCTATGATTCTGTCCTCTGGTGACTGTGTTGCAGGATTCCAAGCTTCCCACATATTAGTCTGTTCCAAAGAAAAGTTCTTACAAACAAGGAGTGTTCATTTATGTATTTCTGACTGAAGGTGTTCTGAAAGGGAGGGAAAATATTATCACTTTCCTCATGTCTGTCTCCACGGAAAGGAACCCTTTTGTAGAGCATGGTTTTAGTGACAGGCTTTATCAGAGTATCCAGCCAAAGTGTTACAGGAGGGCTGAAATGCAGGGAAGGTGTGCTAAATGCTGGCTTGTGCCAGGCTTAGTTGGACAGGTGACTGAGCTGCACAGCCATCCCTTGCCCTTTATGGCTCTGTTAACACTGATGTGTATAATGCACTTCTGATTAGGTGCTTCCCAGTCCATTCAGTCCTGGAAGTGCCATGCCTGTGTTATCCCAACTGAGCAGTGAGGTTGGACAACTCCCAGATTTCACTTCAGTTTGGAGCATCCTGGAGCTTCTTGCAGTGGCAGTGATGGTGGTTTTACAAAGATGTGATGTTTATGCAGCAGCCTGAGCCTATTCTTAGCTCTGGTGCTGCTCCAGTTAGGACCGCTCCAGGTTTTAAAAATGTTCCTTATAATTGTCTGAATTTAAAAGTTAAGGGAAGAACCTCTTCTCTATAAGGCCCTGAGGCTGCACTTCAGCAATATAGTAAGTGAAGCTCTAGGGCTGCTGGTAGAGACCCAAAACCTCTAAAACCTCCTGATACCAAACACAGATCCAGTGTAAACTTGTTCAGAGAACATTGCCAGTGTAAATTTGTATTAGCAGACTTTATGCCAGACTAGGAATAATCTATACTCCATCAGCTAACATAAATCTGGACCAAAAGTCGTTTTGTGGCTTTGGAGTAATTTAGTAGGAATGTGATGATATGCCTAAACTTACTGTAGACCAAATTATCCCTCTCCAAGTCTGGCATTGCTGTGGTCCCACGGTTGGAGCTGAGCCAGGCCACCTTCTCTCCCGTGTGTCTTTGGTGGTAGATTGAGATGTTTCACTGAGAACTAGGCATTTAAATTAATTAAAAAAACCCAAACCCCTTAGTTTCTGGCATACTACTAGAAAAATGCTATTTTTATCTGGCCTGTTGCAAGATTAGTGCTTCAGTTACTTTTCACTATCTGTCTGCAAAGGGAACTGTAGAAATAATGTAGAGAAAGGAATATTATATTGCTCTTGGCAATTGTACTAATGTGGTTTGACTCTATGCAGCATTCAGCTGACTTGTTTGGGTTTTTTATCCCCCTTTCAAGGCTGCATCAGTGAAACCAGTGATGCCCCACAGCAGCACACTGGGTGGTGGTGCAGTGCCTGTGCTGGAGTTCAGTTCTCCCCTTCCCTGAAGTAATGCTGGAGCTGAAAAGCGCTGTAATAAAAGGCACTACTAATTTTTAACGAATGTATTACCTAATCCCGGGGTTTCTCATGGCATAGCTGCTTCACTTGGAGTCACCTTCCACTCATGAAATCTCACATTGCATCATCCCCTTTGCAAAATCCCAGAAGCCTAAAGCTTGGCATTCCCTGTAATACCTGAAACACAGGCAGCAAATAATCCATCCCCTCCTCCAGAGCCTCTCGAGTATCTGCCCCGTGAGAATGGGTGGCCTGCTGCTGGTCCCTGCGTGGCATCTTGTGGCTCTGCCTTTTTCCATTCCTTCTTTCCCACCTGATACTGAATTAATTAATCAATTACTGGGGCCTGTCTTCTCCTGAACACTGAAGGCATCTTTTTCAGACCTTTGTTAGTCTCTCCTTTCACTGGGGTGGAACAGAGCAAGGCAAAGCCAAATCTAATAACTCATTTGTTAATGAGATTTTGGGGAAATGTTAATTATTGGTACTTGACAATTATTGCTAAGTATGATTTTTAAGAATTCCCTTTTTTAAAACTGGAAACATGAAACTGGGAAACCCTATGATTTTAAAAGTCATTGTGTTTTCACCTGACCGTGGCAGAGAGACCAACTTGTATTTTCAAGCCATTCTCCATGAAGCATATTCTCCAGTGAGCCCTGTAAAATTTGTTATTTGAATAGCAATTCAGTTTTTATTTAGGTTCCTCCCCCTTGGAAGAGAGAGAGGTCATCCAGCAATTCCCAGTAGTAGCTTGGCCTCAGTCAGGCTGCTCAGCTGCAGAGTGATTTTGTGCTGAACAAGTTGTACTGTAATGCAGGAAGTGGAAAAAAAAAGGTCAAAAATATACAGAGATGGTCCTTTGGGACCTAGGAAGGTTTTATGAATGAGATTGCACTTAATGGTGGATAAATTAATGGTTTTTACCATTATTTATATGTATCCAAACCAATATTATATATAATTGGTGTATTGTATTGGTATTTGTATAGTATATATGTAATAATCCATACCAACATAAAATATATTGCCATATATTAATTATAATAATGGTTAACCAGAAAGCAAAATACTCCCATAAACCAAATTGATGAAGTTCTTTAAGGAAGTTCTGCCATGGCCTTTCTGGAGTATTCCCAAAATTGCTTAAAAACAGTATCTGGAGATCAAGGGACCAAGGAATCTGGATCCAGGTGAAGTTTTTGTAATGGTGCTGCATATATTAAGTGAAATTAAAGTTAGTATAGTTTGATTGGATGTCCATTGTGATCACAAGTGTTTATGGTGTGCTTATGTGGAAAAAGAGTCAAATCCTTATGGTGTGGAATTTTTTACAATGAAACAGACTTTGGGATACTTGAAGAACTTTTCTTTTGACTTTTGATGGACAAATGAGATAAATTTTAATGTGTGATAGTATTGGCTTCATCCTTGGTATTTTATATTTGAACAGGCTTTCTATAGTTTCTTTATGTTTGTTTTGCTGTTGAAATAATTGAAATGACTGAAACATAAATTATATATCTGAAATATTAATTATATTAATTTAGGGGCCTGCTGACAGTCATCTCATCAAATTAATAGCATAAGATCAAGTGCTTTCCAGTCAGTGTAGAAAATTTTACAGGTTTCTGTAATAGACAGATTGTTAAACCCTTACTCATTTTTTAATGTGAGAGTGTTTGACCCTAATACTGTCCATTGTGTGTTTCACCTGGTGATTCATAATGTAATTTAAAGGGAGAATCCTATAGCAATTACTGAACGAGGCACAGTCATGGAATCCTTACTTTCTACCTCTCAGCCATTTCCTAAGCTGTTTAAAATAGCAATTTAGATTCTGACTCTGCCTTTATTGTTGGAAATCTGTGTTCAGCCCCTGGAAGATGCTGTAAATTGACATTATTATGGATGTTTTGTTAATTAGCTTTAGGGTATATACGGCTATCAGCTGCTAATTGCAGGACCCTCATTGGCAGCAGTGCTTGAACTCTTAGGTGTATTTTTGAGTTTGCAGGTGGGGTTTTAGATATTGAATTGTCAGTTCAGATTGATTTATTCCTGAGAAATCCCTCTGGTCCCTCTGTTCCAGCCTTCCCTGTGCTCTTCCCTCTGAAGCTCTCCAGCACTGTGACATTCTGTTGCACTTACTGTAAATAGCCAAAAAGTGCCAGGAAAAGAGGGCTATGGAATGATCTCATCTTGTGGGGGTGCATGTGGCCATTGGAAATCCTCCTAAAGGTTCCCTGTGCTGTAACGTTGGGATGCTGTGACAGAGTCGTCACAGGAAAGCAGTTGTGTAAGGATTAGCCTGGAGCAAAGCTGAGTGTACAAAAAGCTCATTTTCCTCAGAAGTGTCCTGAGGAACAAGAACAAATCCTTACACACTATTGCTTTTAAGTCTGTGGTTCTATTTCAAGTACTGGAGCTGGAAAAAAAGAGCAGTTCACTGACAGGGTTGTCTCCACATAGAATTGTCAAACCTGGAAAAGATCTTTAAGATCATCAAGTCCAGATACAGATAATTCTCTTGTCTTGATTAAACTCATAAAACATCAGGTTTTGACCGATTAACCATAAAGATGCTTCCTTTTAAAATCAAAATTTGGGTAACAGTGTTCCAGTATCTAAAGGAGCTCCAAGAGGGCTGGAGAGGGAATTAGGACAAGACCTGAAGTGGCAGGACACAGGGAATGGCTTCCCAGCGCCAGAGGGCAGGGTTAGATGGGATACTGGGAAGGAATTGTTCCCTGTGAGGGTGGGGAGGCCCTGGCCCAGGTTGCCCAGAGAAGCTGTGGCTGCCCCTGGATCCCTGGAAGTGTCCAAGGCCAGGTTGGACGGGGCTTGGAGCAACCTGGGCTGGTGGAAGGTGTCCCTGCCCATGGCTGGGGTGGCACTGGGTGGGCTTTAAGGTCCCTTCCAACCCAAACCATTCTGGGATTCCATGATAGCAGCAGTAATCAAGCTGTTTTTACTTACATTTTCAGAGATGGTTTTTTTAACATTACCTGGCAAATCAGTTGGCAAATGCACAAGCAGGTATAAAAGCATCCATGGAAAAGGGCACACACTGACTGTTTAATCTGCCTTTGATAACTTTAATGTTTTGAAATACATTAAGTGATCTTTTCTGTTACTTGCCAGGTTGCTGGTAACTAGTTTTTGGTCCCCATCCAATAATAAGGATTAAGATTTTGATTAATATAATATAGCTTATAGCAATATGTTAATCACAGTACACAGTGTTCCAGTGTATTTTCATTTATAGAAGGAAGATATAAAAGAATAGATTTTCATTTTCTTAACTGAAAATAGCTCAAAATAAACTTTGAAACATGAAAGGGCAGATGATTAAATCTTTGCCTTGGGTTAAAAACTAATAAAGGCATGGAGGTGAGGGGGTGGTTTGTCAATGCTGAACTACCAGGGCTGACTTTGCTAAGTTTGGTTGTTTTCTGCTTCAGGTTTAGCCTGATAGGAAGTTAGTAATGGCATCTCTGTGCCAGAGGTCTGAGGTTTCCATGTGTTTTGGGATTTTGAATATGGAGAGGAAACCATTTGGTGATTGTATTTATAAGAAAAAATTAGATTTTTATAACATAAGGCTGATCATATAATGACATGAAAAACTGAATGGAGAGGGATGTTTTGCCCAGAACTCTGTTCAGCACTGTGATTTTGGTAAAAAACCAAATTTTTGTAGGCAAGTTCAGTCTCTTGGCAGAACAAGTCTGTGTGTTTATTGCCAGAGTGATGCCTGATGTCCAGACTTAGCAGATGAGACCTTGTCACTGCTGACTTTGTGGATGTTTAGTTTCAAGGAGCCTTGATTCACTTCTTTCTGGCACAACTTTGTGTAGTGATTGAAAAGAGATAATGTAGAAGTTGGCAGGGTGTAACATCTGCCAGGGAGGGGTGATTGGGGGTTGACCCTGTGTTCCCCCAACATTAAAAAGGAGGCGAGATCAGCCATAACTCCCTAGGAGGTGTTTTAAGGCTTCCCACACTGCTCCCCAACTGTAAAGAGCTGCTTGTTCGTTATTCAGGGAGCAGTGTGACCAGCAGCAATTGCCTAATTAAACTCCTTGAGAAGTTTAATTAGAATAAAATTGAACAGAATTTGCCTGGGTACATATTCCAGACCTCCTGAGTGGTTTCAAAAGCCCTTTTTTTGGTTGTTTGGTTGTGGGTTTTTTCCCCCCAAAGACAGTTGATTTGATTTGAAATATGAGGAGTGTTTTAGAAAAATCTACCATGAAAGACAACCATGAGCCTTGGCCTAATTTGATAGAAAAAAACCCCTCATTGAAGAGAAAAAAAGTACAAGCTTTGACTTGTTGGAAAGTGGATTTTTAGGGCTGCCAGGAGTGCATTCCTTGCTCTCAGGAATGACTGTTATTAAATGTATCCTATGGGTTCTGTCAGTGTGTACTTTTCTCCCCTGATAATTCTTCTCAGCTGTAGTTGCCATATCTCTGTTTCCAGTCAGTGTTGTGTACAGTTGTTATAACAATATCCTGTGTAAGTAAGGTCTTGGTTGTGTGGTGACCTCCCCAAAGCTGTGGTGATTGCAGTGGTTTCACATCTGGACAACTCTCCTTATGCAGTGTGTCGCAGCACAGTGCACTGACTGGTTGCCTCCATCATTCCCAAACCAGCAAAGGTGAAAGAGGATCCAAAACTCTGGATCAAACTGCTTGTTTTCATTGTTTTGTGGGATACTTACTTCTGTGGCCAAAGAAATTAAAGGCTAGAAAGAGAGGAAGAGATACAAACAACTGCCAGGCAAGTTTTTGAAAGTTTTTATATTCCCTATAAACTTGACTCAGTCCTAGTGCCATTCTGGTTGTGTGAGGCTTTTCTCCTCCTCTATTAAATCCCAATTCCTGTTTCTTTTTTGGGAGGTTAATATCATTGTAACTTATGTAGCTGCACACTTTTCTGTCCTAGACTAGCAGGTGATCTGTGGTTTCACATAATTGTACCAGCAACTATTACAACCCAAAGCTGAGTTTTCCCTGCCCTGAGCATGTGTTTTGCCCTGCAGTTGACACTCCAGATCCCTACGTGGAACTGTTCATCCCAACTGCCCCCGACTGCAGGAAGAGAACGAAACATTTCAACAACAACGTGAACCCCGTGTGGAATGAGACTTTTGAGTTCATTCTGGACCCCAACCTGGAGAATGTCCTTGAGGTAAATCCCAGGGCTGAGCTGCAGCTGTGAAGGTGGAAGTTACCAATGCCTGGAAAGGTGAAACACAGCAGCTTGTACATGTGTGGCACCTGTTGTCTCAAAATTCCACCTTTTTGTTTTAGCCATGGTGTTGTATAAGTTAAATTAGTCAAGGAGTAGCCTTGAGAGTCATTGTAAGACATGCCTGTGAGTCACCTCTGGGACTGCTCCTGAGGGATAGTATTTACTATTCCTCACCTCAGCCATCATTTACTTCCTGCTTCCTAGACTGATTCCACTGTTACAGACAGGGAATATGTGGGGTTAAAGTCAAGTCTCTGCCCATTCTTTGCTTCTCCCTGAGGAGACAGAAAGCAAAAGTGTGGTTCTGCTGTCTCCTCCATGCCTGGAGCCAAGGCCTGGGAGCCCACCCAGTGCTGTTGTGGGGACCACTCCATGTTCAGGCTTGTTGGTTAAGCCACTGTTTAATCTTGGTGTGTTCAACCTTTCCAGGTTATGTACAGAAGGTGAGCATTAGATCTATGTATTTTATAAGTGGGCATGGCAAGCATTTAAGGTTGTCTCTGGTCTTTGTTAGCTCTGTTCTTCACAGGGAATGGCCCTGACACGTGTAGTCTTCTGAGCCAAGCTCATGGAGTTCAGTCTAAGTTGGCCAACTGGGACAGAGCTGTAGCCTGTGAAGGCTTTCCTTGGCCTTGTGACCATCATGTCTTGGGTCTGAAATGGAATTCTGCTTCCTACAAGCTCCCTGTGTTCTGGGGAGAGGGATAGGCTCCACAATCCCAGGACTGGCTCAGTGGAGCGTGAAGAACTGCCATATGCATCCTGCACTAGGGACAGGGTAATGTGAGGGAATTCACAATGGCTTCACCACAGCTCTGCAGGAAGCAGGTCACCCAAAACAGCTGCCGCCAGCTGGGTCAGGGGCAACAGTCAGCTGAGGGGATCCTTATGTTTTTTGGTTGTAGGAGTGCAAATTGGCCTCAGAAAACGGAGTGATTCTGGCTTCTTCATGAAAAAGGCAGGAAAAAAAGAACTTGGGTTCATCTGTCTTTGTTGCAGTATGGGACCTAAAACTGTTTCAATTTCACTTTTGTGGATTCTGACAATCTCTGGGGCAAAGAATTTTACCCATCTTTTTGCAGATCTTGTGCTTTTTTGGAGGATCTGCAGGAGCTACAGCTGGCTAAATAATTGATGTGGTTAATAGCAGCTCTTGAATCGTTAAAAGATGGGCACAATGGTAAACTGAGGAATAGAAAATAAGAAAGTTCCTTGGTTTTACTGGCACTGTAGAAAGACTAGGTCAGATTCTGCTTGTAGTTACAGAATCCCAGGAAGGGTCAGGCTGGAAGGGCCCACAGGGGCTCACCTGGTCCCACCTCCCTGCTCCAGCAGGGCCATCCCAGAGCACAGGGCACAGGATTGTGCCAGAGGGGTCTGGAATATCCCCAGGGAGGAGACTGCAGCCCCTCCCTGGGCAGCCTGGGCAGTGCTGGGTCACTGCCCAGCCAAGAAGTTCTTCCTCCTGTGCAGGGGGAACTTGCTGGGCATCAGTTGCTGCCCGTTGCTCTGGTGCCATTGCTGGGCCCCCCGAGCAGAGCCTGGGGCATCCTCTGCCCCCTCCCTTATCCTTAGGCAGCTTCCCTGATAATGTTTGAATTTTGTTGAGTACAAAATTTGGTTCAAGGGTTTTGAAAGGATAAAATTATTGAAGTCACAAATGCAACAAGATGGATCGTAAGTAGAAATTGGAAATGTAAATTTATAATAACTAAAGGCTGTTGCTGGTCAGCAGAGAGCAGGTGATACCATGTAATAATGGTTAATTATGGATCTGCTGATGTGTAGGCAAGATACTTTGGATTCTGCATGGAGTGCAGTGTCAGGATTCCAGTCTGTAAAGCCACCTCCCCACCAAAACCTCTTTATGAATTTGCAAGCTCACAGAGACTCCACAATCCTTGTGACTCCATGGATTATTTTAATCTACACCTTTAACTCTATCCCAAGTGCAGTTTTCCCTCTGAAGCTCTTCAAAATCCCACTGAGAAGTTTCTCCTGTCGGTTTTAAGAGACAGTGCTCCGAGATTGCAGAGTAAAGTTCTACAAGGAAACAGGATGTAGATGCCATTAAAATAATAAGTTCTGCCCTAAAATACAGTTCATTGTTTCAAAGGGTTGCTCATGGCACAGGATGAAGAAGATTCTTTGTAGCTGAGAAGAGGCTGAACCCAGATGTAGCAAGATCAAGTGACTGTATCTTGATTCCTTTTGTTTAATGCAGAAGATACGGTCCAAGCCACAAACATATGATATTTTAGAAGATATAATTCCACAGAGTGGAAAAAAACCATAAGTCAAATGAGTCTGAAGAACTTATTTAATAGAGACTGTGGAAATGATAATTTGAATATATTTCTGAGTATCTTACTTGAGGACTTGGAAGGCAGCCCCTGGGGGAGAAACCAGACTGCTAGAGCTAGATCCACATGGATTAGAGCAAAAGCATGG
Source organism: Pachyramphus minor (assembly GCA_013397135.1). Lineage (NCBI taxonomy): Eukaryota > Metazoa > Chordata > Aves > Passeriformes > Tyrannidae > Pachyramphus > Pachyramphus minor. Next base: position 253,568 of record VYXB01006643.1, read on the forward strand.
GATGGTGTTCTGTGGTATCCACAGACATCTTTGGAGATTATCACATTTTGGAAGGTACATGCTCTGACATGGAGAGTAGGAGAAGAGACTTGAAGGTCTGGCTGGATACAGAGAAAAGCTTTGTGTTTTTTGGAATGCTGCACACTTTGCCAAATCAGTGCTAGAAAATCTTGGTCTGCACACACAAGGCTGGGATGTAGGAGTTGGATTCAGTGATTCTTGTGGGTCCCTTCCAACTTGGCATATTCTGTATGGATTCTATCTAAAAATCTTTGTCTGTCCATCCAAGACTGGGATGTGTGGATTCTGTCTTCAGTGAAAAGTTTGTTTTTTGGCCTATTACACTGAAAACTGTGGAAGGTTCTCTATGGGGAAGTTTTACTAACTGGAAATTTGGAGTAATTGTGTGTTTTATGTGTAGAATGTGAAGTTATTATGCCTGCTTAGAAAGATGGTGAGATTTATTGACAGAAAGGTGCTTGGATGAAAAGCCCTCTGTAGATAATCCTGCTATACTCCTGCAGTTGAATACCTTGGAGGTGCCACCTACACTGGACGTGAGTTTATCCTGTTTTAAAGAACATATCTGTTGGCACTGGGCATTGACTGGGTTGGGTTGAGCCCATTCTTTTCCATATAATTTTTTTTTACTCTTATGGAATTAAAAAGGGATTTGTTGAAGTACAATTGAATTCCCAGCTGTCTTTTCTAGGTTACTCTCATGGATGCCAACTACGTTATGGATGAGACTCTTGGCACATCCACGTTTCCCATCTCTTCTCTGAAACTGGGAGAAAAGAAGGAGGTCCAGTTGACTTTCAATGATGTAAGTCAGAACATTCATGGCTTTGCCTTTGTTGGGGCAGCTCTGAACAGGGTGGGAGGTTCTTCAAAGAACACCTGAACTGTTGTGTAGACCAGAGTGTACAACATTTTTGTTGGAGCATAAGAAAAACACTTGGCCTGCTCTTGATGTTTGTTCCTGGATGGAAGGAGATCAAAGGCTGTTTCTGATCCCATCAGTCTCCCTTGGGACTATATATGTATGTTTTTGCTTAATACACAGCTATTTTATGAATTCCAGAAGGGATTAGGATATATCATGGGATAAGGGTGGCAGCCTTTCAGTCAGGAAATAGCTGAATATTTGGGGGCACACAGAGGCATCTCAGGTGAGGGTTGTTCTCTGCATACCCTGCTCTGAAGCTGAAAGGTCTGAAGTTTTCTAAGCATTCACTGTTACCCTAAAGGCACTGTATTTATCTTCTTACAGCCCTGCTGAGAGAAGAATTCAGCAAAACAATGCCACTGTTTTGTATGTCCCTGCTGAGAGAATCTTCTTTAAAAGCCTAGTTTGAAACTTTCTCTTGCTAAACCAGTTTCTTCCCCACTTGATGCAGTTTAGTTTTGTGGCCTTAGTGTAAGAGGTTACTCAGGGTTTGCTGGTCAATGCATTGCCCCTCCTGCTGATGCCTGTGGCTTCCACAAAGCTGTCAGGAATTCTTTTATTATTACGTTTCACTTTCTGTGAGTGGCTTGTTGTAACACAACCCTGGTTAACATGCAATAGTGCAGTAATTGGATTATTCTCTTTAAACATGTCTGCAAAACAGATGGAATCAGTATAACAGGGATCGTCTGCCTGCACAGTAACTCCTGGAAATTGTTGTTAAATCTGTGTGCAATTGAGCTTGTTTTGAATGTATTAAAATCATGGAGTGGTTTGGGTTGGAAGGAACCTTAAAGCTCATCCAGTTCCTACGCCTGGCCATGGGCAGGGACACCTTTCAAATACTGTCTACATTTCTCTTTTTGGCTCAGGTTTATACATGATCAGAGGTCTTGATTTGTGACTGCTTTGCTTTTTCCTGTGTGACATAACTTTAAAAGTGTGCTTACAGCAAATAACTGGTTTAAGGCCTATTTACTGGAAACCAGAGTTTCATATAGAAGATTTAGCATTTAATTTGGCTTAGTCTTAGGGTTGTTGGAATTTTGATACCCTTCTTTTTTCTTTTTAAAATTGCTGCATTTTTGGAAGTTTCTGCATATTTATTTAACTAAGTGCTCCAGTAACTCTTGGATGTGCAGAGTGTGGGCTGAGTGCAGGCCCTGGTTCTGCCAGGCATGAGGTGAGGTGGTGAGAAAGAGCTAATGAATACATTTTGAAAACATAGTTTACAAAGCTCATTCTAGTAATACAAGGCCTTCCCACATTACACATAGGCTTTAATTTCTCATCAACATTCAGCAAAGCTTGGTAGAGAGTTTTAGGGGGGAAAATCAGTGTAAAAAGGCCAAATACACTCTGAAATTTATAAGCAAATAGTAAGGGAACATGAAGTCAGGTTGAGCCTGATGGAGACAATGAATACATAACATGTATTCCTGAGATTTCTGTACCAGTCTGTATAAGGTATAGAAAATGGCATGATATTCCCTATTGGAATGTTTCCCTCCAAGGGTTTGTTTCATACATATTTTTTAAGCATTGGATCACTGTGTGGTTCCTGAAGCGCTTTCTAACTTAGTAATGTCAGGTGGGGGAATAATGTAATTGTTACCCTGCCTTTGAAGTGATTCCTAAATAACTCTTCACTCTGTTCCTTCATGTCCTTCCTTTGTTATTCCTGTTCTTTCTCCTACCTCCCTGTTCATTTGCAATTCCCATTTCAGGTTGTTCCTGGCCCCTGGCCCATGGGATGTGGGAGCCAGAGGCAGCTTTGCACTTCCAGACCCTTCAGTTCTCTGAGTGTCATGCAGATGTTCAGTCTGGGGGGTTCTAACTCTGTTCCTGGTGATCACACGCCACAAACAAGGAGGAGAATCCATGTAGAGCTGGAGGAGAGTCAAATTAGACACTGAGTCTGTTACTACAAGGCTGCACCGAGGTGGCTGCTGCGTAGGAAGCAGCTCAGAGAGATGAAAATGCCTCTCCATTCTGTCTGAATTCTAGCATCTCCTACTCTGGGATTCTGCCTAACATGCTTTAATAATAATTTTTTAACCTTTTGCCTGTAGGCAACCCCTTAAAGTGCTCTGTGAAAGGCAGAGCAGACCAAGTCATAGCTTGTGGTTTGCAAGTGAAGTCATTATGTAGTGACACTTACTGCATCTTTCAGAAACTTGTATGCAGTCTGTCTTATGGATAGTTAAAGCATATTTGACTGTGGAAAGGCACTTGGTGGCTCATGTGGAACATGGAGCCCTCACAGCTCTGGGTTTCAGACACAGGCAAAGTTTGCTCACTGAACTGGGAAACAAGTGGCAGGAAAAACAAAGGATCATAAGTGGGTGAAGAGAATTAGATCCCTTCAGGCCAAAGATGAATAGCTCTGTGAGGGATTATCAGTGGAAGAAAGCCAAGGCAATGGGATCTGATGAATGGAAGTCAGCACCTGAGCAACATTTTCCACTGTATTCAAGGCTAGTGGTGTGTTTTGGAATCACATTGTGTGCTTTAAAACAAAAAATCCATAAAAAAGAAACTCATTCATGTATGATAGAAATATCCTCCCTTTTAAAAAAGGTGATTCCTAATTAAATTAAAGGAGTTTAATTCCTAATGAAGGGAATATTCTGATGGCAATAGATTATGTTCCAGGTGTGTTTGTGTTTTTTAACTCTAAGTGCTATAACTGTATTTAAATCTTTTCTGTTTAGGTCACAGAAATGACTTTGGAATTGTCTCTTGAAGTATGGTGAGTATCTCCTATTTAAAAAAAGAAGTGAAAAATGTATCAACAGAAAGCTATTTTTTATTTTAATCTGTTTATTAGAATTTTCAGAGAGTCCTGGAGTATCCAGAGTTGGAGGGGACCCACAGGATCATCAAAGTCTAACTTCTGGCCCCTGCACAGGACAACCCCAGCATGTGCCTGGTGTAATTATCTTAAAAACCTGTTAGATAGAGGGCAAAACCTCCTTGTTTTAGCATAGAAATACCAAGTAAAAGTGAGGAGATTTTAAACCAGGTTTATTTCCTCATTGTAATTCTCTCATTGGCTAAACACCATTATTTGGACTAATAGGTGTGACCTTTCCAAATGTTTGCAGGCCCAAGGCCATCCTGTGGGAATCTCTCACCCTGGTTTCTGTTAAATCATAGAGTCATAGAGTCAGGTGGGTTGGAAACAACCTCTGAGATCATACAGTCCAACCCTTGATCCACTACCACTGCAGTTACTGGACTATGGCACTCAGTGCCACATCCAGTCTCTTCTTGAACACCTCCAGGGACAGAGAATCCACCACCTCCCTGGGCAGCCCCTTCCAGTGCCTGACCACCCTCTCTGTAAAGAATTTCTTCCTAATATCCAACCTAAACCTCCCCTGGCACAGCTTGAGACTGTGCCCTCTTGTCTTACCGTTGGTTGACTGGGACAAGAGACCAACCCCCACCTGGCTACAGCCTCCTGTCAGGGAGTTGTAGAGAGTGATGAGGTCTCCCCTGAGCCTTCTCTTCTCCAGGCTCAACAACCCCAGCTCCCTCAGCCTCTCCTCACAGCACTTGTGCTCCACTCCCTTCCCCAGCCTGCCTTCCTTCTCAAGGGCTTTTTCTCTCACAAACCCACACACCTCAGGTTCAGCTTTATCCTCATTGTTTTACTTTCCATGGGAACTTTGTATCCCACATGAACTTTCAGCATATATGGCTGCTCCTTGCAGACCTGCCCCTAAATTGTATTTAAATGTTAATACCACATGGTGCTGAAGGCAAAGGTGAAGGTTTAGGGCCCAGATTTCACCACATGTAAGGCTCAGCAGATGCCTACCTTTATTTTTCCCTTTTTTACCCCTCTCCAGCTGTCTTTCTCCCTCTTTCTTCACCTCTCTGGGTGAAAGATCAAAAATCACATTGAGACATAATCAAAAATATATATTTTAAGTCTAAAAATTAATTTCTGAGAGAAAGGAATTTAAAGCATCATTTTTTTATGTGTAACTGGAAGTAGCAGCACTGAGGGGCAGCAGCATTGACAGCTTTCCTAATGACTCTGGAGATTGACAAACATCCCCCAGGGATAATTTCTGCTCACTGTTTTGTACTAGGAAAGATGCAGATGTGGGTGGGTCTTGAGACCACCCCTAAACCATCCAGGCTTTGAACATTACAAGTATTTCTTATCTCTGACATTAAATAAGCAGAAGATGCTTGGTTCCATTTGCTCTTAGGCTTTGGAATATGTTAAGGGTCTGATCAAGTTCTGCTGCTATTCTGATATATGTGGAGACTGTGGAGTCAGAGTATCATATATATCTTTGTGGAATGTTGCTTCTAGGCAGCCTTTTTCCCTCTTTTTCTTTATTGCATTACTTTTTTTGCTTAGGTTTTTTAGAAGTCTGATGAATCTGAGCCTAAGTGGATCCATTTCACTGTTGTATGCTTTTCATAAAGCACTGGACAAATGCTGCGTGGCACCTGATGTGTCAAAGGAGGCACAGCAAGCATTGTTAGCTTGTCTTATTAAATAGTAAAGCTAACAGGACTAATAATTAGTTTAGTAAATAGGGGTAAATCAGGGTCTGCAGCTCCTCCCAAGGGGCAGCTCTGATCTCTGCTCAGTGTGAGCAGGGACAGCACCCAGGGAAGGGCTGGAGCTGTGTCAGGGCAGGGTCAGGTGGATCTCAGGGAAAGGTTCTTCCCCCAGAGGGTGGTTGGCACTGCCCAGGCTCCCCAGGGCAGTGGGCACAGCCCCAAGGCTGCCAGAGCTCCAGGAGGGTTTGGGCAATGCTCTGAGGGACAGGGGGGGATTGTTGGGGTGTGTGTACAGGGCCAGGGGTTGGACTGTGGATGGTCCTTGTGGATCCCTTCCAGTTCAGGATATTCTGGGATTTTATGATTACAGGGATGGAAGTTCAGTGAGGTGGATACCAGGAGGGGTTTATACACTCTCCTCTGCTGGGAGGTTCAAACCCTTGGAGTGACACAGGCTCAGTGAGGAGTTAATTGGCCCAAATAGGGTGACAAACTGTTCATCCTGCCGTGATACCTGAAATGGGAAGTGGGAGCTGAAGTTGCAGCTTTATTTAAATACAGCACTGAGGCCCTTACACAGCCTTGTGTACATGTGTGAGACCATGGTGTGGGGAAAAAGCTGGGGAAAAGGGCTGAGATTTTCCTGTGTGCTGCCAGTACAATTTGTGCTGTAGATTTATCATTGTATGTGAGTGATGAATTCACTTGCTGTATTTGGGTTACTGGGTTTTTAATGAGTTCTATATAAAATTCGTATTTTAAAGACACAGTCAGTATTCCATTGTACTTTGCATCCATCACTCCATGGAAACAGCTGAGCAATCGTATTGCATGAATAATATAATTAATTTCATCTTATTAAATTTAATGAGGAATTTCTGCCTACTTCCACTCATTTCCCAGGGTGATACTTTGAATTCTGTTTTGGAATTATGCCTTTTGTTAAAGCCTGTCTCTGTTGCAAACCAGCTCTTCCACAGATCTCCGGTTCAGCATGGCCCTGTGTGATGAGGAAAAGAAATTTCGGCAGCAGAGGAGAGAGAACATCATGCACAGCATCAAATCATTCCTAGGAGAGGAAAACAGCAAGAACTTGACCACTTCCCGTGATGTAAGTCTGGGAAGTTCACACCAAGTTTAGCATCACCTTTGGAATGCTGCATTTGCCTTTCAGAGGAGTGACTGAGGTGTGGGAGGTGGAAGGGTTTGATGTGAAGACAAGTAGTAGAAGTGAAAAAACCTCTTTTTCTTCCTTGAACATACAATATTTAGGTTGGACAGTAATTTTTTTCTTGGCTCTAAATTTATAGGTTAATGTTTAAGGACAAGGGGGAATAGTTTTAAACTAAAAAAGGAGATTTAGATGGGATATTGGGAAGGAATTGTTGGCTGTGAGGGTGGGGAGGCCCTGGCACAGGTTGCCCAGAGAAGCTGTGGCTGCCCCTGGATCCCTGGAAGTGTCCAAGGCCAGGTTGGAGGGGGCTTGGAGCAACCTGGGCTGGTGGAAGGTGTCCCTGCCCATGTCAGGGGGTGGCACTGGATGGGCTTTAAGATCCCTTCCCACCCAAACCATTCTGGGATTCTGTGATTCATTTGCGCTGGCACCTTAAACAAACTGAACTTTTCCCATTTGAATTCCATGCTTTGTGAAGGTGTTGGCTCTGAGGGGAGATTGCCATCTGCAAAATGCCTCGAGGGTGTGTGAAATATGTGCTGCTCCAGAAGCCTGGGATGGCTGTGGGCACTCACCCAAGACAGAATCTGCCCCTACATGCTCAATACCCAGCCTGTGCTCTATGACCTTCATATTAAAAGATTAGGCAGGAAATGAGCTGTTTTAATTTTAGACTCAGCTTAGAAATTATTTTATTCTTTCTTTCTTCTTTTCCTTTAGCCTGTTTTATTGGCTTAGGATTATGAAGTTTATTTCTTTGATAACATGAGGAACTGCAGCTTTAACAAGAGCACACAGGTGCTCTGTACCAAGCCAAGAGGAAATGAAGCCAACAGATCTTGATGGACTGATGGTGGCTTGGGTCACATTACAGACTTAGAGACTCCCAGAATGGTTTGGGTCGGAAGAACCTTAAAGCCCATCCAGCCCCACCCCCTGCCATGGGCAGGGACACCTTCCACCAGCCCAGGTTGCTCCAAGCCCCGTCCAACCTGGCCTTGGAAAATTCCAGGGATCCAGGGGCAACCACAGCTTCTCTGGGCAACCTGTGCCAGGGCCTCACATCACAGTGAGGTGAGGGTGCTGGGCCCTGCTGATGTCTTCAGTGATTTCTTAAAACACTGCATTATTTAGAGTTAATTTAGGAGACACCTGGTACAGATCCACTGATTTTTGTAGCAGCTCTTCCATCCTCCTCTTCCTTCCTTGCTCTGCTCCCAGAATTGTGATGGGAACATGTGTGTATGTGGGGCATGTTGAGCAATGAACAGAGTCCATGAATTAATTTGGGTTGATTAATTCATTGCCATTGATTCTTTTGGTGCATTTTAATATAAGCAGAATGTGACAGTCTCTTGCAGCCAACACTGAAGAGTTCCTTTTAAATTTCTATGAAGTTTTGAGCAGGTGGTAAATGTTTTATTGTTGTGTACTTTTGAACTGCCAACTCTATCTTCCTTTGTAAAATGTTCTTGTGTGAGCTTTCTGAGGAAGATGAAAGAATTTAATAAGTATTGGACATGTTCTATTTGTAGTGAGATAAAATGCATTTCGAAGGAACACTTTCAAGGTTTCTTAATTTTCACTTCGGTTATTTTTATCTTAACACACCCAGATCTTGCCAGAATAGGTATTTGTCAATGTGACACTGATCTATTCTATGGCAGAATAGGCCCTTTCTCAGAAAGGATGTGGATATTCTGCCAGGAGCCAGTTAGAACTGGAGTGATACTCAGGGCCTCAGGTGATGTGTGGGAATTATTGTAAAGGCCAAGTAAGATTCCATGTTCTTTTTGTCCTCATCTTCCCTTGGTATCCCTCACTGCCTCAAATACTGAAGTTTTATCAGTTAAATTACATCTTCCCAGACAGTAATTGTAGGTTTATCAATCCCAGAAAGGACTGAGGCAATGGGATCCTCCCATTTTTTTAAATGCCAAGCCTGTATTTCTAAGCTGATTTGTCAGAATTTTTAACTGTTTCTAACAATGAAAAAACCTCTTTTTGTTCAAATTAAACTGTAGTTTTACTTTTATTGCTACAGATGAAAGATAGCAGTAGGATTTATAGGATGTTTGGAGCCTTAATGTGAAGTCAGGAGATATATTGAGTAGTCTTAGCTGTCTGTGAGTCTTGATGAATCTTAAAAAGTCACTTATTGAAAGTTCACCCAAGTTGCTTCATCAGTGAGTATCTCCATGTGTGCCTTGCAGGGATTCTGAGAGACTTTAATACCTCTGAATTAATTAGACATCCCTGGATGGGGAAGTGATTAGTTCCAAATTTCCTTGCTTAATCCTGAGGCACATTCTGCAAACACAGAGGAGGAGATTTCTCATACCTGTGTTATTGCTCAGTTTATTTTTATAATTTTTCTTGCTTTGAGCAGTTTTCTAAAAATACTGTAATCATTTGAAGAAATCATACAGTTCTCTGTGACTGGATTTGCAGAACAATTTTTTAATAATCATTTGTATGCCCTATGGCAGTCTTTTTCCACCATAGGCATTCGGACTTTGTGCACTGTGTTTCCAGGGCATTTGGATAAAAACATCTGCATCACTCATTCCCAAAACAAGATTTAATATGGTTTAGCTTTTTTGCTCCATTACTGGAAGATAAGATTGAGATGCCTTTTTCAGGGCTTGCTTTTCTTAAAACATAGGTTGTTTCCCAATCCTTGCCATTTTGCTGCCCTGTTTGGTGATGGAGCAGTCAGCACGTGACATGAGGTGCCTGTCAATTGAAGTGGAACTGTACGAGGGCCTGGAGTGATAAAGCTGAAGGAGGGCAAGGTCAGATGGGATATTGGGAAGGAATTGTTCCCTGTGAGGGTGGGAAGGCCCTGGCACAGGGTGCCCAGAGAAGCTGTGGCTGCCCCTGGATCCCTGGAAGTGTCCAAGGCCAGGTTGGACTGGGCTTGGAGCAACCTGGGCTGGTGGAAGGTGTCCCTGCCCATGGCAGGGGTGGCACTGGATGAGCTTTGAGGTCCCTCTCAACTTACACCATTCCATGATTTAGTGTTTCTATGTATGGTGCTCAGCCAGTCTACACGGTACATTGTCCCCTGGATCCCAAACCAGTACAGATGTATTGACAAAACATTTCGTGTTGCTAAAGTGTTCACTGGAGTGTGTTTGGAGGATATCTGAGCTGCTTTGCTCAGCACTGTGCTGTGCAGACCAGCTTTAGGAGATGGTGGTTCACAAATGGGCACAGCCATGGAGAATGGAGGGTGGTGCTGTGGCCAGGGATTAGAGCGTTGGGCTTTTGTCTCCAAGACTTTGGGATTCAATTCCCTTTTTTGCTGTTGACTCACAGCATCACTTTCATATGAGTCACTTACCCTTTTGGTGTGAATTTACTCATGTGCTGGAATGGATTTAGTACCTCTGCCCCAGTTTCACTGGTTCTCTACAAAGGACTTGGGGTTCAGGGCATGTCTGTGGAGGTGTATGGATGCCTTGCTATCCTCTTTTTTCTCTCTTCTTCAGTTGTGAGGTGGTTTCTTGGTTCTTTGCCCTGTGTGCTCTGGCTGCAGCTACTTCCCCCTGCCTCTGCCTTATTTGTCCTAGAGGGCAACTTGTAGGATTGGTGTATTTGATTTCAAATTTTACCATTTCATGCCTTTAGACATGTTGGAAACTGAATTGGAGCTAAAAAGCTGCCTTAACAAACCTGCCTGTTTCCTCTGCAAAGCAGGAAAAGACTCTGAACCTTCATCACTTGACTTACACTGTAAGTCAACTTTACTCAAAGGGCTGAAATAAATGAATTAAATGTGCAGTAGATGCTTCTCTTCAGTTATTTGTTTTACTCATTTAAACATTTTATTTATTTGCAAAGCCCAGGGGTACTGGAGGGGCTCAGGGGGGACCTTGTGGCTCTGCAACTCCCTGACAGGAGGGGGGAGCTGGGGGGGGTCGGGCTCTGCTCCCAGGGAACAAGGGACAGGAGGAGAGGGAACGGCCTCCAGCTGGGCCAGGGGAGGGGCAGGTTGGATATCAGGAGGAATTTCTCCCTGGAAAGGGTGGTCAGGCCTTGGAAGGGGCTGCACAGGAGGTGGTGGTGTCCCCATTCCTGGAAGTGCTCAAAAACTGTGTGCATGTGGTGCCTGAGGACGTGGTTTAGTGGTGGATGTGGTTTAGTGGTGAACGTGGTGGTGGTGCTGGGCAGTTGGAGGTGATGATCTTTGAGGTCTTTTTCTACCTTAACAATTCAGTGATGGTCCTTTGATCCACGCTCCCCTCGGTATATCCACCCTTGCCAATGCAGGGCTCTGTGGTGTGCAGAATTCCTGTGGATCCAGTTTACAGGAAGTGTTTGCAGTCAGGATGTTGGTGACTCTCCTCACCATTCATTGCTCATCTCCATAACGGATTTCTCTGCATCCTGAAGAACACTCAGACTTCCCCTCTGTGCCTGTGCCACTTCTGCCATGAGCAGTGTGGTTCAGCAGTGGTGCTTTGGAACTACTCTCACATACTTTTGCCAGGCTTGCACCTGCAAACCAACGTCGCCATCCTGTTGGGATGTGTCTGGTCATGTTGAGTGGGCAGTGGTTGTAAAGAGCTTTCAGAGCCTAAGGTACATTATTAAAGGTGTGATTACTGACTCTGCTCCTCTGTTCAAAGCAGCTGCTCCACTCTTGGGGTGTTGGCTTAACAAAACAGACACATCCTAAATCCTTGCCTGTGCTTTGTCATTTTTTGGATAGATATTTATCTCTGGAGCTTCATGCTGAGTGCTGGTGCCAGGGAATACCTGTGGTTTCTATTACTAACACTTGTGAGGATGATCAAATAATATTACTGCATCAAGAATAAGCAGTTTTGGGAGAATGGAAGCCTCTCAACTTCCGTAGTTGTTGTTCATGGTCATGTCCTTGTGACAGTGCACTGTCAGTCTCCGGGGAGTGTCGTGGCTTGGAGTGTGGAGTCTGCAGAAAGGACCAGAACTCAGGAGTCACCTGGATCTGTTCTTATAACTAATCCCATCTATTGGCACCTTAAATTGCCTTTCAGGGAGATTTTTGACAGATTACCAGTTTGATCAGATAGGCCTTTCTGCCCAGCTGTGCAATTCTTTTAATGCTTAGTAACCACCACGAGGTTGTTACTTTATTAATACTGAGGAGTGGAAAATTCTTCTGGGTTTTGGAAACTGGGAACCAGATGGGCCCTTTGCTTAGGCCAAAACACCTGGTAGTGGTAGCAAGTGAATTTTTGTTTGATTTTGCTTCTCTTCAGATACTTGGGGAAACTGTACAGTGGAAGGGAACAGCCTTGAAGTCAGACTGGGAAGTAAAAAGGAATAAAGTAGAAAATAAACTGCTGTATATGCATTTTTAATATGGTGTCACTATGTCTGCTTGTCTCTCTCCTGAGGGGACTGTACAGCTGAGGAGTTGTACAGTAAATTCCTGTCACCTCTCTGGTAGTTTTTGCAAGGTAGTGATAAATTTGAGACTGTCTTCATGCTATGTAGTAATATCAGATGTTTTTATTATAAAATGTCTTTTTAAACTCCTAGACAAAATAATATTTCTGTCTTTTATTTTTCTGATTAGTAACTTTTACAAAAGCATTCTGCTTTTGGTTCTGTCACAAATATATGATTTGGGTTAAAGCTGGTGTTAGAATTGCTTTAAAGATTTCTGTGGTCTTGGAACCAGATAGTTTATTTAATAACTAAATTTAGTATCTCCTGTATTTTGGATTTGGGTAAGAAGGACAGAGATTCTAAAGAAATTCTGACTATGTTTTGGTTTAGAAGTCTTGCTACAAGTGGTAACTTCTTCAAGTAAATTCTAATTCTTCAGATCCCAGGCAGTTAGAGTTGTAAATAAAAGGGCATTGTGGGGGCTACAACGTACTGATGCTGAGACCTGATGTGGTTATTCACTCAATTTGTAGGTATTATTTTAAGGTCGGAAGCAGTGCCACAAATCTGTACAAGTGAATTGAACTTGAAATCCCATATATTTTGGCAGCAGACAGGAAGCTAAGGAGGGTCAGAATGACAGTGTTTGACTCTCACTATGTATTTTACTCCTTGACCAGAGGAATCAGGCATTACCTCTGTGTGCCTGTAAGGAGCCTAAATAGGAGGAGTCTGCATAGGGGGATTTCCCCTTTCAGCAGGTGATTAAAATCCCTCTTGTGAGGACCACGGGCAGATTGGGAGACAACTTCTGGTTTTCAGAGAAAACCACTTCATCCCACAGTCTGAATCTGACTGTCACAAATCCCTCATGATACTTACTTTCTGAGCATGACCCAGATATTCCCCAAAAGAAGTGTCTCTGGTTGCATTCTGATGTCTAAAACCTTCCTCATTAAATTAGGCAAGTCTCTTTATGAAGGTGTTCTTCACTTTGGTCAGGTGGATTCTTTATTTTCCCGTGGACCACCTTCATCACCAAACTTGGCATCATGGTCAGGAAGCCCAGGGTCTCATGGTGTCACCACTTGAGCCTGACAGCATGTGCTTGAACCATTGCTCTTCCAGAGTAGTAAGACCAAGTCCTCAGGCTGCAGCCTTGGGCACCTTGCCCCTCCTATCTGCTCAGGGTCTCCTCCTGCTTGTGTTTGCACCTCCTGAGTGCTACTGGTGCAAGATAAGGAGGAAGCTGGAAGGAAGTCTGCTCTGCCCCTCTTGGACTTCTCCAGCTTGGCAGAACCTCCCATGCTGCTGGCTGGTTCCTGGCTCCTCTTGCTTGGGATCAGCAGAGCTCTCATCCCATACTTCAGCCCAACAGTGCCCCTGTCATGCAGCAGTTTGGGGAGCAGAAGGGGCTGTGAGTACATGACGTACAGATTCATGGTGTGGCCTCCCATCAGGGGCTGTGTGCACTTCTGGGTGCCACAGTATGGGGAAGATCTAAAGCTGTTGAGGAGTGTCCAGCAAAGGGACATGGAGATGGTGAAGGGTCTGGAGGGGCCATAGTGGCACTTGAGGACACTTGGCTTCTTCAACGGGAGGAGACTGAGGGCAGAGCTCACCAGGGTCTGCAGCTCCTCCCAAGGGACAGCTCTGATCTCTGCTCAGTGTGAGCAGGGACAGCACCCAGGGCAGGGCTGGAGCTGTGTCAGGGCAGGGTCAGGTGGATCTCAGGGAAAGGTTCTTCCCCCAGAGGGTGGTTGGCACTGCCCAGGCTCCCCAGGGCAGTGGGCACAGCCCCAAGGCTGCCAGAGCTCCAGGAGGGTTTGGACAATGCTCTGAGGCACAGGGTGGGATTGTTGGGGTGTCCTGGGCAGGGCCAGGAGTTGGACTCGATGATCCTTGTCGGTCCCTCCCAGCTCAGGGCATTCTGTTATTTGGTGGCATATAATGTCTATTTACCACTTGTAAGTGTTTATAGGAACTGCTGTGGTGATACCCTGTTCCTCTCCTCTCTGCAGGTCCCGGTCATAGCGATCCTGGGCTCAGGAGGTGGATTTCGTGCCATGGTGGGGTTTGCTGGAGTCATGAAAGCACTTTATGAATCAGGAGTTTTGGACTGTGCCACTTACATTGCTGGGCTCTCTGGATCCACCTGGTAAGGGCTTTGGCTTTTGGTTTTCTTCAGGAGCTTCAAGAATGAATTTTCATGAAGGTTGACTTATTTCTGTGGTTAAAATCAACAGCAAATTTTAAACATGCACTGTCAGTGTGGAAGAGAGATACAGACAGAGGTCTCTTGCAGTAGAGTGGGGCAAGTCACCGACAGAGAGTAGGTTTAGATTGGATGTTGGGAAGGAATTCTTACTGTGAGGGTGGGGAGGCCCTGGCACAGGGTGCCCAGAGAAGCTGTGGCTGCCCCTGGATCCCTGGAAGTGTCCAAGACCAGGTTGGACGGGGCTTGAAGCAACCTGGGCTGGTGGAAGGTGTCCCTGCCCATGGCAGGGGTTAGAGTGAGATGGTCTTTAAAGTGCTTTCCAACCCAAACCAGCCTGGGATTCTCTGAAGTATGGAGGTGTTTCAGAATGCCTTGAAGGGTGAGGCCATCTCAGGATCCAGGTGATCTTCCTGAGAGCTTTGAGAGCAGGAATGCATGGAAAGAGGTGCCACATATACACACCCACATTTCTGTATCAGCCCCCTGTACTGCATGTACTAGGACTGTGTAACTGATTCATTCCTCTCCATAACCAAAAGATTAGGAATTCATGCTGTTGGAAGAAACCCAAAGTATATTGTGTGTGTTGTTTTATTTTCCTCATGAAATGTGGGAAAAAAATTGCTTATGATTTGAAGCTGATGACTCAATCCAATATAGATTGTATACTTTGGGAGGGCTTTTCAGAGCTTCTCTGAAAGATCTTTTGCTCCATTTCAGACCCAGTACTCCCCTTCTGAGTGGGTTTACTGGGAATGTCTAGGACCTGACTGCCGTGCTTCAGAGCATTGCTCTATGGATTGCCTTGTCTCACTCCCATTGTCACTGTTTAATTTAGAAATTGCATTGGCTTTTAGTCAGATGGGAGTGAAGATCTTCCCAGATGCCTCAATCAGGCTGCCCTAATGAGGTAGATATGATGTCCTTGTGTCTGAGTCAGGGAGTGCTGCAGCCCACTAACAGGAATAACATCCACAGGGGAAGATCAGAGTGATGTCAGTGTGTGAAAGGGGCCTGCAGGCAGCAAAATGCTTTGAACCCCAGAATTCCATCTGCCTTAACCACTCGTGAGTGAGAAGGTTTCTCTTCTCCCTGCCCAGCGCTATGAACCTGTTGCTTTTTGCCTTCTTGGCTCTTAAAAAAATGATCCCAAGTTACACTTACTACAAGCATCTTATTACAAATATTGAAACTATTTGTTTGGACATTTCTGAGCTGAAATGAGGTAACGTATTTCAAAGGTGTGTCATTTTCATCAGCCAAAGACATCTGACAAATTCAGTTTCAACTCCTTAACATCACACTGTTTTCATTCAGTGAAAAATGGCAGACTTCTTTTTGTCTAGCTGTAAAATTTGGTTTTAATGTCACTGGACCAGTTTGCAGTAGAGGATTTTGCATCCTGAGAAAATTTTGAACTTTTTAAGGCAAAAATATATGTCAAATGTGTCCCTAATGTCACAAAACAGGATTTTATCATAATTGTACCAGTTTGAGGACTGGAGCTGTATCTCAGTCCAGTTTAGGGCCACCTAGTACAAGAAAGCAGTTGAAAAACTGGATTAATTCCATGAGAGTAGCACTGAGGCAATGAGGGGACTAGAGCATGTGAGGAAGTGGGGCAGCTGATTTAAGGCAAAGGTAGTGGTGGGGGGAGATCTCACTTTCATCTTCAGCTTCCTGATGAGCTGTAAAGAAGACAAACTCTTTTTGGAGGCACACAGAGGAAGGACAAGGAATAACTTGATTAACATTAGGAAATCCATTTTGCAGTGAGAGTGTCCAGCACTGGAATATGTTGACCCATCCTGACTTGACTAGGCTGGGTTTGGTGTCATCCTCTCTCTGTCTGACTCAGGGGATGCTGATACAAAAGCAGAACTTGACTGAACAAAGCCCTGAGCAACCTGAGCTGACTTAAGTTGGCTCTGGATTGAGCAGGAGGTTGGAGTAGAGACCTCGAGGCTCCTGCCAGTCTAAATTGTAAGGTTATGTGAATGTCTCTTCTTTGAGAGGAAAAGACTTTTGTTGGAATAGCTAAGTATAAGTGAGCAGGGAATCTGCCTGGGATGAGTTTTATCTCCTAGTTTAAGTCTGAGGAAGCACCTGAATTTTGGTTCCACACATTCTAACCTCAAGACTTACTAACTTCTTTGAAACAGATAATGACCCCTCCTACTCCTTGGGGGGGGATTGTCAGTTATTTTCCATTGTTTGGAGGTTGCTTCCCCAGTTCCAGACTAGATAGAAGCTTTCAGGATGCCAGGAGGTCTTGAAATGCCAGGAGTGTCTATGAACTAGAGTTTCTCATGCAGATTGGACCATAAAAGGTTGGCATCCCTGAATCTGGGTTTTCTATCACTAGTGGTGGGGGCAGATCTATCACCATCCATTAAGAGGCCTGGATGTACTTTGTTCAGAGTTGTGAAAAGCAGAAGGCATCATTTGGCTGGATGAAGAGCAATGGAGTGTGAGAAACATGGACTGTGTTTGTAGAGAAGGGTTTGTAGTCCATACTCTGAACAGACTGCTTCCAACCTGCTGCCTCTGAGGTCTCTTTTGGGAAAACCCAGTTGTGAAGACATAGCTGATCTAATGTAAACCTATAAAATCTGTGTTAAAATAGCTTATCTGAACTGCTTCAGTTAGGAACAGATATTGGAAACTGTTGTATTTGAACAAATTTGCTTTTGCTGCCTGATGTCACCTCTTCAGCCTTTTCTTGCTTGATGAATAAATAAATTGACACTTTGACACTCCCTTTCTTTTCTTTTTTTTTTTCCATGCAGTCTATTACTTGGGACTAATGCTCTTTTCTTTTCTTTCCTGAAGGGTGGAGAATTCCTTTCCTGGTGGGAGAGGCAGGTTTTTGCTTGTCCTCTCAGCTGCATGCCTAACCTTGGAGCAATGCATTGACCTCCCCGAGTGTTTCTGCCGTCTCTCTTCAACCTTGTGCTAATTCTCCATCCTGCAATTCCCTTTCCCTGCTCCCATGGAAGCTGCTGCTGTTGTTGCACCCAGGAGCTGACGTGCATGCTCAGCTTTGGAGCCTGTGCCAGAATCATGAGTCAAGTTCTTGCATCACACGTGGGACAGATAAACTGCTGGGCAGTGACCTCAGGGCCAGGCTGCCTCTGTGTGTGTCTGAGCTGTGCCAGCAGTATGGGATGTGTACCTGAGCCAGGTCATTCAGTAAATAATACTAAATCAACCTCTGGACATTAGGATAGCCTATCTTGAGTCTTGTTGCTTAATCCAGCCAAGTGAAAACCACTGTTTCCTGCATGTGTGGCCAAGCTTTGTTTTTGAGTAAACTGAACTTGTTTCTCAGTAACAAAATCAAGATCTACCTGATAGGACTCTTCTGAATCCTCCCAGTCAATTAACTCTCTGCACAGTTTTGTGCTTACTGTGCTTCAGCTTGTTCTGGAAGCATCCAGATCCTGGAAAGCAGTGCAGTATTGCAGCCCTGCATCCCTCAGGTCCTGGGCTGATCCCCAGCGTGGGCAGAGGGCAGGGGGGGATTCTGCCCCTCTGCCCCTCAGGGGAGACCCCCCTGCAGAGCTGCTCCAGCCCTGGGAACAGCACAGCAAGGACATGGAGCTGCTGGAGAGAGTCCAGAGGAGGCCCCAAGGTGAGCAGAGGATGGAGCAGCTCTGCTGGGAGCAAAGGGGACACAGCTGGGATTGTTCAGGCTTGAGAAGAAAATGCTTCTTGCAGCCTTTCAATACCAAAAGGGGGCTTAGAAGAAAGCTGGAGAGAGATTTTTAACATGGTCTGTAATGATAGGACAAGGGGGAATAGTCTTAGGGTGAAAGAGGAGAGATTTAGATTAGATGTTAAATGTTAGGAAGAAATCCTTCCCTGTGAGGGTGGGGAGGCCCTGGCACAGGGTGCCCAGAGAAGCTGTGGCTGCCCCTGGATCCCTGGAAGTGTCCAAGGCCAGGTTGGACGGGGCTTGGAGCAACCTGGGCTGGTGGAAGGTGTCCCTGCCCATGGCAGGGGGTGGAATGCGATGGACTTTAAGGTCCCTTCCAACCCAAACCATTCCAGGATTCTGTGATATACTGAGATATTTTAGGAATTTTTAGATAGTGGTATTGAACTGGAGAGGGACATCTTACAGTGAAAGAACTGTGTGTCTACTTCTGGGACCTCCAGTCTGCCAAATGTAGGTCTGTTGACTTGAGGAGCTCCTTCTTCTGCTTGGGGTGATTCTTTCTGTTATCCCTTAAACAGATAAATGAGGACACTTTAGTCATTTCCATCATGCACATGTGGAAATGTATGCTGAATATTGAATTGTATGCTTACATGTACAACAAATAGTTTAGCTTTCTGTGCCTGGAGAAAAAGGAAAGGACAATTTACTATATAAATGGTAAGTAAATCAATGGGGTTTGATCAGTAATTGTATCAAATTATATATGAGTTCATTGTAGCTTTCGGGCAACTGCCACTGCAGCAGGTTTGATAGGTGGCCTGTTTTCCATTGCAGGTACATGTCAACTTTGTATTCACACCCAGATTTTCCAGCAAAGGGCCCAAAGGAGATCAATGAAGAACTGATGAACTCTGTGAGTCACAACCCCCTCCTGCTGCTCACTCCTCAGAAAGTCAAACGCTACATTGAAGCCCTGTGGAATAAGAAGAGTTCAGGGCAGCCTGTCACCTTCACAGATATCTTTGGAATGCTGATAGGGGAAACACTTATCCATGATGTGAGTGTTTGGTTTTTCTTATCACTGTTAGAGTTGTGAAATTATTGCATAGTAACCACTGTTACTACTTTTTTTTAAATGACCTTGGTAACATTTGACAAAACATGTTTAACGCTAGAAATATTTAAAGTTATAGCTGGACAGATACTGGATAAGACACTTGTAAAACGCTTTCCTTGTTCTGGGGGATGAACTCAGCCTGCTCAACAAAATTCCATTTCAACAAAATTTACAGTGTGGTGTGACCTCTTCATGGACAGTTTGCTATAAAAAACCCCAGCATTTGCTTAACAAAGTACTAATTTCAAGGTGAAAGATCCACATCTCTATCTATTTTTGTGTGTTTTTCTGAGAAAAGAGACAACAGGAGAGCTTGATACTGTTGTATTTTATTATTCAGCAATCCTGAATGGATCAGTTAGGGTTGGACAGTCCTGGCTAAATCAGGCACACAGACTTCAAGTTCAGATGTGTCAGGTGAGCAGCAATTGGATTTGATCTTATGGCAAGATTGAAATGTATGAATAGTCACAGGTGTGTTTTATGCACTTGTGTCTTTCGTGAGTATAAATTTATTAGGCTTTAAACACTTAAAATACTGGAAAACAGGCAACACAGCTTTTAGTAACATATATAGAATTCTGATGTTGAAGGGATCTTGATGATGGTGTGAGGTTGGTTAGAAGTCCCTGTTTACTAAGGGATTAAATAAAAAACCAGATGTTGAGTTTAAATCTGAACCTGACACTCAGTGAAAAGTGGCAGTAGTTGGTTATTTAGAGAGAACACACATCAGAGCTGTTCCATCACAGTGACATTCACCCTTTCCTGATTGCACACCCCAGAATATTGCCTGGCTGAGAAACAAAAGTTGGTTAGCAAAGTTAAACCTCTTCATAACAGTCCATTTGCTTTTCTTAGTTCTCTTGGCTGCCTTTTCAGCAGCAGCAGCACAGATTGCTGCTGCATTACCCAACTCTACCCAGGAGGTTTTCCTCGCTTTCATCTTTGACAGTAGCAGAGGGAAGGAACTTGCTTTGTCCAGCAATTCTGTTTGCTTTTTGGCCAGGTTGTTTTGGCTTCTGTAACATGTCCTTCTTTCATCTTCCACTTGTGTCCTCTCCCACTCCTTCCTTCCTGAATTGTGCAGCTGAAAGGTGTTCAGGCAAGTTATTTCCTTTTACCAGTTCTTCTATTTTTCCTAGAAGTAACTGAATTTTTCCATTTTTCCTTCTCAAATGTCAGAGAAAGGAGGAGTCTCCCAAGTTCTTATATAAATGTAAATATAGAAATATATTTGTATAAACATTTAATATATATATAGTTTATATCATATATAAAATATATATTTATATACATTATTTATGTCATATATATAATATATATTTATATATGCTATAGATAGAAATAATTCTGTATTTATATAGAATATATAAATATATAGAATATCATACAAATATTTTATATTTAGAAATAGGCTATATTTATAGATATATTACATATATATGGTGATATATCCCTATATAAATATCAGCAGGCCTTTATAAGATCTGTTTGGAGCTGATCTCTTTCTTTCCTGCAGAGAATGGACACGACTTTAAGCAACATGAAAGAGAAAACCAATAATGCCCAGTGTGCTCTGCCACTCTTCACGTGTCTCCATGTGAAACCAGACGTGTCAGAGCTGATGTTTGCAGGTATGGCTCCAATCTGGGCGTTGAGTCACTTGTGGGAAGAACAGAAAAGTGTCCGGATGACAAAAAAACCCTTTTTTAAAAAATACTTCTGAGACTAATTGTGTGTGGCTTCTGGGAATCTGACAGCAGAGTCTGAGAACAAGGTTACTTGGAGAGAAGTGATCACAGACACTGAAGTAGGTGGACATACACACACACATACATATGTGTGTGTATATACACGTGTGTGTGTGTGTATATGTGTGTGTGTGTGTGGTAGGTGCACCCAAAGCAGTGTGGGCAGCAGGTCCACTGAGGTGATTCTGCTCCTCGGGTGAGACCCCCCTGCAGAGCTGCTCCAGCCCTGGGAACAGCA
>VYXB01006643.1:274634-293375 GCA_013397135.1 Pachyramphus minor
AAAGCAGTGTGGGCAGCAGGTCCACTGAGGTGATTCTGCTCCTCGGGTGAGACCCCCCTACAGAGCTGCTCCAGCCCTGGGAACAGCACAGCAAGGACATGGAGCTGCTGGAGAGAGTCCAGAGGAGGCCCCAAGGTGAGCAGAGGATGGAGCAGCTCTGCTGGGAGCAAAGGGGAGGGAATTAGCATTGCTCAGCCTGGAGAGGAATGGCTTCAAACTGCCAGAGAGTAGGGTTAGATGGGATATTGGGAAGGAATTCCTGGCTGTGAGGGTGGGGAGGCCCTGGCACAGGTTGCCCAGGATCCCTGGAAGTGTCCAAGGCCAGGTTGGACGGGGCTTGGAGCAACCTGGGATAGTGGAAGTTGTCCCTGCCCATGGCAGGGGTGGCACTGGATGGGCTTTAAGGTCCTGTCCAACCCAAACCATTCTGTGGTTCGGGATCACTTACTTGGGTAGGTGGATGTTTCCTGGATTGGTTTAGTATTTGCCCCAAGGTTACGGGGCTGTGGTGAACAGGCATCAAATGGATGTATTCCTTGTGGCACACCATGGAACTGAGCCTTTTCATACTTTAAAGATGCATCTTTTCCTGTAGATGAAGAGAAAACAACCTGGTTTTTGGGTCCACAACCTTTCATTTCTCTTATCATTCTTGGTTGTGGAGACTTATTCTTAGACCATGTTAGAACCAGTTTTTTTAAACCTGAAAATAAGTCTGACACCATAACAGCCCTGAGAAATGCAAAGTGGTGGCCAGGTTTTGTTTTCTACATGTTAAAAAACTGATTTGCTAGCAATTGCAAAGAATATTCCTTCCCCATGAAGGAGCTGAGCACAAGAGTCGGGATAAAAAGGAATCTGGTATCTCCAACAGGGAAAAACTGCTTAACATTAGTGTATCAAACACCTAAAGGGAAATATTTTCAGTCAAACAGGATTATTCCCCTTTCTAAGAAGGGTGAAAGTAACACTTAGACTTGATGGTCTTAGAGGTCTTTGCCAAACTGAATGATTCTGTGATTCAAGTGGAACAAATAATTTAGATATATTGGCTCTTTTTCACCTCTTGCCCAGTGTAAAGTGCTGTTGGTCATGCACAAGGGGCTTTTGCTCTTATTTAATCCATAGGTTTTAATCCCATCTAGAAACCTCAGTTGATCAAGATGCTCCACAAAGGATGTGTCTGTCTATATATAGTTCTGTAGAGGACCGAGAAGGGAAATAATCAAGTGGTTTGCCCAGGATTTATAAGTCATTGTGTTTCCTAAAATAGTTATTTGGAACAGTTGCTCTCAAAACTTTGGTTGTAATGGAAAATGAGGTGTAAATTAGGCTAAGTTTTTCAGGGGAAAATGTCTTTAACTTTCCTACCTAAGAAACTGATACCTTTTGTTGGAAAATAGAAGTCTCTTGAGGTTTAGATGAGCTTCTGTTTTTCTGCATGACTTCTTGACCGCTTTAAAAACATCTTTAGTTAATACTGACTTTGTCTAAGCAAGACCAGAAGTACCTGAAGGCCTTTTTTTGGTCTAGAAAAGGTGTTGCCTTTGGCAGTGAATCTTGGATTTACTTTTTTGGACTGTCATCTATGTCATTCTATAGAGTGCTGGATTTTATTGTTTCTATTTTAGGCTTTTTCCCTCCTTATAGAACTGAACAGGTTCTCCTGATGTGAAAGATACAGTAAGTTTTGAATAGAAATATTTATTTTACACCTCCTTATTTACTTGATTATGGTTGGAGGCAAGACCTTCCACATGAAATGTGTTAATTATATCAGATAACGAGATCTGCTGTTTCCCTCACCAAGAGCATTTGTGACCCCTCGTGGTGTGGCCTACTCAGAACTGAACTAATCATTTTAACTGAACATAATTAGAGTAATTTACTTAAAGACAGCTCTTTGTTTTAATTATGACAGCTTCTTTAAGGATTAAAAAGTTACCTGAAGATACTGGTATCCAGGGTTAAAGAGGGACTGGAATTTAATGTTTGGCTTGGATTTGGGGGGAAGCTGTTCTTGACAGTCATTACAGTAGATTTACGTCTCTGAGAGTGAGTGTGTTGCTCTGTAAGTGCTACAGAATTAATTTGGGGAGCCTTGAGGGATAAATTCCAGGTTTCAGAGGGACCTTCCAGTCTCCATTAGTGGCCACTGTCTCAAGGAGTTTCTGGAATGGCAGAAAGAATGCTGAAGCCCTTTAATTTTAAGGCAGAGACTTTATTTCCGTAGGCAGGACGTGGGATTTGAGGAAATTCTCTCCACGCTCTCAAAGGTGGACTCTGAAAGATTCAATCAATTCTAATTCTCCTTTCAGCTTTGTTGCCCCCTAGTTCTACATATCTGAATATGGCCCAATTCATGTTTATACAGCTAAAGGGAAGTACTGTGAAGGTCCTGGACTGGGTCTTCAAAGGAATTCCCTTCTGCTCCAGCGAGTGTGAAGATTTGTGGGTGGTTTATTTGGAAAATAGTATGTTGTGTTTGACTTAGCATTGATAAGCACTGCCCTGTGAAAGGAAACTCTCTGCAGTTGTGAGTAGATCTTTCCTTTTCAGGACAAGTGGGGGGACTTTTCAAAGCTGTCTCTTTTGCCTTTCTGTTGCAGAATTATTTCTGAGTTGTTTACACGAGCAGCCAAGTCAATCACTGCTGAAAATACAGAAGGGGAAACAGATGAATGTGTGAAATACCAAAAATGTAGGATAAATTTGGTTTGTTATTTGCTTTTTGAAATGAATTCTCTGATGTAAGTGACTCTACTAGTATCAAAGAAAGTATTTCCAAGTCAGCCAAAATGCATTTTCAAAGATGGCCTACATCAGGAGAACGTAAATCACTTCTGAAATTTTCTGCCAAGATCAGAAAATGCATTTGAACATTTTATTCCATATTTTTCTTGAGCTCTGTTCAATAAAAAAGGATTTAAAAAATAATTTTGGCAGTGTTAGAATTTATAAGTTTATCAGGTGCCTCTCAGTTTTGCCTTTGCATATTAGATTTCACCATAAACTTTTGGTTTGGGTGGAATCCAAATACCTCTCCTAGAATATTTCACAACTTTTGTGATACTCAATCATTCTTCTGCCACTTTTATCCCTGATTTTCACATTTTTGATAGAATCACATTGAAGGAAAAGAAACTTGGCCCTCAGCCCCACGTTACAGTTGGTGTGGCAGGGAGTTATGGTGAAGCATGAGATGGAAACCAGATGTCATTGTGTTTTTCTCAGTCATGGTCACTCCTTTAATACTTCTGGTTTTATGGCCTCTTTTTTTTTCACCAGGTTTATTGAAAATGAGCCTGAGAATTCCTTCCCTGTTGAGACATCGCTGTCCTTCATTTGAAATCAACATTTTAGCTTCTTCAGAACCTTCCTGTTGGTTATTCAGCTTCTCATTTCATACAATTTCTTTTCTTGAACAGAGGTTTCAATAATTTCTGTGTTTTCCTCCTCATTTGTGTTCAGGTTGAGATTGCTGACTAAGCCCAATTTGATTTTCTGATTTTGCAGACTGGGTGGAATTCAGTCCATATGAGATTGGTATGGCCAAATATGGCACTTTTATGTCTCCTGATTTGTTTGGCAGCAAGTTTTTTATGGGGACAGTGGTGAAGAAGTACAATGAAAATCCCTTGCATTTCCTCATGGGTGAGTATGTGACAGAAAGAGACTTAAAAATAATTTCAGTAGTTCATGGACAAGAGCTTTTAAATGCAGTCACACAAAGTGTGAGACAAGAAGTAGAGTTCTCAGTTTGTTGGAAGAGATTAATTGGAAAGATTTCACAGACGTAGATTGGCATTTCCTGTTTCTTTGTTTCTTGTTTTGTTTCTGGTTTGGACATCTCAGCATGTTCCAAAACCAGAGGTGTGTTCAGAGAGCAACCAACTGCTTAAACAGATTATTGAAATATGTGGGTTTTTTCCTTCTACTGACCTCCATTCACGATTTATTTCCCTCTTCCAGGTGTTTGGGGCAGTGCATTTTCCATATTATTTAACAGGGTGCTTGGTGTCTCCAACTCTCAGAATAAAGGTCCCACCATGGAAGAAGAATTAGGTAATATTAGTAAATAATGGTACTGTGCAAAGCAATTCCTGCCAGTTCAGTGCACTCTCCCTCTGTGGGAGGATGGCACTGCTGGGAGTCACTTAATTATTTAACTTCCATTGCTGACCTTGCAAGGTGCTGCATAGGTAGGGAAGGAGGGTTAGGAGTGTTCTTTTTTCCTTTCACTTTTGTTTCTGCTCAGTGATCCTGCATTACATACATATATCTAGCTCTTCACAGGAAGTTTACAGGATCCAACTCCTCTTTTTATGTTGTTTTGCTGATTTTTGGAGATCAGAAGCTGACAAGGACTTGATAGCCACTTATGTAGTCTCTTGACACTGCATTGTTTATTCAAGGGATTAGTAAAATAGTCCTAAATTTTATCATCTCTGGATTGTTAATGTTCCATTCTACCCACAACCTTCAGGTATCTGATTTAATGATTTTGGTTTCATTCCTAACACACAAATGGTATAATGACTGTAAGGAAAGAATTTTACCTTGGTTTAGATGGACTTTATTGTGTTTTATTCAAGAATGTAGTTGATGGTGAAAGGTTTTTACACTTTTGTTTCCCATTCAGAGGGCAGCATTACAAGGAAGTATCTGTCCAATAAATAAATTGTACTTGACAGCCAGATTTTTCTGAAGAGCAAGAAAAGAAAATGGATATTGAGATGATTTAAAAAAACCCAAAACAACAACAACAACAACAAAAAAACCAACCCTTTAAAAAGCACACGTGTCCCTTAGGTGTCTCTGTCTCCTAATTGATGGAATTCAGCTGTTTGATAACGTCTTATTTATGGATGAAAATGAGACCTCTGGGTTGCTATTTCTGATACACTTCATCAGTGTTAACACCTACTCATGGAGGACCCCTGTCCATAAATGTGATCATGGAAAAGTGTGTTCCTGCTTTTTAAAGATAGTGAGAGACATATAAAGAATATGTCTATATTATATAAAGATATATATCTATATAATATAAATGTATATTGAGAATGTTTTCAGTCATCTCTGACTCATTTCACATCTCATTTTAAAAATATCCTGTCAAGTGGGATCAGCTGTGAAAATATTAACGTGGGTTCAACCTCAGCCTCAGCAGAGCTGAAGATGTCCCAGTGACACCTTGGGACCATCAAAGTAAAGGCCAAAATTCCAGGGGACATCAGAAGAGCTGGTGCTGCCCACTGGATGATGTGTAAATCACACCTGGGAAAGTAAAGAATGAATTTTCCACGGGGGTTGCTGTAAAGAGCTGATTTGATACCCAAAAAGTGCATGTGTTGGCTTTGTTAGCTTCCATTTCTGGTCAGGAGTTTTGTTTTGACCTGTCTCCTCTGCCATGGCTCGGGAATGTTTAGGTGTTGGTCTGTTGAGGGTGTTTGAATAGTCATTGAGAACCCACTGAAAATTACTGAAGGAAAAATGTAGTGACTCAGCTCTTGTGATTTCTGTGGGGACTTTTGGAGTGTGGGATGTAAATCTAAGGGGGCATAAACCTCTTTAGAAAATAATTTAAAGTGCTGGTCATCTGCATCCACTATTCATTCCCAAGCATAACAGAGCTGTGGGTTTATACACTTGATACTACAGTGACTCAGTCTTCAATTTTCTCTCCCAGCTTAGACAAATTAAATTTGGACTTAGCAAAAAGTGCAAAGTGTAATTGTCATTGCTTTACTACTGCACTGGGTAGAAATTACAACCTGTATTGGAGCCCAACCGGAATTTGCAGCACAAGGCATGAGAATGCCACCAGCATCTGCTTATCCTTCTGTGAGAGAAAAAAGGTGTTCTTTTCTTTTCATTTTTTAATGGAAAAGATCAATTAGTTGATAATACATACTTTCATTGGGAAACAATCCACATTCAGTTTATTTTAACTGGCTTCAAGTGGCTGGACTTAATGATCTTGGAGTTCTTCTCCAACCTTAATGATTCTATGCCATTTCAATTAGAGATGATTCCTAACATACATTTTACTAGGGACTAAAGGGGTTTAGTCTTCAAATGTCTTCCCCTGGATACATTTGCCTCACTGTAATTCAGTGCCTGGCTCCAGTCTCTGTAGGATTAAAGCTTCCAAGATGAGGCTACTCCTAAAATATTGGGAATATCCTGTATTTCAAGAAAGGCTGCCCTCCATAATTAGTGAAAATTATAATATTGCCAATCTAAAATCCATTCTCACCGTTCTTCACCCTACAAACCTGACCCGGGGAGTGGAATGTGCTGCTGTTTCAGTATTCATTTTGCCTTTGAAAAACAAGGATTAACCTCCCAAAATGCAGATTTTTGCCAGAGAAGTTCACTCATTACTGGCTTAATTTCTCTCACTTGATGTTCTGAGATGCAAACCATCATATTTTCTACTTGTTTAACTGCACTGCCTTTATTTTTCACACACGCTCCAATAAAACTTTCATAATTTTATGTTGCCTTTTGTTCTCCCACTATTTTTAAGGGTACCCATTCACATGTGTATGAATGATATTAAGTATTCCTTTTTTTTAAAAAAAAGGCAGGTAATTAACAAAGATTAATGTTTTCTCCCTAGTTCACCAGGAATTATTGAGAGGACAGAAGCTAAACATCTCAATTTTAATCAAAGGGAATGAAGTGTGTCAGACACGTGGTGCAGAGGCGGGTGAGAGGTAGTGCTTTAGGATTAGATTTTGGTTTCTCAGCCCCAAAATTGGAGGCTAAAGCCAGTATCTGCTGCTCTAATGTCCACAGCAGATGCAGCCTCTTCAGCTGTATTTTGTATTACAAAGACTGGGCTAGTTTTATGACTCAGATTGCTGTGAAATTCTGAGCTGTTTTGAGAGTTCAAGCCCAGCAGTTTAAAGGAATTTTATGTTTCTTTCAACAGAAAATATCAGGCTAAAGCACCTTGTAAGCACTGACAGCTCAGACAGTGAAGATGAATCACAGCATCCAAAAGGTAAGGAAATGCTCAGTTTTCATTTCCTAATTTCCTTTTTTTCCCCAGCTTTTGTGTAGCTCAGCAAAGCAGAGAAATGAGGTACAGGAGACCAGGAGGTCCTTGGCTTGACTTTCTGCCTCCTGCTCAAGCTTATCATCTCTCACACATGGTCAGTCCTGAAACCCCAACAGGGCTTCACAGAGCTCTGGAATTCCACACACACCTCAAAGTGTGGTTTGCTGAGCCAGTGAGCTCCAGAAGTCTGTTCCCAGCAAGCAGCTGAGCTCAGAGCCATGTTGGAATTGTCACCAGCCCAGCAAACTAAAGCTTTCCATTGTTTTCAAAGGTTTCTTGATCAAATATTCACCTGAGATTGGTTTAATTTGTGGTTCCAACATTCACAGGTGTCTTCTAGCACCTGCATAAATGACATCTGACACAGGAAATTGCTGGAGCTTGGCTCAGTGTTTGTAACAGTGCCCAAATCCAGCTTCCCAGGAGAGACACAACCACAAAGGGAGTCTTGGGCAGTGGGAAGAAAAGATCCTATCAAAAATTATTGTGAAGTATCTAAACCACTGTGGTTTTAGTCAGGGGCTCAGTCTCAGCCTAGTAATGCTTTCTGATGATGATTTTGGGACCAACAATGATTTTCACCTGAAAAAACCCTGGCTATAATTTTAACAGCCAAAACAAAGATGGGAATCCAGCTGTTTGTGATTTCAGGATCTACAGGAAGAAAAGAAAATCCTGTGTGATGAGATAGTGAATTATGTCACTGCCTCAGTTCCATGATTAGTTCTTCAGTTCCCCCTATGTGTAAAATAGTAGGTGGTACCACATTTTGTGTTTATTTGTGGGTTTCCTGTTTAGTCATTACAGCCAGCACCAAAGACTCCATTTCTCTCATAGTTTATAGCCACAGTGAACAACCTAAAAATCTGTGATTGCAAACACTGGGCAATCCCTCTCACTTCCATAGAATGTTGTACACATGCTGAACCTCTACACTTTGTGATGCTTGTTTTGTCCCTAGTAATATAAAAAAATCAGCTCCATTAAAACCTGGATTAAAGAGGCACATTTAAAAGCTGGACTTAAAGTATCAAGCTTGAGCCTGAATTATCTTCTTATACAAAACACCCCAAAAAGTTCAGTCTTGACAGTTTATGAATGCAAGCTGGTGCCAATCTAGGTAATTTTTACTGTGAGCTCTAGCTGCAGCCATCAAGTCTGATTGCATCATTGTGCTCTTAATTAAAACCAGATATTAATTGTAGTCTACAGTTTACCATAAGTTTATTTTCAGATATTTTAGCATTCTCATACTAAATATTTTTAATTTTAATTATTTTAGTGTTTCCATGCATTCTTTTACGCCTTCTGAAGGGAAAACGGGTTTCTAGCTATCAGCAAAGGGTGGAGAAGGCTGTCAATGCACATCCAGAAGAATTTAGGTTCACACAGAGCATAGATTTTGGCAACTCAGGTCTGTCTGTCCCTGAATCCAGGAGAGTTGCATTCTGAGTTCTAGCACAGAGAAAGCCTCGCTGCCCTCATCCAGACAGGTCATCTAAGACATTCCCAGTCTATTTTCCTGAGGGTCACATCCTCACTGTTACAGTGCAGATGAAAAGTCGAGGGTGGATTCTCTCCGTCCCTCTGGAATGGGTGCAGCAAAGCTCCCTCACGGAGCCCACAGCTCGTTGAAAGGATGCTGTGACACTGTTTTGGCAGGTCCTTTGCTTCAGCAGCCCCAGCAGTGCTGTGCTTACCCTCCATGTGGTGTTGTCCTTGCCCCTGCAGGCAGTGGGAGCCCCGAGGCCCGGCAGGAGCAGCAGGAGAGCAGCCAGGAGAGCTGGGTGCAGCGCATGCTCATGGCCCTGGTGGGGGACAGTGCCCTCTTCAACACCAGGGAGGGCCGTGCTGGCAAGGTGCACAACTTCATGCTGGGGCTGAACCTCAACAGCTGCTACCCCCTGTCCCCCCTGGCAGAGCTGCTCACCCAGGAGTCTGTGGAGGAGGATGAGCTCGATGCAGCCGTTGCAGGTCAGTTCACAGAAAATGCTGTGTATTTATGAGTAAACCCAGACTTGGCGACTTCCCATGTGGCACCAGCACACCAGGAGGTTTATAAAAGCGTGTACCTGGCAGCAGGAGAATGTTCCTGTGAGGGCTGACCAACAGCAGAGGTTGTGAGCTGACTGTGGGGCTCAAAGGGCACCGTGCAGTGACCTGTGTCTGCTGCCCCTCTCCCCTGTCCCCAGTACCTTCTGGAGGGACAGTGGCTCTCTGTTTGGAAGGAATTGCTGACAGAGGTGACCACGCTGCTTTTGTGTAGGGTGCCCATCCACTTTCTCACTCTCTTGGCCTTCTCCAAAGGGTGTCCTGTGTTATGTGTCTCTTATTGATGAAAATAAAACCTTTCCTTGTTCTCCTACAGGGCTTCCCTGTTGCAAAAATTTTGTAGCTCATCTGCTGTATCTGTCTTCTGAAAAATCTCTGAAGGCAGCACACTGCTGCACTTGTAGAATCATAAAATCTCCTGAGCTGGAAGGGACCCACAGGACCATCCAGTCCAACACCTGGCCCTGCACAAAAAACCTATAAACCCGTATTTGCACTCCAGCAGTCTCCAAAGCTGGGTTATTTTAATGATAACTGCCCTCCAGAAATTAGACAGAGCATCACTGGGACTCCCCTTGGGGCAGACACTCCAGCAATCCCCCCCTGTCCCTCAGAGTGTTGTCCAAACCCTCCTGGAGCTCTGGCAGCCTTGGGGCTGTGCCCACTGCCCTGGGGAGCCTGGGCAGTGCCAACCACCCTCTGGGGGAAGAACCTTTCCCTGAGATCCAACCTGACCCTGCCCTGACACAGCCTGTAGATCCCTCCTTTGCTGACACCATGTTTTTCCCAGTGTGGATGCACCTGACCAGCCACTCACATTTCAGTGTGACTGATACGCAGATGCATCCACGTTTCATGTTGGCTTAAGCAGGAATGCAGATGGAAGAGAAGAATTTCAGAAAAATATTAATTTGCCATAGAAGTTCAAAGTCTTCCCCCACTCCATGGGTTATGTGGTGCTTGGGCATTGTGAAGAATTAGGAATCATGTTTGATTAGAATTTTGAAGCTTTGCTGTGCAGTATTCATTGCAACCTTCTCAGTGAAAATCAATTCATTTCCTAGTATTCTTCTGATGCTGTTGTGTTCACTGGAAGCGTTCAGGGCCAGGTTGGAAGGAGGAACCACAGCTCTCTGAAAGTGGTCTTCCTTCCATGCTGTAGCACCACAGCTCTCCCACTCATCCCTGGTAACAATAGTCATCACTTCAGCCCTTATTTTCTGCTCAGAGATTGTCCCAACTGCTCCTTCTGCAGCAGTAAATACCAGATGTCATTTAGGAGCTCAAGTAGCAGCCGTGCTCTGTTGTATATTTGTTAATGTAACAAATCCCTCGGAGTGGCTGAATAGTAATTTCCATCTGGACTCCACTTTCTAAATATTTTTATCATGTCAGAGATGTTTACCACTGGGTAGTCTTAATATTTATAGTAGTTGTAAAAGAGGCAGGAAAGCGGATAGGAAATTTATGGTTGGAAAAAATTACAGTTGATGAGAATTTTGCATAATAAAGACATGTGGATAATGTTTGGAATCAACTATTGACTTCCTGGGTTTTAATTTCAATGGTAATAAAATTCTGGGTTGACAAAACGAGCCTCCTCTCAGACAAGTACTTTGGAGTGCCTGAAACTTCTTTAGGTTAAAATGCCTGGGTAAAGTTTCACATAGGAGCAGTTGTTTTAGTGTCAGGTGAAGCCCACGGACATAAACCTGAAGAAACAGATCTGACAGCTATGAGTAGTTGCAATATTACAGTCCACAATAGTTAAAAAGCCCTTGAAGTTTCAGTAGTTAATGTCAAATTTAATCATTCAGTTGTGTGATAGGTGTATCCACATTTTAATGCTGTGAATTTTCCTTGCAAGTGCAGAGGAGCCCAGAGGAGCAGATAGAAAGGAAATAGATAGAAATAGATAGATAGCTGGAAAACTTTGGTGTAAATTTAAAATGCTTATATTACCAAGGCACTGGATGCATTTAAGCTTTGCATATTTATTCTATCACTGGCAGTTTACCTGTCAGCTTGAGTACAGAGAGAAGTGTGTAATGCTTTAGGACTGACTTTCCTTTATTACCAGGCACTCCAAAGGAGAAATAAGTGAGTCAAAAAGGATATAAATAATACTTTACATCTCCATTTGTCCCAGACCTTCCCAGAGGATGAACTGTGGCTGGCCTAAGCTGATGTTACAGTCATTACTGAGATTGAATTTAGGGGCTGCAGTGCCTGCAGCAGAAATCCCAGCTGCTTGGTCTGGGATTTGCTCTTCCATAGATTCTATTTATGTGGAATGTTTCCTTATTTCATCTCAAATGCGCTTCAAAGCTTTACACCCCTTCAGTGATTTCACTGTGAGCTCAGAGTTTATTCTTTCTTTACTTGATATTACAACACACCAAAATGACTTGAGAAAATGCCACGTGAATAACAATAGGGAAAAATAACCCATAATCTCTGCTCCTTTATTTCAGTATTTATGGAAACTGTTATGGCAGATGCACGTCAGAAGCAAATGCCCTTTTCATCTCCCATATTTCCACTGGAGCTGGTGTTTGGGACAAATTTGGTCTCTAGAACGTGGTCTCTCTTTTTATTTCCAAACAGTTTTTAATATCTGTTTGTGTATCTGATTCCTGGGAAGCAGACAGGGAGGCTGGGCTGGGAAACACAGAATCACAGGATTGTTGAGGCTGGAAAAGACCTTTAAGATCATCAAGTCCAACCATCAAACCCATGTTCACCACTAAACATGTCTCCAAGTGCCACATCCACACATTTTCTCCCAATTTGCTGTTTGATGCCCTGAAAGCTGCTTGTAGTAGGGATGCATCTTTTATAAAAGGCTGAGGAATAATGTCTGGCTCCATTTCTCCATAAATCAAATCAATTGCCTCATCAGTCATAACCTAAAGTAACACTGAGTTGTCCTCATGGCTTTTTGAATTCTTGACCCCGTGACATGGACACAAGGTACATTTTGGAACTTTTCTTCTCAGTTCAAAGATGAGAAATGTAATTCCAAAAGGAATTATAATAAAGAGATAAAATAAAAATTAAATTTCTCCTGTAATCACTAAAATCAGTCTGTGGTCATTATAAATTTATTGATGACGTTAAATTAGATATTGGGAGGAAACTCTTCCCTGGGAGGGGGGGGAGGCCCTGGCACAGGGTGCCCAGAGAAGCTGTGGCTGCCCCTGGATCCCTGGCAGTGTCCCAGGCCAGGTTGGATGGGGCTTGGAGCAACCTGGGCTGGTGGGAGGTGGAGTAAGATGAGCTTTAAGGTCCCTCCCAACCCGAACCATTCCATGATTCCATGAAGACTGTGACTACTAAAACCAATCTATGTGGTCATTATAAATTTATTAATGACATTGTGATGTTTTCTCCTTTAAAATATCATAGAATTTTTATGTTACATTTGATTTTAGTCATGAAGTTTAGAAGCAATGGGAACCACCTTGTTCTTCAGTGTCTTGGTGGTGGGAAGTGTGTTTGCACAAACACTCCTGTCACAAACATTGTTATAGGTGACACTGTACTTATTTCAAAGATCACTGTTGACTTTCAAATCCAATTTTTGTGAAGTAAGAAAAGGCAAAACATGAACAGAAATGTTTCCACAATTTTTAGAAATTCTATAGAGAACAAGGATTTAATTACTTTTGAAATGTTGTCTTTAAACAAGAGGAAATCAAAACTTCTCTACTTGTGCTAAAAGGAAATGTATTAAGCGTACTTTTACCAGGTTTTTTTTTTAATGATGATGAATTTGATAAATATGAATTTATTTTCATAGATTTATACTAAGTCATGATTATGAAATATATCTGGTTCTAAAATAGTACTATAAACACACTTAGCCCTTTTGCAATAGCTAATGATTTTAAAGTGTTCTCTCCCCTAAAAATCAAGGCAAATGGTAGGAAAATGGGACCTCTTTTCTTAGAAAAGTGTCCTGATAAATAAAAGCAGAAATAAAAAGTGAAAGCATCTGTTCTGAGATTTTTTTTGCTGCTCATAGCAGTAAATTTTTCTCATGGATCCTCAAATGATAAGAATAAGAGTTTAAATTATTTTGGATGGATTTTCTTCACTTTAAAATGTCTTCTTTTTTTCAGATTACTTCTATTGCAAACAAGCGGGTGCTGGGAAGTGTAATTACCCCAGAAATAATTATATTATCCTATCCAGCATTCCTTAGATCACACTGCCCTCTACAGATATGAGCATTAGTTTTCAGTCAAAAAGCAAAACCACACACTGGAAATCTGTTTAAGATCTAGAGCAAGAAAAGACCATCATGGGAAAAGTTTTAGGTCCAGCAGGGACTGTTTAGTGGCAGCCAGAGACTTGGATAAGTGCAAAGAGACTTCAGAAAAATTGATTGTTTTTTCCTGAGCTGCATCGAGGGAGTGTTGGGGTTACAGGGGAAACATCATCTCCCTCAGCCCTCAGCTGGGCTCAGAGGGGAGACTGGTTTGTACCACACTGGGACAGCACTGGCACGGAGTGGCTCACAGGGAATTCTGCTTCAGTTTGAGATATGGATATGGGCCACTATTTCTTTTTGTCCCTGGGGGAGTCATGAGGGTGAAGTCATCGGATTTGGTGTAGTTGGAAAACAAGACTTGATAGTCCCAGTTTAAGGGACAGAAGCAGATTGTGGACAAGCGTCACACCAAAGCAGGTCCACGTCAAGGCTTTTATGGGGAAGAGCTGGGGAGGGTGAGGGACAGGGAGAGGAAACCTGGGGGGAGAGGTTTGGACAGGAGTTACAGGACACTGAGGGGATCACAGAATCATTAGGGTTGGAAGGGATCTCAGGTGATCACCGCCCAATCCTCCCCCCTACCAAGGCAAGGTCACCTGGAGCAGGTGACACGAGAACACATCCAGGTGGGTTTGGGATGTCTCCAGACAGGAAAACTCCAGGCCCTCCCTGGGCAGCTGTTCCAGGCTCTGCCACCCTCCATGAAAAGAAGTTCTTCCTTGTTGTGTTGTAGTTTATGGCCATTGCTGCTCATCCTCTCTCTGGGCACCACCCAAAAGAGTCTGGGACCATCCTCTTGGCACTGCCAGATGGGCATTTGGAATCTGTCTCTTAACATCCCATCAACTCCTTCCTTTGTGTATGAGTTGATGGGGTGAAGGTGGGAAGGCTGGGATCAAACCTGGCCATTTGTCCCCTTCAGTGTTGCCTTGAGCCCCTTCTGAGTGTGCACTGGGACAGGGCTCTTCCATCCCCTTTTTTCCCACCTTATTTTCCACTTGTTGAGAGCTTAAGTTACACTTGAGTCCAGGGTGTATTTAGCTCGGATGACCTGTACATTTTAAATCTTTTGCAATCTCCAGTCCTTGGGGAGACACTGGAAAGCCCATTAAAACCTGAGTTCTTAACTCATATGTCTTGGGGTTTTTTTGTTTTCCTGTGTTTTGTGCAGATCCTGATGAGTTTGAGAGGATCTATGAGCCACTGGATGTGAAGAGCAAGAAGATTCACATTGTGGACAGTGGGCTGACATTTAACCTGCCATATCCCCTCATCCTGAGGCCTCAGAGAGGCGTTGATCTCATCATCTCTTTTGATTTCTCAGCAAGGCCAAGTGATTCCAGCCCTCCTTTCAAGGTGAGTAAGACAGGCCATCGCCTTCTTTGGGATCAGGAGCTCAAGTTGACTGTTGCATTCTTCCAGTTGTGTTGTTCCCACATTTTTTGGTCCCAGAAGGTGCTGCTGTATCTACAACACTGGAATATTTCTTTCCACGTCAAACGGAATATTGCCCTGTGCCTCAGTTCCTGTTTACATGACTTACATGGCACAACCAACACAAAAAAAGGCTATTTCAAATGGAAGGAAATTCATTGGAAGTAGTTGTTTTTATGGAAATTTTGCTTTCAGACTGATTGCAGAGTTTTATGTCAGTATTAAACAATGAGGTCAATTAGCCTTGCACTGGTGCTCTAACTCTGTCCAGCTGCTCTCTGTGTGCTGTGATGTAAATTAATGGTCTCACATCATTGTCCTGCAGAAATGCATCATCTTACTCACTCTGGTATTGCTAAATAAATAACCTTTAGGAAGCAGTGCTGACTGTCCATTTACATCTCACTGGGATCATCCCAGCACTGATTTAAGTAGGACTCTTAAATCCAGAGGAAAACTCAGGCCAGAGGAAAACAGCAACAGAAAAACAGGGATTAAATGACACCATTGTTTGGGTAGCAGGTGTGGAAAGCACAGCTGTGTCTGTCCAACCTGTATATCCACAGAGTTCTGTCTCATCCCAAAGGCTTAACATGGGATCATTTTGGTAACTGATAAGAAGAAACAGCACTTCAGAGACTACTGTGAGGTTCTCACTTTGAGTTGTGGTTTAGTGGGCACAGTGGGATTTGGTTGAAGGTTGGACTTGATGATCTTGTAGGTCCTTTCCAAACTTGATGGTTCTGTGATTCTCAAAAAAGAGGCAATATTTATTTCAAAGAGGATTTTAAAAAGAATTTTGAAGGAAACCCAGAAAACATTTCTGTTTGAAAAACAACTGACATTCCTTGTTGCTTTACAGACAAATTTCAATTAGAACAGATTCTTTTTTTCCTTCATCTTAATATTGAGGACATTAGAAAATAACAGCTGTAGCAAAATGAGCTCGAGATCAGTGTTGTCAAATGCAAAGACAAACAAGTTTCAGGAGAATAAAAAGGAATAATTTCTTTAATTTCTAGGTCTCTTGGGGCTACTGGGAAAAACAGAGCACTGAGAAGATTCTTCCTAGTCTGTGATCCTTTGTTTTTTCCTTAAGTCACTGAATCCCAGAGTGTTTCTTCCTTTAATATTCTATTTGCATAAGAATATATCTTCTTTTTTGTCATGAATATTTTCTCCATCAGCTAAATTTGCTGACACAGCACTGTCATCTTCTCTGAAATACCTTTTTCTTCCCGTTTTTAACATTCCACATGTGAACCCTGTGCAAAAAGGCAGTGTATGGCCATCCCCGTTCCTCTTACCATACACATTGAGCATTGTCTTCATCAGCTGCTATTTTTTGTGTCATTTTGGGGAATGTGGAGAGAGATTGGT
Source organism: Pachyramphus minor (assembly GCA_013397135.1). Classification (NCBI taxonomy): domain Eukaryota; kingdom Metazoa; phylum Chordata; class Aves; order Passeriformes; family Tyrannidae; genus Pachyramphus; species Pachyramphus minor. Next base: position 290,846 of record VYXB01006643.1, read on the forward strand.
TGGAAGTCAAGTGGCATCCTGAGGGGTTTTCTCTAAACTGTAGTTTTAAAAAGGAAAAAAATCCTTTGACACAAGAAAAAATGGTGGGAAAAAGAAATGATGCCTTTGTCTTCCTGAAACCACTGTTGAAGGGAATGGTATGTCGTTCCTGAGGCACAAAGAGGTGTAAGAAGAGGTGTAGTCCAGAGGCAGAGACTTTGTGTTCATGGTTTCAAGACCAGGAGCCAGTTGTATTTACTGGCTGTGTGTCCTGTTGATTCTGCTTGCATTGCAAAGAGCAAATGCCACCTCAAGAGTGGGCCTGTCTCTATGGTAGCACTAACATTGTACTTTGCTGGGGAAATTAGCCAGCTGAGCTCAGTGACTGCACTCTTGGTTTATCATTTTACACCCACTATCTTTTAATCTGCGTATCTAAAACAGTCACCCAAAGAAGGATCCTGTTTCATTGAAAACCAAGATTAAAGTAGTTGACCTTCCCTCTCCTCCCTCTCACACGCCCTCATTGCATGCTTTTGAGTCATTATTTACAAATTATTTTGTTTACTGAGTTGTCATGAGGAAGAAAAAAGCCTGTTTTCCAGCTTTCTTCACTCAGGGTGCTTTCAAACGCCGCTCTGGGCTGTGATGTGACTGAGCATAACAATGCATGGCCTGGTGTTTGTGAACTCTCCTTGGTTTCCATAGCGCTGACACTCTGTTTGGAGGTCAAATTAGGGATGGTGTTTCCTCTGTAAAGTCATTCCAAGATTTGTGGGCCAGACCAGCTCTTTCCCTCCCATGAATCAGCGCTGGTGGTGGCGGCTGAGAGGCTGAAGGAGGTGCTCAGTTTGCCACTCTGGGTCATCAGTTGGTTTGATTAGTCCTTCATATCACAGAATCATGGAATGCTTTGGGTTGGAAGGGACCTTAAAGATCATCTCATTCCATTCCACCTTCCACTATTCCAGGTTGCTCCAAGCCCCATCCAACCTGGCCTTGGACACTTCCAGGGATCCAGGGGCAGCCACAGCTTCTCTGGGCACCCTGTGCCAGGGCCTCCCCACCCTCACAGCCAACAATTCCTTCCCAATATCCCATCTATCCCTGCCCTCTGGCAGCTTGAAGCCTTGTCCTGTCCCTCCATCCCTTGTAAACAGTTTCTCTCCATGTTTCTTGTAGCCCCTTCAGGCCCTGCAAGGCCACAGTCAGGTCACCCTAAGCCAGAATTCTTTTCTCCAGGCTGAACAATTCCAATTCTCTCAGCCTTTCCTCATTGGAGAGATGCTTCATCCCTCTAATAATCCTGGTTCCTCCATGTCCTTCCCAGGCCCTGAATAGTTAATTAATTGCTTCTCCCAACCAGTTTGCCCTGTGTCTCTCTCCAAACCTCCTCACTTTTCAGTGGATGCTTTCATGCACCTGAATCTTTATATCCTTTCAGGAAATTCTGCTGGCTGAGAAATGGGCTCGAATGAACAAGCTGCCTTTCCCCAAAATAGACCCCAATGTGTTTGACAGAGAGGGCCTGAAGGAGTGCTATGTGTTCAAACCAAAGGACACCTCTTCAGAGAAGGACTGTCCCACCATAATCCATTTTGTCTTGGCCAACATCAACTTCAGGAAGTACAAAGCTCCAGGTGAGCACAGTTTCTCCTGCTGAATCCCCATTCCTTTGGAATATGGTTGTGCACCACAAAGGTTTTGGCTCTCAAATCACTCCCAAGTGTGTCTGCAGTCCTTTGGGAATTCAAAAGAGCCATTCCAAAGTAAGGTGGTAAATGATCAGACCTAACATTTACGTGGTGTTTTTATATTTGTTTTGTGCAGGCGTTCCCAGGGAAACACAGGAAGAGAAGGATTTTGCAGACTTTGACATTTTTGATGATCCAAATACACCTTTCTCTACCTTCAACTTCCAATATCCCAACGAGGCTTTCAAAAGGCTCCATGACCTGATGGAGTTCAACACGCTCAATAACATAGATGTACGTTGAAGGATTTAAAGATTGTTCAGTGGGGGAGTGGGTGATATGAGTAAAATCCTAAATATTCCATACAGGCCTTTGCTTCAGTGTTTGCCTGACTTTCTCATTTGGTTCTTGTCTTGTTTTTGCCATTTCACCATCCCAAACCATTCAGAGTAACTGAGCAAAAGGGACTTTGGGGGGTGGAGACAATATGTTCAGGATTTTATACTCAGATTTTTAAGCATGTTGATTTTTCTAACTGGACAAAGAGGAAATTGGAAATTTCTTTATCAGTTGCTGATAAAGATTTATTACTGATTTCTTTATCAGTTTATACTTCTGAGTAATAATTATTTGTAATTGATAGTAGGTGCAACACAACATAGTGATCCCAATATCTGCAGAGTGACAAGTGTAAATGATCACCCCAGAGAAAGACATGGGGAGGGGGTTATCCATATAGTAAAGAAAATTGTTACATCAGGACAAAGGAAGCAAAAGTAAAGATTCAATCATTCTCAATATTATTTTCTGTAGTAATATTGTATATGATTTTCTTTATCCTTTAATAATAATAATAA
>VYXB01006646.1:6529-101383 GCA_013397135.1 Pachyramphus minor
GGGCAGTGACTGGGACCGATGAGGCGGGAGCGGTGAGGCGGGCTGCCTGCCCGCCCGCCCAGGCAGGGTTTTGGAGGGAGAGCGGCTGAGGAGAGCGGGCCACGGGGGGGTCCCCATGGGCGGCCCCATTCACAGGGAGCCGTGAGCGGCGATGGCCCGGGCGGGTTCACCCGGCGGGAGCAGCGCGGGGTNGGGGGTGCCCGGCGGGCCCCCGCCGTCGGCTGCCCCCCGCCCCTCCTCGCAGAGCTCCGCGGGGGGCGGGCTGCCCGGTTTTGGAGGGAGCCGGGCGCGCTGGGGGCGGGGATGCCGGCCGAGCCGCTTGGCGGGCTGACCCCGACCGCCCGCCCGCCCGCGCTGAACCCCGCCGGTCCCGCACCCTCGGAGCGGGGCGCCTGTGGGGACACCGCCTCACAGCCCCGGTCCTCGCCTCGGGGGATCCCTGTGAGGGGTGTCCTGGCGGGGGGGTGGGTGTCCCGCGTGTGAGGCGCCGTCCCGGCAGCCCCTTCCTTCCCCCTCAGGTTTTGGAGGGAGCCGCGCTTGCAGCCAGGCGGGAGCGCGGGGGGGCGGGGCGGTGGCCGTGTCCCCTCACGCGTCCCCTCAGCACCCTCAGGAGCGGGTGGGTGCTGGATTGGCCCCGCGGGAGGTGGAGCGCAGGACGGCAGCGGTGCCCCCCGCCCAGCCTGACCCCGGCACAGGCCGCCTCCCCGCTCGCTGGAAATTGGCGCGGAACCGGCGCGGCGGGAGCGCGGGCGGCGCCCGGCCCGGCTCAGCGCGGCACCGCCATCCCGGCAGGTATGGGGGGGATCGACCCGGGGAGAGCAGCAGTACCGGCAAAACCTGTGTCTGTCGGGGTGCCTGGAATGGAGGGTGGGGAGGAGTGGAGGGGGTCACAGCCCTGTGGACCCCGCACATCCTCTTGTGTGGGAAATGTCCCTTTACAGCTTCCTCCACACCCCCATCCAGCCTTAGCCACCCTGGCCACTGGCACACCTGGGCAGCCTGGAGTAGGACATGGAGCTGTGCATGCATATAAACTAGTCATACTCTGCTCAGGCATTCCTTAGTTCAGTAGAGTACTTCTGCCCTTCTGTTTGAGCTGTGTAAACCATGCTGCTTTTTGTGATGAGTTCGTGATGCAAAGCAGGGAACTTGGTCTTAGTTTTGTGATGATACGCTAACTGAGCTCATCTTATTCCTTTATCCAGGTAGAGATCTTAAAACCCAAAGAAGATGTCAAGACGCAGGTAAGCTGTTCGTGTCGTGCCAGTGTTATCTGTACTCATCCAACAACTGCTGCTCTCCTAATGTCTAATGTCTTTTTGCTCTTTGCAGTAGCCGCTTGCAAGCCAAGCAGCAGCAGCCCCTGTCCTGTCAAGAAGAGTCTCCACAAGAACTGCAAACGCTAGAATATCTCCAGACCAGAAAAAGGAGAACAGCAGAGGTGATCAATTTGGGCAACTTGAAAAGTTCTCCAGTGCATTTGGATGGGACAGTCCTTACTCTGCCAAATTATAAAGTGGGATGGGGTAGCAAGAGTTTGCCTGAGCTCTAGAGGTGGGTGTGCTGCTCACTGTCAATGTATTGATGTGTGTGTCTTCTCAGCAGGAGATTAAGAAAAGAGAAGATGGAAAAATCGCTAAAAAACATCAATATGAGATTAAGGTAATTCAGTCCTGAATACCAATTTAAACTGGGTGAGGGACTCCATCTGGTTTATGTTGGTGGGTGTGAAGTCAGGCATTCCACACTAGAGAGTATTGAATAGGGGAAGTTCATATCTTCAGGTATTAAAAGCTATGGGAGCTTAACACCTCTTTATATGTTTTTGCCTCTTTTACATGTGACTTTGTTGCAGATAAAGGATCCTTCAATGTAAAAACCATTGCAGAGTAGGTTAGGTATAAAAAACACAATAAATCTAGATATTTCAGAACAATTCCATATGCAGAGCAGGTAAGGCCTAGGGGCAAGTCTAAACAAGATCAGTGCACTTGTTTTAACTTTAGGTGTGGTTTCACGGCCATTTAGTTAAGTCTCATAACCATGCAGGATTTCTTTACTTTCATGTAATAGTTCTTTTGATTATTTAAATCAAGTTAGGAATCTGTTCTCACTAACACAGGCTACCCCTAAAACAAGTGAGGGGCTTTACAGACGATTATTTTATAATTTTCTCTTGCAAACAATCTTGTTTGCAGTTTGTCTGTAAAGTAAATGAGACTTAACAGCTATGGTGAAGTGAAACTCTTCTGCTTGTGGGGCTGTCTTTTGTAAACCTTGAATAGGAAAAAATGCTGTGTAAGTACATCAGCTGTACTTGGAGTGAAACTGTGTCACAACTTACCTTTACTGAAAGGGGGAAATCCTGCTTTCCTGTCTCCTTTCTGGGTAGCTGGCCGTTCACTCCATCCCCTACCTTTCCTCTATTTTTGGTTCTCTTTGAGTGAAGCAGTATGCAGGTTCAGTTAATGTTTTGCCAGGTTAGTGAGTTGATCCAACCCAGCAGAGGGTCTGACAAGCATCAAAGCTGACCACAGAAGGAAGGGGTCCACTTGGGCAGTGAGGAGCACAGGAGAGAAGGAGGAGCAGGACATCCCTTTTCTCTGGGCTGCACCTTAAGGTCAATTCTGCTGGAATATGTAACCTCACTCTTGGGATACTGAAGTCTGGCTATAAATAGGTTTAGATATACTAAGGGAATCCTGTGTAGTTTACCTTGCGAGTCAACTATATAGGAAAAGTTTCTGTGTTCAGGGGATGTTTCTGCCATTCTTTATGAATGGGATTTCTCCCCCAACTCCACACGGAGCAGTTAAAGTTCTGCGTCACCATTCTGAAGGCTGTCAGCCATTACAGCATTCCATGTGCTCCTTGGATTTGATATCTCCTTACTTATATTGGTTGTGTAGAGCCAAATAAGTGTTAGTGAAACAAGTTATAGTTAACTACAGTAATCTAGAATTCCTTCTCTTAGGCTTTCTGCAGGAATACCTTTGCACTTCTTTCCTTTTGAGTCACTGCATGCCATATTTGGCATTGGCAAGCTGAGGGATATTAACAGCTGCTGGTTGCTTAGTGGGTATCTAGCTATGGAGCTCAGATGGGTGGCTCCTCTCTGGAGCACTTAACTGGAAGATAACAAGTTGCTGAATTTCCACTGAGAGACAGTAGAACCTCCACCCTCTCCTTTCTTTTCCCTCTGAGTAGATAAGTAGATAGGACTAGCAACCTACAGTCTTGTGTTTTAGTACCAGTGAGTATCTTTGCCTTTTGTACTGTAACTGAGCAACTGAAGCAACAAATAGGTTACTTGTGGGTTCATAAACTAAAGATGGTTGTCTCTGTCAAAGCTGAGTTCCCCAAATCCATCAAGTCTGTTTATACATGTTCCCTCTTTACTATGAAAGGTTTTATTTGCATTTGATTTGTCTTTCTTGGTTTCAGTGCTTGAATTGATGCTGAGATCCAAAAAGACTAACATACATTACATATATTGCTGTTACTGTAACCTACTTCATACCTTTCTTACTCTCACAGTAAACCCAGCATTTTAAAGATACTTTGTTTGCTTTGCAGAGTTGTTGGCCGCCCACGATAACAGGAGGCATCTCGCCTTGCATAATTATTGAAACACCTCACAAAGAATCAGTGACCACTGACTTCTCAAGATTCAAAAAGTACAGGTTCAGTAACCTCTTCATAAATCCATCACCTTTGCCAGAACTCAAGTAAGTTTACCATATGCAGCAGTTGTTGATATTTTATCAAATATGCTGAACTAGTGCAACAAAATCTGTTGCACTGGGCTTGTATGATACACAGCTCTGCTTGTCTCCTCATTCCACAAAAAATTCAATGTCCAAAAAAAAACAACAAAAAAGGAAATTTTGGTTGTTGCCCGATCTTATCTTACCTGTCAGAGCTGTCCTTTTATAACTTAACACTGGAGACTTCAAGTGGTTAAGAGGCACATAATGGTTAAACTAAACTTCTTTCAGTTCTATTAGAACGGAGTGACCAAAAAATATGAAGCAAAATTTTCATTATGAACTTTAAAATGTTCAAATAAACTTGTGGCAGTATCACAGGTAGCATGCTCATGCAGTGCAGTATGCTTAGTACTGTCACAATTCTAGAAGGTTTTCCTTCTGGAGATGGATAAGATTATATGGCTAAATCATAGTTTTCAGTTTCAGAATTTCTTAGACTTTCAGGTGTGTTAGATGAGTATCAGCTGCTGTTCGTATCAGCCTGGGTTTTAATGAAAGAGGCAGTAAATTTACTGCAATGCATTAGGGAAAACTTCTGCTGAGGTGAACGAGGATAGAAGCAGAATGTGAAGCACTACTTCAGGAGAACCTTTCTAGATGCATCTTGTTTTTTTTTTTGTTCTGCCCAAAACTTGGTCAGAACTGGGAGAAGCTACCTGGTGATGTTTTGCCTCAAAGACATGTTCAGATACAGAATTCTGTGCAAGGTGTTTAATTGTTGTGTTGATAGGCATTGGGTAAAGCTGACCTCCATCCTTTCTGATTAGCTGCATAAAAGGATAATTTACTTTTCCTGACTTCTTCATGTTTCCCTAACTGGTGTAGGAAGATCATAATTGCTTTCTCAATACTTGCCTGCTTAAATCAGGGGACTTGTGCATTAAACAAACAAGTATCTCTCCAGCTTTTAACTTACAGTGGCAGCAGAATGAAACTGATCTGGTTTAGAATTTGTAGGCAATACCAGTGGTCAGCTCTGTCTCTCTGCTTTGGGAAAGGTAAATAGAAAACTCTGAAAATTTCAGTAGGAAATCATAATTTCATTGATTAACACACTGCCCCTCTTAGTACCTGCAGCATGAGAAGTACGTCTAAGAAAAAGCCCGTATCAATTAATAACAATTACAAAGAAACCATATTGATGATATAGGCATCATCTTCCCAAGTAGACTGGAGCACTAAGAAATTAAAAGTTAGCAATAAACAGGAACTCAATTTTCCTCTCAGTAGCCTGCTTCTGAGCCTTGAAGTAAGCTAGGCAATAAAGGGATGGATGAGTGACTTTTAAACACCATCTGTAAATGTTTTTCTCAAACTAAGCTGAACCAACTTCATGTATGTCTTGTGTTTCTTGGGGGGAGGGGATGTGTTGTCTTTTTTTATGGGGGAGGGTTTTATCTTGCTCTCTCAACAGCAGCCCAACTAGGCAAAATAGGAAACTGCCTGCATGTGCAACTTTGGGAGGCACATGTTCAGTTTTAATGTTTTCAATAGAACTGGACTTGCTGATGATCTTGGCAGGCTGCTGTTGTGGTGATGTAAAATGTCCCAAGTATACCTGCAGTTTTCCAATTACCATAGGGATCTTGTAGTATGTGGAATTTTTGTTTCTGAATGTCTATAAACAATAAGTAGTGGTTTTATTATCCTTTTGCGAATTGTATATATACTTAATAATGCTTTGTGTAACTTCATTCCATAGCTGGGGAAACTCCAAAGATATCTGGCTGAACATCCTGATGAAGGAGAACAGATACGCTCACTGCAAACACTTCACATCATTACATTCCAGTTTGCAGCCTCACATGAGATCAATACTGTTGGACTGGCTCTTAGAGGTGTGTTCTTTTAGCTACTTTGCCATGTGTTGTGCTTTTGAAGTAGGCAGGTAGCACAGCTTTTACATAAACATCTAATAGCAACACATTCTGTTATGCAAAAATGGCAGAACTATTTTGCAACAGATCCCCTTGGTGAGCTACATCGAGGCCTTCCCTGGCAAGAGATGCTGAATGTTCCACACAGGACAGTGAGCAATAGTACTTAACTTTTGCTCTTGCCATACCACTTCTTGCAAGGGAGAGAAATCTAATTCTGAGGCTTGTAGTGAAATTGATATAGACAGACCAGATATGGAACTCTTAAATTAACATGTTAGACTGTATCTAAGCTATGAAACATCTGTATTGAGGACTTGAGTTATGACCTGTCCCTGTCAAGACCTCTTAAGTGCCAGTCCCTGATGCTATTTACTGACTTCATAGGGAATTTTTAATTCTATGGTATGAAGAGAGTAGAAGAAAGTAGTGCATCAGTGGCTAACAGCTGAAATTTCTTGATATAGACAAATCCCTATGTGAAAGGTCTACAAATAAATCATTTCCATATTTTGATCTTATTGGTTTACTTTAGACTATTCCAGTTGTCCAATAAAAGCTATCAATCTTGGTGTGATATGTGAAAGGAGTATCAGTGTTGTAAATAGAAAGTTACGTTTTGGAGGTGTTTCCAGGAACTTTATATTGAGCAGATTCAATCACCACTGCCAAAAGCAATCTTTGCCTCATGCAATCCTTGCCCATCAGCGGAAGGGTCCTTGCAGGATTATCTGTTCCATGTCAAGGAACTGCTAAGGAAGCAGATGTTACAGTACAGGGAATTTCAAGAAAAAGGAAAGATTTATTTTTTAAAATAATATGGACTGAATATAAAAACTATTCCAGTTGTGTGCTTCTACTTCCTCCAAAGTGTAATTTACATACCACCATTAAATTGGTTTCTTGCACTTTTTTTGAGGTCTTGAACTCTCAGGAAGTCATTCAATTTCCAAACAAGAATGTCAACAAGGGCCTGGCTGTTGTCTAGCTCAGTGGTTCTACATGCCACAGTGGATTTAAATCCCAGCAACTCCTAAGACTGTCTTCTGTAATATTGTAACTGGGATTCTATTTAAGGTGACCAAGTGTTATTATGTTTGGGTAATACGCTTTTACAGTAACGGTGACACTTATTGATGGGTGGGCCTGATCTGTACAGTTGTGGTTCTGAATCTTCTGTGGAGAAGTAGCTAAGAATATCAGAGTAGCACATCAATTGGCAAATATTACATCAGGCCTGAGAGAATGGGCTATGCTATTTCTGCCAACCAGTTGAATTTTTGGTGGTCAGGAAGGGTTTTAATTTGCAAATGAGCCTCCAACCTTATCTTGGGAAATACCTAGTAGCATCTAAGTAAAATAATGAAGCACTTAGGATCTGTTTCTTGGATATTCTTTTCTGTTCCCTTTCTTTATTGCATGTGGATTGTAAGTAATTTGCAGATATCTAACTGTAAATGACTTTTAAAAACTAGATTTCTAGTTGTGGAAGGGATATAGGGTTGCAGATAAACTGCAGTTGTGTAGTCCCACCCAAAGAGATTATGTGAAAAAGTAGAGCTCCCCCTAAGATCTCCAGGCCTGGGCAGTCTCCTCTCCTTTTTTGTTGAACTGGCATTTGAAACACTTTGATACAATGCGAGTATTAAAAGTTCTCCCTGCAAGGGAAACACGCACTGGGATGGAGCAGATGGCCGCTCTTGCAGTTTTGTTCCTGCTTAGTGAGGCTGTCAGTGAGCCTGAGGGGCTGCACTCCTGGCCTGCCAGCAGAGGCCCCTCCAGCAGCAGCTTCCAGGCTCATTTGCTGTAGAACCAAAGATTTAAATTTTTTTAGGGGTTCTGCCCTGGGACAGACCTACTAGGAATATAGGGAGGATTTGCTTGATGACCTCAACTTGAGGTTTGAGCCCTAATCTAGCTAATTAGTGTGTGTGTGTGTTGCTATTTTGTTGGGTTTTTTCCCTTCAACAAGGCGTTGAGTGAAAAACTATGCATTTTTAGGAAAAATGATTGCTTTTTAAATTGGAAAAAGTTTTTTTTTTTGAAAGTATGTTAGTATATTGTAGGCAATTCATGTTTAGGTGGGAGCAGTGGGAAATACCCTTTCCAATCCCATACTAACCATTACATCCTACCACACTTAGGTATGTGATGGCTCATGTGTGCAAAAGATGAAATAGAGCACATTGCATCTTGCTATTAAAACTTGAATACTCCAGTGTGTGTACACAGAGTTTTATAACAGAGAACTGAACTGGATTTTTCTCTCTGTAGGTGTGTGAGGTGTATGCACTCCACCGGGAAACCTTCTATCTAGCTCAAGACTTTTTTGATAGATTCATGTTGACACAAAAGAACATTAACAAGAGCATGCTTCAGCTCATAGGAATTACCTCGTTATTCATTGCCTCCAAACTTGAGGTAAGAATCTCTCTTACAGGGAGGATATTGAATTTGGAGTAACTAAAAGGACAGTGATAACGTTTTATTTCTTCTATCTGAATCTTTTGAACTTGGTGTATGTACAATACTGAGGGTCAGAAGGAGAAATTTTTTTGTCTCCCTTGAGCTGTGCATATGTCAGTCTCTTGGAGTGTAGTCTTTGTCCTCCCTTTCCTCAGCAGCAGGGAAGGAGACCACATAAACTTAAAAGGCATGCAAACATGCCAGAAGAAGCTTTGTTTTGTTTTGTCTTGGTTTTTTTCAAGTATACAGCAGTTGGCATACAATCTCAGGAATGGGTATGGGACTTGAACAAAACCAAGCCTAAGTCTCAAACTGCCTGTACATCAGGCTGATACCCTTATAAACCCCTTTAGCGGAGTTTTAGTCTTTTGAAATGCAGCAATGGTGACATGTTACATTGTGTGCTACAGCTACAAGCCAAGAGCATATTTTTGTGTAGTGCGTGGTAGGCCAGGCTGAGAGGAACACTTGTTCCCAATGCCAAGGTTGTGTGCTGCCTGTCCTAAGGAAGTGTGTGGGGCCATAGAGTAGCCATGGAGCCAGCTGGCAGAGGAGGAGTTTTGCTGGCACACTCTCTTAGTTACTAACACACCTAGCTATGCTTGGTCCCAACTGGCATGACTGGGTTGGCAAATTGCCTTGTTAATCATCTCTACACTATGGATTTTGCCAGTTAGAGTGGCTGCTTGTGACACTTTCTCTTATCTTTTTCTAGCTTTTTAAATTATTTTTGTTTTTAATCAGTGTGACTACCTCAGCACTGACATTGCAGGGAACCTGTACCAGCCGCCCATTTGTAGCACACCAGTGTCATTTACTAGAATTAGGATGGTGCATGTTTTCACATCAGCTGGAATGGCTGAGTAGAAAGAGAATAAATGAAAGGGGATTCTGATTGCCTGGTCAGCATTTATTTCCCCAAAAGCTAAAAGAGTTTCTGTAAGTCCATTGTGTTTTACAACATATTAAAAAACAAGTAGGTTATATGTTATCTCCTCATCCTGTGAGTTTCAGGTCACCTCATGTATGAGAAAAACACTGTTTAACATTCCTTATGCTATAACATGTTGATAGGGACAGAAAAGTATTTGCTAGTATCTTCTCAGTCTTTCTTAGAACTGTAAGACACTCTAATCTTCATTTTCCCTTCCCTCCCTCCCTTTAAAGGAAATTTACGCTCCTAAAATACAGGAATTTGCTTACGTCACTGATGGTGCTTGCAGTGAAGATGATATTGTAAGAATGGAACTTATTATGTTAAAGGTAATAACTTCGTGTTTTTCAGTGCTGGTTGGAAGACTGTCCAGCTGAGCCTTGTGTTTTAATGTCACTTATTTGCTTAGAAAAGGAACACATTTAGTACATCCCTGTTTCTGCTGCATGTGCAGTGGTCCTCTGAAGCCCCTGGCTGGGATACAATCCATGACTGTGAGAAGTCAAGCAGGTTTCTCATGCTTGTGTGAACATAAAGGCTTCTACTGGGGCAGACTAGAAGGCTGTCACTGTAATGCACTGCTCTTTCCAAGGTTCCTTGCTGTCCAAGAACGGGTCTCTAGAGAGCCAGGCAAAGACCTGACACTACTCATGTTGGCAAGGATCCATCCTTTACCAGCACAGAACTCTTCATAAATCTAGTCGTCCTTAACAGATATGAGCTGCAGGTTCAGGCAGCTAGCCTGAAGACTTGAGGAAATACTGTTTTAACTTCCCAGTTTCTGAATGGGGAAGATACACAAGATCCAACTGCAAGGGCATAGGGGATACATGTTTGTGCTGATTGTAGCAAACCCTGTTCAAAAAGCAGTGAAAACATAATCTAAAATGACTACTTGTACTTGAAATTGTGCATAATCATTAGTGTCTTTTAAGGATCTGTGCAATAATCTCAGAAGGAGAGGTAGGTGAAGAAGTCAGCATAAAACTATCCTCAAGTGGTTTAAGGCACTTAACTGTTTGGTAAATATTTGCAGGCTTTAAAATGGGAACTCTGTCCAGTGACAATTGTCTCCTGGCTGAACCTCTATCTTCAAGTGGATGCTCTGAAGGATGTTCCTAAAGTGCTGCTACCTCAGTATTCTCAGGAAAAATTCATCCAGATAGCTCAGGTAGGTAGTAAACTGTTGGAAAATGTTTCTTGGCATGATGACAAGAAAAACAAGAATATTACACCCCAAAAGCCATGAAAGGAAGTGTTCCCTTGTTTAACCTCACCTGTTACTTTTTAAGGAATGTGCAAGTTTGACTCTACCATTGAAATTCATTCTCAGTTTTGAGGACAAGTACTCCTATTTCTTGTCTCCCTGCTCTCACATATTTTAAAACTTTTCTGTACAGTGGAAAATAAAAATCCATCTTATTTTTTTAATTACTATACACTGCAGCATTCTGTAAACAGCAGCAACAGCTTTGAGAGGAAGGTGGATAATTTAGGACCCTACAGAAAGTCAACTGTTTTTAACTGTGTTGCCCCTAACAGTGTTTCTGTGTAATTGCTGAGAAGGCAGCCTGGGGAGTGTTTTGTCTATTTTGAAAGTGCTGCGGTTCAGTTTGTATGTGTTGTGTTGTATGTGTTGTGCCCAGCCTCAGGGAGTCTTACTGAAGCTGGGTAGCTCAGTGATGTAAATACTACACTAGGTAGTATTTAAATTTATGAAAGTATTTTCCTGGAGCTCAGCCCTGTTCCAGGGCAGAAGCTGTAGGACTCTGTATGCATAGCCATCTCTGAGACAGGATTATGCTAAAGTATCAGCTATTAAAATTTGTTACTCTTCACTTCCTCAGCTTTTGGATCTGTGTATTCTGGATGTGAATTCTTTGGATTTCCAGTACAGGACACTAGCTGCTGCAGCGCTCTGCCACTATACCTCAATTGAAATAGTTAAGAAAGCTTCAGGTAAGACACAGCTATAAAGATTGGCCTTGTTGAGCAGGGAATTCTGGAAGCTATCCCAGGCCCAAGGCAGCTGGAGTGTATTGGTTTACCAAAGTGCAAAACTACAGGGACACTAGTGGTTTGTTCTGTGGGTGTCTTTGCCCCTAATTTCACTTCCTACCATTTCAGATGTAACAAAGACTCAAAAAAGAAGGAAACCCCTTCAGAAGTACAGTCTTTGTTAAAGAAATGAAGCAGATTTACTGTTCCTGCTTTTGGGATAATACTTGCTCTATTATTTCCTGTTGTTTGGGGGCTCATTAGCTATATATTTGGCTACTTTTTCTTCTAAAATGTAGTTGCCAGGCACTCATCTCTCTCAGCAGGACCCAGTGTATATTTTTATAGCATGACCCAAAACCTTGTGTTGAAGCTGAAAGTTGCTTCAGCCTTTCCTGGAAAGCAACATTAACCCTTGTGACCAGAACTCGCCATTCTTACCCACCACACTTTCATGTAACAAGCATAAAGAAGTGCTGCTGATTTCTGGGAGGATGCTTCTGAACTTCTATCTGCACTATTATTTATTGTGTTTTTAAGCTTATGGCCATTTTGGAACACTGCAACCCCTTCATAATTTTTAAATATATTCCTGTGTTCTACTCCCTAGGCTTAGATTGGGACAGCATTTCAGAGTGTGTAGAATGGATGGTTCCTTTTGTGAACGTGGCAAAAAAATTCCCTGTGAAGCTTAAGAACTTTAAGAAGGTTGCAGCAGAAGATCGACATAATATCCAGACCCACACAAATTACTTGGACATGCTGGTAGGTGGTCTGTGGATGTGCAGTTCAGGCAGCTGAGTGTGCATGACACATCCCTTCTCCCTGCTCACACCTGGCCTGGCTCCCCTCAGCCAGCGTGGTCAGAGGTGCCCAACCACCAGCAATGCTGTAAACAGCATGTTGAATTGTTTGAATGCTGTGAGGTAGTGACCTTGTGCTGGGTATTAACTGGTGTCTTCTTCCCCCCATTCACAGGAGGAAGTGAACAGTGGAGCAGTGTCCACTGCCCCAGGTCAGTTATCGCCCGTGTCAACAGGTGGAATAATAACCCCTCCCAAAAGCACAGAGAAGAAATGAAATAGTCAAACATCATTAACAGATTCAGAAACAGGACTTGGTGCTTCAGAACAAGACCACACTAAAGGTGACTCATGTTCTTTACTGCTATTCAAGACTCTGGCAGTAAAAGATGCAGCAGGTGGAAACTGAGACCAGCATCATCCTTGGGACTTGATAAAAAGTTCAGCCAAGCATTCCACTCTGCTGTCATGGGAGCCTGGACCACCTTGGTCCATTCTGATACAACTTAGTTAATTCTCACTATTCCTAACTTATTAATTTCAAGAACTTTTTTATAGGGCCTAGTGGCAAAATTTGTCCACTCAGCTTACATGTCACATTTGCTTTAATTTGGGCTAGATGTGCAGGAGAACTTATTGACAGCTTGTACCGATTACCTCTTCGTAACTTGTTCTTTTTCTTCTCTTGGTAAGGTCAGAGCTCAGTGCCTGTCAGTCCCCTAGCTCAGGTGCAGTATTACAGAGGCCTGTGGGTAAGCAGTTTATATATGAAACCACTCTGTCAGTGCAGTACAGTGTAGCCAACCTTGTATCAAATTCCAGGTCCACAGGAGGCTGATAAATTTATGGCAGCCATTTAAGCCTGTCATAAACTTCGGTTTTAATGTTACCACCGACCTCAGGTAAGAGTATCAGCAAAAGACCTGCTGCTGAATTAACTATAACTGGAAGTACAGTCCTGGAAGGAAGGAGTTCTGTCCTATATGACCCAGCCACCACCTTGCAAAAAGAAAGGACATAATGACAACTGGAGAAGGTATGGAATAAAGTGAGCTGCAGGTACTCTACAACCACTCCCATCATAGGAACAGTATTTTAAACTGTGGAGCTGTAAGTTATCAGTGTTTTATAAACAGCATTAACTACTGTGTTTTCCTTGAAATATTCACTACCTCTGAGTCACTTCTGTGATGAAGGGCAGTACTGGGAAAGATGGGTGTCAGTCCTCCTCCCTCTTTCATGATGCTCCTACCTGTGCATCCCATCCAGGGACAAGTGTTACATGACACTGAGCACCCCTGAAGCTGCACTAGAGCATCAGGTGCCACCCACATCCACATTACACTCACACCACCTTGACAAACTTGAATTGATGTCTTCTTCAAACAAGCCATTGTGGAACTAGCTGAAGTTGCTTCCAGCCTTCTGTACAGTTTGTAAAAATAAGGGGTTTATTATAAGATTTCATCTACTTCTAAGAAGAAAGATACTAGACTGTAAATGTTGTATAAAAATTTAAATGCATTTTTAAAAATAATAAAGTCTTGAAAGATTTTTTTCACTTTTACATGTTTTATAATAGTCTTCCAGCATTAGCCTAGAAGTAAAGTTTTGCCATTGCTTGAAGAAACTTCTTTTTCCTTCTCTGTGCAGCAAGCTGTAAGACTTCCTCAGGATTACTGGCATTCAGCTCTGTCTGGCCAATGGCTTTTATCTTGAAACAAAAGAGGAGACACACCGTTAGCAAAAGGCCTTCCAGTAAAGCTGTTTCATTTCAAGGCATTTTCAGCACTAGTTCCATGGGTGATTTATTTCCCTACAACTTTAGAGCCACAGCTTCACATGAGCACACAGACTCAAAGAATTGTGAGACAAAATTAAAACTGGAAGTGGTAATTCCTTTTTAACTTTTTAAATGTGGTTTCAGGGAACAAAAGATGCTCTAAAGAAATCCCAGCACCCTGAGCACACGGTTTAACTTACTGCTATCTGTCGCTTGTCTGTCTCGCCTCTTTTGTGGTGGAGATCTGAGGGCCAGTCAAGAAAAATCACTGACAGAGGAAACAGACATTCCAGCCATGAACATCCAAGTATGAGGGGCATTCCAGCAAAAGGATACATGTCAAATACTCCAAGATGGTGACATCCCAGATGTATTCATAGTAAGAATCCATGGCATCATGACTGAAGGACAAGGCAGGTTAGGTTAACTGACACATTCACATTCTGGGTTTATGTATGTATAAACCTTGTTGTAATATTTACCTGTTCTGTTCCTGCAGTGCCTTAAATGCAGTTTTATAGTCAACTTCTCTGAGGAACTGGCACAAAATAGCTACCTGTAAGGAAAGACTTGCAGTGGTTCTAACAGTCTGAATTCCCCCCACCCTGAAACCTTCCACACAACATTTTACTAATCCCAGTGCCTTTCTGGAACCTAATCTAGTTTTGTTTCCACAGCAAGCAAATTCTGAGCCCCTGCATAGGGCTTATTCTGACATATCAACAGCAGCACTAGCTAAGAGGAATTTACTCAGATCTGAAGGGGTAGACTTTGCTTCCAGGTTTCTAAATGCATTTACACTGATCAAAGTCAGAGCCTAATATAAGCTTTGTTACTTCTTGGAGAATGAATGATCCCACGGGACAGCAACAACCACCTGTGGTTATCATGAAGAATAAGGAATGAGCAATATCCCACAGATACTGCTCTGAAAAAACCATTTGTATTATATGAGAAAAGTAGTCTGTGTCTTGTCCTATGTCTACTTTTTAGAACATTTCCAAATATATGTTTATTTACTCATTTCGGTCCTAGAAGTAAAGGTAACAACAAAATCTACTTTACTGCAGACTGCATTTCCAAGGAAAGTTGGACTTAGTCTTTCGTTTTAAAAAAGTTCCCCCTGTTTATCATCAAAATATTAACAAAGAAACATTTTACTTAATGCCATTTTTCACCTCTCACCTGCGTGTGACAGTTTAGTAAAGAGCAGCACTTGATCATTCTTTTTATCACCTACAGAAATGTTAAAAACACAAAACACAAGTTCTGAAATGCTTGTTTTGGAACACAAACAACAATTTTTATGATTATTTTGTTTAATGCAAGGGACCAGCTAAATAGCTATTTACATTCTTCTAAGCCCCCTAACAACTCTTGGGTTTTAGCACATCCACTGATCAACTGAGCATTCATCACTTCAGAGATGTCCAAGGGGTCAGTGTATGCTTTACAGCCCACTTGCAAGTGACAATGAGGCACCCAGTCCCTGGTCTGGCAAAAAGCTTCACCTTTATGTCCTGCCACCCACAGGACAGGCCTGGCAGGTGGGATCAGCACTGACAGACCTCTGACACCAAGGCAGGCCCCAGCTGGGACTCCTGCACCATGGCAGCCTGGCACAAGGCACAGCTTAGACTCGGCTGTGAACATTCAGAATTTCCATCTGGAGCTCTCACTGGTCCTATAAATGGGAACATGAAAGGAACAGCAATTGGACAGCACACCTTCCCTGCGTCTAGACGGTTCCTTGGTACTGCCTACCAAAACACAGTCTACAAGGAACATAGTGGTTCCCTAATGAACGGTTTCCTAATTTCCTAATGCCTGGAAAAAGGTTAAGGCGACTTCGTGATGTCACTGGAACATGCTGTGTCTGGGATTGAGGATTTCCCCAAAACACACAGATGATGGGGCTCTCACTTACAGCCCACTTGCAAGTGACAAGCCACTTGTTACACCGACTTGCAAAGTGCACAGGTCACCTCCAGCAGGCCCTGACAAGAGTAAACTACAATCCCACCCCTCATTAGACAACCCTGAACAGCACTGACTCAGCTCTGCTCAGTCAGTGTCTGGGAAAAAATACCAATGCGTGTGAAAAGGAGCTAGTGTTGTCTGGATCCATGCTTCTTACTCTCCTCCCTGTTAACTGGAGCAGACAGTATTTCAGAAGCATTTAGACAGGACACTTAAAGTTTGCCTGTACCACAGGTGGAAACAAGCAGGCTCCATCCATGCGATACCAGCTCTGGAAGCACAGATAAGAAACCCCAAATGCTACAGGAACGTGTGTGTGCTGAACAGCTTTGTCTCTACGTAGAATCAAGATGCTGACCACATCCAAACAGGAATTTTTGTAAATCTAAATCCCACTTTAACTCACCTGGTCTGTGTACACATCTGGTGGCACCATCTTATTAAAGAAGTCTGAGCACACAGCTCCTGCCTGTAGGTAATAGTGAAGGGCTGCTGAATACTGATTTGTTGCTGCCATGGAAAAAAACAAAATAAGGTCTTAAAAGTAAATACAGCAGTTACTTAGTACTCAGATCAATTGTTTATAGAATTAGTCACATACATATATTTCATAGCTGAATTCTACTGGGGAAGTGACTTGTGTACCATCGTCTTAAAAGTATGAACACACAGGAGGTGGTAGAACCATGATGGATGGATGGGAAACTACATAATCAGGAAAACTAGTATACAGGCAAAGTTCTGCCTTTTGAGAATTACTTTTAATTTTTTCAGGTAGTTGATCATCAGCACTAAGAGATGAAAAGAAGTTTGCCTTCAGTGAACTTACACAGTGGTAGTAGAGTTTAGCTGGTGCAGTGAGAAGAACAGCTGATGCCACCACAGGCCTCTCATGGTTCAGCCCTAGTTCTACTCCCAGCTCTTCCTGAACTGAGGATAAGACTGCCCAGGGGCTCTGTGGCAGGAGCAGCTTGTCCACATTGCTGCTGAAATACAGACCTGTCACACGCCAGGAGTTCTCCAACCACTGTTCTTTCAGGTACCAGATTTGAGGCTCCCTACAAAATGTCTCCTTCTGGGATGCTGCTGCACTTTGTAGAATCAGTAAACTGCCAGTTTATAACCCTGAATCATTCTCCCATATATAAGGTGACAACGCTGAACACTGGATTAGACCCCTCCTCTCACCCCAAGGATTATAAAGCATCTTCTAGACAAATGGGTCTCCTTTGGGAGCAACAGACTTGCATTTCTGCACTACATCTTACTGTACACCACAGACATCCTTCCAGTACAAAAAAAAAATTTGGAAACTTGCACCTTGACTTTGCGATAGCCCAAAGCAGTGGCAAGTAGATGCCAGAGGCCCAGAAAAGACCAATCTGGCTTGAAAGCTGAATTTCATTAAAGTGGTTTCAGCTGATAATTTAAGTGGAAGAAATGTTGCTCTACCTTTGAGTTTGGCTATGGACATGTCCCTCTCTAGCACATACAACAGGCAGTATCATACCTGTCTGGTTGTCTTTAGGAAGTTCATTCTTCTGCACCTACCCCCTCTGCTCTATCTACTCACACTATAAAGCAAGCCCCAGGAACTGACTCTGGACTGGGGAATAATTTAACACAGTATCACACAGACCAGGCAAGTTTTCCCCAGGCAGCTGCTGCCATGGCATGGTCTGGGTATGTTGTCACGGTGCCCAGAACCTGAAACTCTTTGTATTGTCCTAGTTCTGCTGGCTGCTCCCAGCTGAGGAGGAAGAATAAATACTGGAGAAATAGCAGGTGAGGACAGAATGACAGGAAAGCACTTCCCATCATAACCAATACCAGATCAGGAGTTCGTACTTCCTCTTTTACAAAGCCTAGAGACTTCTCTATATAAAATACAGATCCTCTCCACTCTGTTCATCATCTGCTCCAGCGAAGCTGATCTCCAAATTTAAAGGCAACCACTACTCACAACTTTCCATTCACTTACAAAACACTCAGTTGTCAGGGGCTTGCACAATTATACCACTCAAGAACTAACTGCAATAGAAAAGTGAAGCTAAACTGCTAAAGTTCCCCTTACCCTAAAAGCAAGTCTGCATGACCTACTGGAGGCTCAGTCTCTCTGTGGGCTTAGACAACCTCCCATTATCACCTCTGAAGATTTTAACTTCATATGTCACTTACACTTATTTTTCATAGGAGAAAATATAAGGAGGATTATGTCAAGCAAAACTCAGAGCAGCAAGGTATGACTACATACATGCTAAAAACAGACATTGGTTTCACTTACCAAAATAAATATCTGCCTGAATAATTAACCAGAAGTGGTTGTTTGCATTGATAGTCAACGCATAGCTGACCAGCTCTTTTACTGTAACAGCTACAGCTTCGAAGTCCACTGATTGAAGACTAAGGGAAAAAAGAAAGAAAAATAATTCCTAATTAATTGCTTCAGGTTTTTTAATCACTAACCTGATTTCCCATCTAGTTTAAGTCCAAAGCACCTTGCATTAAGTGCCAAGCAAAAATAACTCCAGAAAACATTTACTGTTGACTAAGACTACTGTTGATTTGTTCCAATACAGTAAATCCGACAGAACAAATATATCTTTCACAGACTTGGACAAAAAATCAGAACTTCATAAATGGATGACACCATGAAAAGATTCTGTGCAGATATGTTCATTTTCAAGAAGTCTGAAGACAACATCTGAAACCACTATAAATTTATCCCAGCACGTGCATGAATGGCCAGAGACAGCAGTCTCTGGAGAACCATGGAAATAGCTCAGCAAGGAAGGCTGGGAATGGTTTGGCACACTGGGCAGCCTTTCCCAAAGTTTATTTAAAAATCTCCATTTTTAAAAGCATGGGGGTTTTTCACCTTCCTACTAAATTCTGGTAACAATGAAAACACCTTTCTTCTGTTTAATCTTATAGTATACACTGAAGTCTACATCAGTAACGAGACTCTGCAGTCAGACCAGCTACAGACAAATTAACCCCACTATGCACATCACACACTTTCACAAGAGTAATTTTTTCCAGTGCATACATGGAATCTAAAACAGATTGTGAGGTTCCACCCCGACAGAATCTCTACACTTCATTGGAGAAACACAGTTCAATCCAGCCAGAACAAATCAATACATACCATTTGCCACTTCATATTTGGGCTATTACTGAAACACACCTCAAAAGATATGAGTCATTTCATATTATAGTTCACATAGTTACATATAGCTTAATAGAGCAAAGAGCAAAAAAACCCTCAGTTTCTTCTTTTCTTTCTTCTTCCTCCTATCTCCATTAGGAACATCAAATTAGGAGCAAAACCATCCATGCAAGCAGACCAACCTTCCCATGGACAGAACAGAGGCAATGATGCCCTTACATGGCAGAAATCACACAACACACAAGAACTGGAACCAAACCTGTTACATAAATGCATATTTTGAAAACTATATTTTTAATCATCATCTTACTTGGGGATAGATGATGGCCAGATGGAAATGTGCTCTGCTGCAATATCATTCACAATGTCTTCCTAAGAAAAAATAGATGGTAAGAGAAATCACAACAAGAAACATTGCAAGAAAACCAAGAAAGATTTTTGTGATATATACTAACCCGGACATTATGAAGTTTGACAAACAAGGACAATATTGTGGTTAAAACCAGTGGTTCCTGTAGGGGAGAAAAAAAAAAAAAAAAGAGTATTCCCATGAACTAACCGAACTCCACTTTCTCCCCTAAGCTTTAAAACTATGTAGAAGGTTCACACATCATTACAATTCCCTATTGAAACAGGGAAATATTTTGTTAGGAGACTTACAACACAAGGATTCTGTAAGAAAGTTTCTGTAGGAAGTTTTTAATTACTTCAGATTTTCCCAAATAACTCCTTGGATATAAGCTCTACTTTGGTTTTAAACATCTTTATGTTGTTTCTGTGTCTACTGCCTAAACCTTAAACTCAAGCTGGGCATACTACAACTGTCTATGCATTTACAAACCCACAAGCTATAAACAATTTCCTTTCTTCTTACTTCTGCTGCTTAGTATAATGCATGTAGCAGCTTCCTTCTCCCTCCAAAAGGAATGCTTTGCTTCGGGACAGCTGCAATGAAATATACTCTCAATGTTAACAGGTCTCCACTGTCAGAATTCAGGGTAATTTTTTTTACAAGCTATTTCACACTGCTGTATGCCAGGTATAACAAGTGCAGAGGTTTTTCAGCTATACAAAACACCTATATATCTGTTCACCACTGTGACTTACCCGAAGCTTTTTGATGAAGGACAACAATTCACTCCTAAATTAGGGACACAAATACCCATGGTAAGTAATCATTCACAACAAAGAACATATGCAAACTTAAAACCACTAGAAATAGAGTCAGTGGAGCAAATTCTTCATCTGCCAAAATACCTCTTCACCTCTAAGTTTACAAACACAGGGTATATAAGTGAAACAACTCATTCATTATACAGTTAGCAAGTTTTACTTCTCCATTTAAAACATTTAAATAAGGGGTATGATATTCCATCAAGCTATAAAAGGCATGAAATTGTTTTGCAGTAAGTCAACCATTGACTCTAAAATGGAAAGCAACTGAACTGTACTGTCATTCCCTAAGCTAGGACTGCAATAATGACTTACAGACTCACAAAAGAGAGTACACAGTGATCATTTATAATGTACATTGATTTCCTTGTCATGCACATCAGACATCATCACCATATGACAATCCAGACAAGAACAGTCTGTTTAGAAAATGTTTCACTGCTTCTCTTCCCTAACAAAAACACCCAATACAGAGTAGTCACTGCCCTTTACTGTTTGAACCAGAGGGGTCACAAGAGGTTCAGCAACCTGGAGTACACGTGAACTGCTTCCCTTTCCCTGACAGAGCATACAAATGAAATCTACAGCATGCACGTACCCTCCTACACCCGCCCCACAGCAGCGTAAGCAAAAGCAACTGGCCTTGAGGTACACAGTAACCTGTCTGGCTCAAGGACAGCAAAGAAACAGGCAAAAGTTTGGCAGGGACACCTTTCCCAAGTGTTTAACTTGGAAAGCTCTTCAATATAATCATACATTCCAAAATTTACTGGATTAGACAATTTATAATCAGGCTGGGACTTCAGAAGAGGCTGCGAACACTGAGAGGGCAAATTGGAGCCCTGAATCACTCAGTCAGTTCAGGCTAAGGCTGGCAGTGCTCAGGTGACTGACAACGAAATTACTCTGATCAAGAATATTTTCTTCCTTCCTCTTCCCAGGAGCTTAGCTGAACCATAACTTCATTTCAAAACTGAGTAACATTTAGCTTTAGACTCAGAAACAAAGATAAGTACAGCTGTGAGCTACACATTTAGTATAGTTATAGAAGTATTTACCTGATTCAGAACAATTCTATTTGATGCAAAGCAGACACTTCCAGCCCATCAGCTAAACTGCCCTACAGATGCCATTGACTTTATTGGAAGATCTACACTGGTTATAATGGGAGCATAAGTATATATACATTGGTGTCTGCATGGTGGCCTGAATCCCACACACTCCTTTTCTGCTCCTGAAAAGGAAGCCCAACTAATACCCAACTCCCACAGTGGACAGAGATCTCCCACAGAAATATCTGGCTGCTCCCACCACTCTGACAGTGGAATCCAGACAATTTTTGAAGGGAACATGGAGTCAAACACAGAATTCAAGTCACCTTTAAAAATAATTTTAGAAAAACGTACCTGTACATAATGCCCAGTGTAGACTCCCTGTGTTTTATCAAACTCACTCTGCCATCATTGCCCCGTTTGTGCTGGTTGGATACACTGCAGATTTGTACAACAACTTCCCAGAGGTCTTTAGCTGTGCGTCTACTTTCTTTGGGACCTGGAAGTTCTTTGCATGTAGCAGCCAGCAACTGGCCCAGCTATGTGATGCAAGGAAAAAATACAGTGACTATAGTTTCTCTGCATATTGACTGCAGAAAAGGAATTAGTGGGGTTTAAAACAGCTAAGCAACTGATTTTAAGTTACAAACTACACAGTAATGTCACTAAACTTTGCAGCAGAGAAGACTGATGAAGAAGCTGGAAGATAGGAATTAACCAATCCATTTTTCCCTTCATTGGCTTCCCTAGTTCTTGTTTCATTACTACAGGCTCCAGAAAACAAACTTAAATATATCACATAAAACCTAAACCCCATATAATACAGTTTTACAGAGACTGACTCTCTAGAACTTGCTTCAATTCCTTATAATAGTTAATCTGAACTGCAACAGGCAAAGTGTTATACAAAAATATTGTCAACCACTAAGCACACTTGCTGCTTAGCCCTGCTTTCTTCTACCTCAGCCTTAATTCACTGCAGCCACAAAGGGCCACGCTCTTGAGCAGAAGGGTACATGCTTTGAAAAGTACAAAAGACTTCAATAGGAAAAAAGTCAATAACAGCCTGAGCAAGCTTTGAGACTGAGCACTCATTACCTTCACGTAAGGATTGGTCTGAACCAGAGGTAATGGAACCTGCATGGTCAAATACTCATTCTCACACCAGTTTAACAGGAAGGCAACACATTCTTCAGCTATAACTTGTCGAAGAGGAATATCTAAAAGAAAATGGATTCTTTGCTTAACTATTTTTTTGAGAAAACAGTGTTGCATGAAAACAAGTAAACTCTATTCCCTCTAAGTAGCCATTTCTGTTCCACTGCTGCCACAGGAAAACACGATGCTTAGCACTAAAAGAGACCTCACCTGTGGAAATTAGGAGCAACAAGAGTTTCCTCTAACCACAACAGTATTAATTTACTGCCTCTGGGTGAAACCTTGAAGAAAGCTTAAATAACTAGCAAAACTTCTCAGGTAAAAGTGCAGATATATTTATCCTGTTCAAGTCCTTTAAGTGGTACTAAACAGAAACTGGCTATGTTTAGCAATACGCAGGCATCATGAGACTGCTCTCATTTCCAGCTTCTAAAAACGAATCAAACTTTTAAATACTTACTAAAACCAGTGTCAGGAGTCACTGCTGTTTTTTCATGTATATATCTAAATGGTAAGTCTGCAATACCAACTGGTTTTATTTTGTTGTGGTTTTTTTCCTCCTCTCTCAAGGTTTGTTCTTTACTGCATACCAGGAAAGACAGCAATGTACTTACCAGGTACTCTCATTTCCAAATATCCTCGGACTCTGCTTATAAGATCAGAAGGAGGACGTTCTCCAGAAGCACCAGCTCCAGCTTCATGAGTGTAAATGTCCAAAAGCAGCATTTCATTCAGCATGACTTGACGGAGCTTTGGAGAAAACTCTGTCACGAGCTCCAAGCAAGCAGCAAAAAGCTGTTTTGCGTGGACAAAATCCTGCAATAAAAATTATATGCATTAATGATACCTAATGGACTCATAAGGGAATATACTAAGAGCTAAAGTGCCATTCAGCTCTCTCCTGGCTGAACCAGCCTTGGCATCCATTAGCATCAGCATTGCTCAAGTATCTCACAAAGACTATTTATCAGTCCCTTGGACTTGCTATTAAGCTTAACAGTGCCAGATTTTTCAAACAAAACAAGAAGTCTAAGCAAAAACATACCAGAAGTAAATACTGGCATGTTTGATAGAGTTTTGGTTTAGCTGCAGTTTAGCAAACTTGTCAATTACAAGGAAAATAAATGAGCATTCCAATAAATTCCTTATGTAAAACACTTAGCCAGAAGAACAGCACTTCATATCAGTACGTCAAATCACCACACCTTAATCAAAACTTTAGATGAATGAAATTATCTCCAGGCTCAATTCACTGGAAAGCCATTATCTTTGCTCTGCTGATGGAATTTTGAGAGACAGAAATACAACACACAGAGCTTGTTACGTCATCTCCCTCACCTCTTAATTTTTCAGGTTTTTTTCCTCAAAAAGGGCTTTCCATATTTTCGTTTTGTTAAGATTCGATTGTCCAAACTAGCCAGTAAACTCAGATGGTTTGCTCACCTTAATTGCACAGCAGTGCAGTCCCTTTGCCATCAGGATGTAGACCAAATCCCTAGTCAGACTGTCTTTGATTCCTAAAATAACATTGCCGTAAACATTTGGTACTTCCCACTGGGAGAGAAACGCATAGGACATTTGCACAGAAACAAGTTTTAGAATTCACATCACTGCTTAAAACACTATAAACAAACCCCAAATATTGAAAATGATTGCTCTCTAAATGCCAACTATTTTGTCTTTACATCTAATCACAAGTAATGTATTGCTCATTTAGAAATACAATAAAAACAGCTGGATACCCTTTGTTCACACTCTGAATATGCAAAAATTATGGGGGGGGGGCAAAATAAAAGACAAGAGACCTTAACTTAAAAAGCAATTAAAAAATCTTCCTCCCTCCTGCTCCTGCCTTAAATGACAGAAACTTGAGCTAAAACAATATTGCTAACTAGTCAGAACACTGAAAGCAAAAGGTACAAAAACATCTTTTCTCACAAGGGAAGCTTGAGCTACAGCCAGTATTTCCTTAAAACAAAGGTTATAGTTTTGTTGTGATACTTTTACAGAATGTGATTTTAGATATATATTATCATTCTTATTAAACCCCCACTATGCAAAGATGAAAAAGAAACCCCACTGAGGATCTACGGGACAATGTTTACTGTTCACTGCAGTATGATACCTAGAGACTGTAATTCAAGGACTGGTTAATGACCACATGAAACAAATTACCTTATTTGAAATTGTCCAGAATTGGCGCTCTGAAGTCATACCATGCAGCTCGATTAAGATCTGTCGAATCCTCCAAGGATCTACAGACAGTATGAGCTGATGTTCAAGTTGGCCAATATTGACACTTGCTGAAGCTGGAAGAAAAGCAGCCAGGTCTCCAGTGCATTTCTTCTCAATGTAGAAAATTTCTTTAGCATGTAACACTTTAATCATAACACAGTAAGAACAGCAGATGCATCGATGCTTGCGTAAGCCTGGTCCATCCTTTTGTGGCATTCCACAGAGAACTTGTTTCCAGGATTCCCAGAGTCCTGACCTAAAGGGCTATTTGCAATCCCCCGTGTTCTCACTCCAGCAGCCCTGAGTGCTCTCGCTACAGTAAAGCAAAAGCTTTAAGATCTGCATTAATAAGAGGCTCCTACACTGCCTTAGTGAAAATATGCATTTTCTTAACTGGCTCAAGTCATTGCAAGACTGCATTAGAGCTGAAAAGGCAAGTTCTTTCCAGCTCCAGTCACCATCTCACATGTCCTGCGTTAGCTTTGACTTGGGCAGCTGCACAGCCAGCCAGCTACAGCTAGGAAATGAACTGGTTGAAAAGATCTGTATTTTACTTTGGTAGGTTTAAAACCTCATTCAGATGGTACTCCTGGTCCAGCTTATCACACAGTCACATGAGCATCAGTGTCAAAGTCCAGACACAGGGTTCCCTTTCTGGGAAGAGCTGCCACAGCCGTATTTGGTTCAAACCAACACCCCACCTCTCTCACTTGGTCACCTGGGGCACATTCATTTGAGCTTATCTATTATACTCACTTGAGATACAAGCAAGTAACAGCCACCTTCTTGCACAAGTAGGACATGCATCAACTAACACCAGGAAGTATTCTCTCTAAAAACATTCTCTCTAAACTTTTTTGAGAACAGACCTGCACTTAGTAGCCTCAAGCATGGAAATGGGGCACTGTGTGCTTATAAGTTAACAGAAACACTGTGAAAATTACCTGGGATATCATAAAAAGAAGTCACAGGTTTTGTGCACAGGTTGATTCGAGGAGACCGCTTACGCATTTGATCAATGAGCAGCTTCCGTTCGTCATCTTTCAGCAGTTTTATGAACAGCTCATGAGATGAAATCATGAAGACAAACTGAAGATCTTCCATGCCCAAACACAAGTTTCTAAACAAATAAAAAAGTTAATACATGAGCAAGAAGGTGGTGCTTATTTTTCCAGTTGTAAGTTCTCAAAACATCTATTGTGCTTTATTACATTGCTTACAAAGTTTAAATTCATGTTATCTTAACATGGGTACATACTTGAGAAATGCTGCCATTTTTCTCTTCAACGCTTCAGAAGCATTTTCCAAGTTTATTGACCCAGAACAAACCTGAGAAACAAAGCAGACAAGAATTAAGCAGTTCCCTTTGTATGCTTAAAATACATAGTTACAGACACTGTTAGAACTGTTACTGAGCCTTCTGTCTCACAACAGTATCAGCCAGTAAATGTTTTTCTCAAGGGAGGCAACAACATTATCATAGAATCATGGATTGGTTTGGATTGGAAGAGACCTTAAAGATCATTCAGTTCCAACCTCCAAACTATGGTCAGGGACACCTTCCACTAGACCAGGTTGCTCAAACGCCAACCCAACCTGGCCTAGAACACTTCTGGGGATGGGGCATCCCCAGTTACTCTGGGCAACCTGTGTCACTGCCTCACCACCACCAGCGTAAAGAATTTCTTCCCAATTTTTAATGTAAACCTGCCCCTTTCCGTTTGAACTTATTACTCCTTCTCTAGTCCCTCTATACCCCTGCAAAAAATCCCTCTCCAGTTTTCCTGTAGTCCCCTTTAGGTACTGGAAGGTGCTCTACAGATTCCCTGGAGTCTTGTCTTTTCCAGATTGAACAATCCCAATTCTTTTGGCCTGTCTGTAAATGTTGCTTTGTAGTGCAGTTTTTGAATTTGATTTGAGTGTTGTTGGGTGGGAACCAAGGGCAGCTTTGCTGGGGGATTACCATAATTCAGCTGGAATCAGTATTTCTGTTTTGTTCTGTGTAACCCTGTCCTGACTGTTACTCTCATTGTAGAAACGAGACCAGTGTTCAAAGAGCTGCTTATCAGCCAATAAAATTAAAATAAGATTTGACTGACAAAGCTTGATAAAGAAATCTTAGTGCAAAGGTTAGAAATAAGAGTATCTCTGAGGAAACCTGATAAACACTGTAGCCATCATATGTGGATCAGAATTTCTGTCAACATGTACACAAGGCAGGATGTTTCAGACAACTGTGACCTTCCCTCAGACACAATTTACATTCCTTTTTCCTATTCCTCTGGTAAATAGGTGTGTTGATGGAAAGTGCCACATTATCAGTCAGCCTTCCAAGATCATGAGTGCATGAGTTTAAAAATGAAACATTTCTATAAGTAAAAAACAGTAAGATTTACTAGCACTTGAAAGATAACTAGATAGTTGAATTTGACAGCTTGCAAGAATTTTTTTTTTAGAGATATGTTTTAGTCCTAATATGAACAGTTGATGGAAGAGTTTTCACTTGCTCTGGAGTAGACTACTGTCAGTCATTTTCTACCATGTGCTTTAAGAGACAAGCAAAAACAACACTCATATTAAGAAAAGATACTAAAAGAACAGCAAAGCAACAAAAGGATTAAGTTTAGTTTGAGCAACAATAGTATCATCAAAAGTTTCAGCAAGGGTAACAGTCTAGGTCTCACACACAAAGGATCATTTCATGACATGATAACTTTTACAACAAAGCTGGTGAGGAAACAGTGGTCCTCTTCAACAGATACTTCCAGTTCTACTCTCTCTGTCCTGGAGAATTTGATTCTTTTTTCCATGAAACCAGATAGTCAACCTATCTCTATATAATTTAATGATGTCAGGAATATCAGCAATTTCAAGTACAAGTTGAAACAACAACTTCCCACGGGTTCTTCCTCAACAGATGGAAACAGAGCTGAGGACATAGATACAAGACTGAGTGTAATTGTACTAACTGTAAACAAGCTGAATAATGTTTGAGAAGTTACCTTTCTCTGCTTCAGAAATTTGAGCATTACTCAAATTTGAGCAACAATAATATAGTTCTATGAGGAAAGAGATAACTCACTGTTTTCCCTTCTAATTTCAGATGAATTTTTTACCTCTAGGAGGAAGTCTATTTTCTCTTTGCTGGGTTTCAGGAACAGCTGACAAAACTGAATATCAATTGTTTGACCCTGCAATATATCGCGGACTGTGTTGCACACGCAGACTTTGAAACAGACTTCATCCAGAGCATCGTTCCTGCAGGAACACAAA
The DNA here is from genome assembly GCA_013397135.1 of Pachyramphus minor. NCBI lineage: Eukaryota > Metazoa > Chordata > Aves > Passeriformes > Tyrannidae > Pachyramphus > Pachyramphus minor. The sequence continues at coordinate 34,201 of VYXB01006646.1, forward strand.
ACTGAACATCACAGACCAGCTCTGACAAACAAAGAGTGGATATCACAGCAGGTAAAAAAAAAATGAAAAGAAAAAAAAAAAAAATCAGTAAAGGGTTAAAAATTAAGTGCTAATGCTGATTAAATTTTTTCCGTATACGGCCACAGTGAGATACATCACACAGTTATTCCTTAGTTGGAAGATGTAGTTTGGACTATTTGCTAAAAGAAATGAAGGTTGAAGTTTCTTGGATGTAAGTAATTTGTTGTTAAAATATTTTACATACTTTCTGTGAAAAACGTAACTTATGAAAATTGCTCTTTGTCAGGATTGAACAGATCATTATTTAATGTCTCACCCTTGCTGAGCTTTTTGGAAGAGTTCTCTCAACACTGATTGCCTGAACTGTTCAGGTAAACTGAGGGTTAGGTTATCTTCAAGGAATATTTTCACTAAGTCCTGTAATACAAACACAGTTGGAATAGTCAATGCATGATGTAAAAAAACCAGATAAAGTAATTTCCTATCTGGTAAAAACAATCAAACTAACAGAAAAAGTTTGCACCCATACTTAATACTAAAATTCATTAAACAACCAGAAAGGATCAAATGACAAAAGTAGTTCTCTATCATCAGAAAAATCAAATAAAGTAAACAAAATCAAAACAAACTTGCACATCTCCACAGCAACAACGTTCCCTGAAATCCAAAGAATTAGAGTCTACCTGAAAATTCCATACCTCAGCTGGCAGGAATTATTTACATAGTATAGAGTCCAAGATATTTTAATCCAGTATGTATCACATTATGTTATATTCCTAAACATGTGGGGTTTAAAACCGTATGTTAATGGTTAACCGTAACACTTAAAATTTATCAAAATCTGTTTCAGTTCAGGTGGAATCATCCACATGGAGTGACCAAAAAACCCCTTCAAATATATGTGGGCTTATTTAAGCATCCTACCTGATAGTTGCCAGATTTCATACAGCTGTGGATTTGACTATATGGAGTTGCCTGCTGGGATGCATCGTCAGAGGATGAGGTAAGAACTTCACAAGCTTGACAATACCCAGCTAACCGTTCTTCATCTATGGTAAAATGAAGTGATGATGAGCCATTCTGAAAAGCAAAAGTTCATCAGATTTTAGTGGCCAAAGTATTATGAAACATGCATAATTCACAAACACAGAGACTCAAAAATTCCCCAATTAATGGCAAGATAACAAAAGAACATGCATGTACGGACTTTATTTAAATAAAAATTGGAGTTCCACAATTTTGGAGATATAAATATGGAGCAAAATAAAAAAGTGAAGAATATCTTACTTATAAATTAAAATGTATTTTTGAAAGGTTCTTAGAACACAGACAATCTGATTTCCGAGAGAAAGACAAATTAGAAAAAAGAATAAGAAGTGCTGTCTGGTTGCTTTCATCAAAAACACATCACCGCAATGGATACTGAATGTACAGTTTAGTCAAGTTAATATTAGAACTGGAGATGTTATTTTTGCTTTTCTTGCATCAATACACTTTGTGTAAAAGTACTAAGCAGCAATATACCGCAACCAATTAATATAATTTCAAACCAGGCACAACGTGAAAAAAACTCCAAAACAACAAAAACTTCTGTCAAAACCTCATGAAGTTTCTTTCAGAACTATGTGTACCATTAACAGTTACTAAATTGCTAAAGAAGGAAGCAATAATTTAGACAAGTTTTAAATAGAAGAGTTAAATATACATGCTAACAGAACACTCGTTACCTTTGCAATCAACTCTTTTGTTTTGAAAAACTTTTCTTTAGCCTTTTCATGAACAGCTACATTTGTTGATCCTTGTTGGAAATAGATGGCACCCAAATCATAGCAAACCTGCAAACAGCATTGATATAAAATGTATTGTCTTGGGTATTTAGATAATATTTTAAGCCAGGTATTTCAGCTCAAACACTGCACATACTTTAAACTATTCCTAGTTTTTTCTAATGTACCAACATATATTTCACTCCTTTCTCCATATACTTCAATTGCTTTCTCTTCAACTGTGGTCTCAGTCTGAGCAATTCTGCATAAACATTACAAAATTAAAGAATGACTTTCATATAATCATTGAAAGCAATGCAATAAGCTGTCCTGTCATATAATAGTTTGCTTGGGGAAGAGAGAGGGGGATGAAATTGAGGGGCTGGGGGGGGTGGAGAGCAACAATATTTACAGTGCTGAAAAAAGTTTAATAATGTAAAAATGAAGCCAGTAATATCTCATTGCATTACAAAAAAAACCAAACCAAACCAAAAATCCAAAGGAACATTAATAGAAAAATACTGCAATTTACATCAAAATTATTCCTTAACACTTTGTTTAAAGAAACTGACATAAATTGAAAGCTTTAGTACACAATATAAGTTACCTGGCACTGTATCTCCTCTGCACTGATTTTCAGTCCAGCTGTGGAACTCTCTGTTTCTCCATTCACCATACCAGGTTCCATGGCCAATAAATCCAGAGTTCTTATAGTATGGACATAAAGATCTTTGTTTAATTTAAGTGCTCCTTCTAGGACCAGGATGGAATCAGCAGCCTGCTCTTTCAACTGTAATAATTCAAACACATTAAAAGAATTAACTTCTAGGTTTTGAGTTTAATTCTGGTTTTAAGTTAACACTTGAAATGTAACAATACACTAAAAAGATAGTGAAACAAATAGTCCTTATACAACTGTCCTGTTGTCATGTAATATCTACTTCTGTATTTCTTGTACAATAAAGAAATTCTTACACATGAAAATTCAAACAAAAATAAGAAGGGAAAAGATCTCACCACTTTCAAAATATTTTCAGTTAGCTCCTTTTCTTGCTGCATCTGGTTCATCCTGCAAAATAGAGGTGAAGCAGACCTGCATGTTACTTTACTTCATCTTCTAGATCACAACATTTGTTCATACTAATAACTTAATTATATTTTAAACAGCATTATGCAGGACCACTGACTGTTTGTATCTACCTACATCTGAAATACAAAATCCTATAATGACGACAGTTTTGCAGGAGAACGTGGTTCAATAAAACAGAAGTTCCAAAGTTTCGGTTGCCTTTTTTTTAAAATCAGATTGCTAATATCAGCAAAATATTAGCAAAACAATAGTGAAGATATCAGCTTCCACAGCCTCAAGTCTCTTGAAGCTTCACTATTCAAATCTTCTCAAATACGTGGCAGGGGAAGAAGTATGTTCACATGGCTGTGTAAAAATTAAAAGTTATTTTTAAATTATTTCCCCATATAGAATTTTTGATTCAGGATAAGACTCTGATACATATATGACAATACAAGATTTATAGTAAAGTAAGTAGCAATGGTATTTTAAATCAACAAATTCAACAGACTCGCTCATAAAATTAACATAAAACACATGAAAAGTATCACTGAGATAATTCCAACTTTGGGAGAAATTTATGACATAAAAGTAAATTCCAAGGACGAGTTGTAACTAAAGCCACACAACTTCTAGAATGCAAAATTGATTTGAAATTACAAATTACTGCTTAATGAACTGAAAAAAACCCCTTTCATTATTTCTCACACAATGTGTTCAATCAGTATAACGAAACAACTATGTTAAGCAAGATCCTGTAAATCAAAAAGGGATGCAAGAAATATACCCTGTTTAAACTACACAATAAGCATTCTGCCAAGGGAAATTGTCGTCTCCCTTTCTCCCATGGTTTTTCATGCTGCTACAAAGTCACAGAGATTATAACATTAAAAGAGTGGAACAACAGACAAGTACATATACGTATCAAGCATATCTGATAGGAAAATAAGAATATACTTGAAATAAATGCAAGTTTTCCATGTTACTTCCAGCTATTTTAATTTACTAACATGATTTAATCTACTTAGAAATTAAATTCCTGATCACAAAATACCCACAAAATGTAAATAAATTATACCTGTAACTTACACATTTAACTGAGGTGGACCAGGTTTCACTTGCTTTACAGGGAAACTACTTTGAACAATGGTCCTTATGGCCCTATGTAGGAGAAAAAAATTAAGAAAAGAAAAACATTAGCCTCAGAATTGTAAAAAGCAGATTACAGGCCTCTTAATAACAGCAGTTTATAATTTCAGATACATTACACCATTAGAATACATCCTCTATTCAAGAGCACATCTAGTAGTGAAAAAATGTTCTTATGTCCATAAAAAGCTAAAACACAGTAAGATTTTTACACTTAGGAGGTGACAATTCAAACCACCACCTTGACTATCTTTTAGGGAAAAAAAAATAAACCAGCTGTAGAATAGTTTTCAAATAAGCTCCTCACTATAACCCATCTACAGACCACAATATTATCAGTAATTTGAGATTCTTTCTCCTTCTACATACAAGTACACTGATCAAAGAAAACATTTGCTTTGTTCTATCATGATTTTCGATCATTGCCAAAAAGCAGTTTACCATCTGTTGTAGAGTAGTATTGCCATTGCAGTGGTTGGGGGTAAGCTGGACAGGTCTACATCCACATGTTTAGTTCCTGGGGGAACTTTGCTGATACACAGAAGTTCATTCAGCAGCATGTTCAACACAGGAACGGACAAGCTATTACAAAAATAAAAAAGAGAGAGAATCATATGCTTCATACAGTAAATCTGCTTTTGGGATGTTAAATAATACACACTACTATTCAGTACTATATTATAACTTAACACCCCATGGATGTAAGTGTAGTCTATTTTTTCAGCATAACAAAATGCTCTGCATCAGATGGCATTTGAGACCAGGTACATAAAGCAGTTACCAGCATGAGCAGCACAGATAACGCCCAGGCGGGTGACAGCCTGACAGCTGAACTGCTACTACACACCACTGCATTAATCTGTGCTGGCACCTCCCCAGAATAATCCTGCCACCTATAACAGCAGGATACAACTAATAAATTCTTTCAAAGCAGCCCCAGACCATACTTCCAGAAGATAAACAACCACATTTCCATCACAAATGGAATTTCACTCATGTAAAGCAAACACTAAAGTTAAGGCTAGGAACTGGAATAGAGACTGTAAAATATACAGAGATGGAGAGAACCCTCTGATCAAATGAGGAGACGTGCAGGCTGGTCTGCATCATTCCAAGTTTTTGAGGTACAATTTAACACAACTGAAACACTATGACTAATTTAGACATTATTTGAAATTAGAAGTTATCAGGTCCTGTCAAAGTATCTTAGTCATGTGAAAAATCTGCATTCTTTGCAACCAGTACTGAAAACAACCAGTCAAAATACACTTTTGATAGCTAAAACTCGGACTTCTGTTTAACAAATTTTAGGTCTTGTGTTATGTCAGACTCCAGGTCTGTCATCAAGCTACCCTTTTAAACTAACAAATGCTGTTTTTACTACGTGAGGTCCAGGAATCTTGTTTTCATTGGCAAAAGTAGAACACCATTCAATTGTTTACAACAGTGTAGTTTTAGGAAAAAAGCTTTGCTCAAGGCATTATTTTATGCCTTTTAACTACCGTGACTGAAGCTTTGGGTACAATCAGTTAAAAAACAAAAGCCTGCTTCTTAATTAAAAACAATCTTAGGCTTCATAAGCTAACAGAACAAGAACTCTACTGTATAGAGATAGTAAATTAGTAGTTGAAATTACTTCAGACTGGTTCTCAAAAAACCTACAAGAGATGGACAAAACAACCCTAAAAAAAATCCTAAAACCCCAAATCAGCCCAATAGTGCCATCCAACAGCGCTGATTTTTGAATCTATATTATACCTGGAAGTAAAGGTACTAATTGACAGAAAATACACCATGAATATACTTCAAAATAAATTCCTCCTGCAGGAAGGAAAGCAGACAAAAAAAAGCCCTCTGGTACACATACACATACAACTGCTTTTAAAGCTAAAGTATACATAAAACACCCCTAGTGTATACCAGATACTTTATACAATATTTTCACAACTAATCACAATAAAAGGTTTCTGTTCATTCTCTGCAGCTGTGCAGCATCTTGAAAAGGTACTTTGGAAAGCAGTAATCCTGCCTCACAACACTTCACTAAGGCAGACAAATATGACACAGCCTAACAAAACACAAAAATATTATGTGCATGTGTGTAATAAGAGAACTTCATAGGTAAAAATCAAAGATATCTCATTCTAAACCTTTTTACTGTTCTTTATAGCCCATTACGGAAAAAAATAATGTAATACAAATGAGAAATACAAGTAAAAGCATATAGGAAGAAAAAAAGCCCTACTAGTAATTTGAATTCGTTTTTTTTTCGAAATGCCTCTGAAATAAAAAACCTATATAACATAATAAAGAGCATGACTTTTTTTTTTAAAGAAACTTTAACACACTGATAGTCAATTTAACTTTTATCTCACAAAAACTTTTATTCTTCCAAGGTGTCTGCGAGCCGAATGTTTTCTTAGTATCTATCAGCAACCTGGACAAGGGGATCAGTGTACCCTCAGTTAGTTTGCAGCTGACACCAAGTTGGGTGGAGGTGTTTGATCTACTGGAGGATTGGAAGGCTCTGCAGAGGGATCTGGACAGGCTGGATCAATGGGCCGAGGTCAATTGTAAGAGGTTCAACAAGGCAAGATGCCCGGTACTGCATTTGGGTCACAACCACCTCATGCAGCACTACAGGCTGGAAGGAGAGCGGGAAAGGCACTGGAAAGTGCCAGAAAAACACCTGGGGGTGCTTGTCAACAGCAGCTGAACATAAGCCAGCAGTGTGCCCAGGGGGCCAAGAAGGCCAATGGCATCCTGGCTTGTATCAGGAATAGTGTGGCCAGCAGGACCAGGGCAGTGATTGACCCTCTGTACTCAGCACTGGTGAGGCCACACCTCGAGTGCTGTGTCCAGTTCTGGGCTCCTCATTATAGGAAGGGCATTGAAGTGCTGGAGCAAGTGCAGAGAAGGGCAACAAAACTCATAAAGGGTCTGGAACACAAATCCTACAAGGAGCAGCTGAAGGAGCTGGGGCAGTTTAGCCTGGAGAAGAGGAGGCTCAGGGGGAACCTTATCATTCTCTACAACTACCTGAAAGGAGGCTGTACCAAGAGGGTGGTCAATCTCTTCCCCCAGGTAACAAGAGACAAGAGGAAATGGCCTCAAGTTGTGCCACAGGAGGTTTAGATTGGATACTAGGAAAAATTTCTTTACCAAAAGGGTGGTCAGCCACTGGAACAGGCTATCCAGGGAAGTGGTTGAGTCACCATCATACCCTGAAGGTATTTAAATGACATGTAGATGTGGCACTTAGGGACATGGTTTAGTGCACTTGGCATGGTTGGGTTAATGGTTGGACTTGATGGTCTTAAAACTCTCAGCCTAAATGATCCTACAACCTAAGCAAGTTAGAACTGGGGCAGGCATTGCCCCCATGAGATTTTTCATTACATTACAGTCAAAGGGGACAACAGACCTGTGTGGATGAATAAAGAATCCTGCCATTACACAAGCGTAAGCAGGAAATACACAAGAGATGGAGGCAGTGTCAGACCATCTGGAATATAGAGAGGCTGTCAGAGTAAGCAGAAATGAAACAAAGAAAGGTCAAGGCTCATCTGGAATTAAATCTTGCCAAGGATGTCAAGGACTTCTTCAAATATATCAGTAACAAGGCCACATCTGGAGCAGTGTCCAATTCTGAGCTTCTCAGTACATGAAAGACATGGAGCTCCTGCAGTGGGTTCAGCAGAGGGTAACAAAGATGATGAAGGGACTGGAGCATCTCTCTTATGAGGAAAGGCTGAGAGAGTTGGGCCTGCTCAGCCCTCAGAACAGATTCATCAATGTCTGTAAGTATCTGAAGGGAGAGTGTCAAGAAGATGGAGCCAGGCTCTTCTGGGCGGTGCCAAGCAATAGGATGAGAGGCAATGGGCAGAAACTGTTGCACGGGAAGTCCCACCTGAACATGAGAAAGAACTTCTTTACTGTGTGGATGACCATGCACTGTAACAGATTGCCCAGAGAGGTTGTGGAGTCTCTCTCACTGGAAATGTTCAAGAACCATTTGGACACAATCCTGTGCCATGTGCTCTAAGATGACCCTGCCTGAGCAGGGAGGTTAGACCAAATGACCCACTGTGGTCCCTTCCAACCTGACCCATTCTGTGATTCTATGAAGCACAGCTCCCTGATGTGCTTAGCACTGCCAGAGTGAAGTAGTTCCTAACTGCTCCAGCTCATCAGACCATTCTGCAGACGAAATTATTTGGGTTAAAAAAAAAAATCGAAAGGTGGAGTTTGTCTATTTAAACCACAGTCAGTTCAGTGATCTAGTTTGGAAATATATGGAGTTCTTCAACAAAACTGGAGCAAGACCTCCAAATTCAAGCATGTCAGAATAAGGAAACTTAAGCTACCTTTGTCACTGAAGAAATTAAACCCTCCAATTCATATTTATGCAGTTTACATGTATACATCTTAATACCTAAGACACACTATTTTTCCTCTCTAAATGATAAACAATATTGATTTCCTCAGAGACATTGCCTTTATCAAACCCCTTTCCTAACTTACAGGTAAAATCAAATTATTTCAACTGTCGTACCGAAGACTCTTCTTAATGTAAGGAAGATACTGTTAGAGAAGGCAAGACAGGATCTCCGTTTGTTAAAATAAAGATTTCAAGCCACTTCAATTCAGTAGTTTCAGCAAGAACATGCACAGATTATACCTTTTCTCTAATACATCCAAATCCCACTTCAGATGAGCAGCAACTTTGAGAGCAAGAAGTTTCAAAATGCGGTTTCTTTTGTTATCAGGTGGTGGCTGGACTTGGTTTTGTTCATTCACTGATGGTTTTGAAGCTTGTTCCAGGAACTGAACAATCAGCTGCACAGGTGGTGGATCTGCAAAAAACCACAACCACTCTTCAAATTCTTTGTAAAGCGAGAAATATTTTTTTTTGTAGCTATGAACAGGGTTCCTATATTCTTGTCGTTTATACTGCTGACATTGTCACCTAGTAGCCTCTAATCCCAAAGGGTGTCCTGCTTATGATGACTCAAATCAGACTATTAACGTACCTTTCCTTAACCTTCAAGTTTACTTGACCATGGTAACCACACACTCACATTTTTATTTAGGGGACCTTAAATGTATTAATTATGTTTCAGTACTTGCATCTACTGAAAATAAACACTGCATAATGAAATCACAAGATGGTTATTGTAAAAAAAAAATAAATCTACTTGTAATTCTCCTCTGTATTTAAAATACATTTACAAACAACTACTGGTATGTCTGAATACATTTAGAAAATACTTTCAGACTGATTAAAAAACAACAAAAATTCCCACCCTAATCTCTCCCTTACAATATGACAGACTCTCCAATACCTTCGAGCTCTTTTGAAAAAAGAAACCAAACCATATTATTACACTTGCACTAAACTCTGTAAAACATAAAAGAACCATTAATAATTTACTTAATTGCAATATAGAGTATAAGATCTAAGCCTGACTATGCTTAAATTTACTTTTTGTAGAGGCAATAATGGCCCAGGTTCTCCTGTTTCCTTCACTTCCTCATAAAATGGAGATACTGAAAAACATGCTTACTACTTATAAACGACAAAACATCAGCTACTTTAAAATATGGTCACTGTCTTATACCATATCAGACCAGATTTCTATTTTTTTCAGGTCCAGAGAGCAATTCCACCACTGAACCTTTAGGTGGACTCCAGCTCCAGGCATTAGCAACACTCTAATGAAAGAAAACCAGCTGCAAATGGTAATGATGTTCACAAACAGCACTTCCCACCGTACAAATAAACAACCTGAAAACACTTCCGCAGCAAAATTCACATCTGCGAAAGGAAAAGCGATCAACCAGACACGAAAGACAGAGAAATGAAGTTATTAAATAGTAAAGATAATGTAAAACAAGGAAAAAAACCGCGTTATCGCTTGCGCTAAGTGCTGCTGCAGAGCCGCGGGCAGTGCCCGGCTCCCTCTGCCCCCGACAACCCCGGCACCGCAGCCGAGGCCCTCGCACCCACCGCCACCTCACAGCCCCTCCGAGCGATCCTGCCCCGGGGGGAGGAACCAGGGAGCGGGGCCGGGCCGCGCCAGAGGCCGCGGGGAGGCAGCGCCCAGCAGGGCACGCACCGGGAGAGGGCTTCTGCAGGTGCTGCTCCAGCAGCGCTTCCTCCAGCACGAACTCGAACCACGAGGTCTGCGGTGGCGTGCATGGCCGACTGGAGGTAGCAGCTTCCCGGTCCGCCGCCTCCGCACTCATCACGTCCACCGACCCCGCAGCGAGTCTCGCAACAGCCCCGCAGCAACCACGACCACCGACAGCGGCACAAGATGGCGGCCGGGCCCGCCCCCGTGGGAGGTTGGTACAGCGCTGCGGCCCCGCCCGCCGAGGGGCGGGAACATGGCGCCTGGGAGGTGGTGCGAACCCCGCCTGAGCCGCTGCGGGTTCGTGGGTGGGTGCCGTCCATACGGCTTGCGGGGAGCTGCTGGGTGAGCAGTCTGACTTCCTTACGAAGTCGGCGTTTTTCTCTCCTAAGTCACTGGTTGGATGCATATCCCCCGTCACCCCCCGCCGTCCCTCCGCCTGCGTGTCCACGGTGGCCCTGTCCTAGCAAGGGTATCCCCTACGAGCCCTCAGGCCGATGAACGGCTCCCCCTCCATCCTCATGCCCTAATGCTTTGTGAAAGGGCAAAGAAATTTAAACCTTGATTCATGGAGAAGAGCAGATTCGAATCATAGAATCATAGATTGTTAAGGGGACCTTAAAGATCATCTAGACCCAACCCCACTGCCATGGGCAGGGGCAACTCCCACGAGACCAGGCTGCTCAGGGCTCCATCCAGCCCAGCCTTGATCACTCCCAGGGATGGGGCATCCACAACCTCCCTGGGCAAGCTGTTTCAGTGTCTCACCACTCTCACAGTGAAGAATTCTTCCTAATATCTAACCTAAATTTCCCCTCTTTCAATTTATACCCATTAGTCCTTGTCCTATCACTACAGTTCCTGATGAAGAGTCCCTGTCTGGCTTCCCTGTGGGCCCTCTATAGAATGAGCCAAAGAGACAGAAGAACTTTCCTTTTTCTCATTTTCCACAAGGACAGAAGTGGAATGTCCTGACGTAAATGCAATTTGTCATCTTCTCTCGTGTGTGTTACTTTGTGTGTGCAGTTATCAGAGGGAAAAAAATCAACTACTGTTTCAGCTTTTCTAAATTATTGTTCAATGCACCCATATGGAAAATGTTCAGTTTCAGAATATGAATTACAAAATAATCCTCTGGGAGAGGACCCATGGTCACAGAGGGAAGTGTTCAAGTCAATTTCAGATTTCAGAAACTTCTGACTCCCTTTCCATGATAAAACCAGTCCTTTTGGGGGGAGTGGGAATAGAAGAAGGAATGGAATAGGGGGTAGGTTTCCCATGCTTTCTGTTTTGAGGATCCTGATTTTTACAATGGCTGTCCTGATTGAAAGAATTCAGTTTTAAGTTTTGCCTGGATGCCCTTCTAGCTTCTCTGTGTTCCACCTCAGACTTTGAAGAAGGGTTCCATGTGAAAAGCAAAGTTGGACATGAAAACAAGTTTATGGAACAGAAACTTTTCCCAGGTCTTACAGTCGTAAGGGTGTAAAATCGTCACAGAAGCAAAGTCATGGCTGGGATCTTTCTATTCTCTTCCCCTCATGACAGGTAATTAGAAAAAGGGTCAGACAGAAAGTCTCACACAGTTGGGCAGCCTGTAATAGCGAGTGAGGTGGCATGTGTGATATCAAGGGAGAGTACAGCTTAGGAGAATACAATGGAAGCTGACAAAACCCCAGAAATTTAAAATGCTTTATATTTAACATTTTTAATAATTATTTCACAGTCTAAAATGAATTAAACTTAAAAAACAAGAATGCCCTGCCCATTGTTACCCACACAATAGAATTCATATTAATGCTAGGGAGAAAATAATTCAAGTTCTTGCATTCATGATAATTCCAGTAAGTCATGTGGTCTACACAAATAAAAAAGGATATTATAATGCTATTCTATAGAATTCCTACATTCCAAAGTTTTCAAGAAAATTCATGCTTTAAAAGTCTTTTCACTTCTACCATTAAATAACTGTACAGTGCATATAAAAAGATCATTCAGATTATCACTCCTGGGAAAAGTGAGTATATCATACTACTGTGCCTAAAAACTTATATCACATAAGTTACTTGACGTAACTTATATATAAAAAAGGACATTTTTAAAAGTAGCATCCATACATCATGACAATGTGTCAAGTTCCTTTAACTCTGGTTACAAATTTTCATTTGAGACCTTATAGAGTTCTTTAAGCATGTCAAACTTTGATCCCCACTCTTGGAGGCAATCATAATTTAAATCTTCATCACCACTAATGGAATCTAATGAACTAAGGCTCCCTGCTAGAGAGCATTGCCCTTCTAAGCAGTAAAAATGAATAGTGTCAGCTGGAAGACTCTTTAGATCGTTGTCTGCATCCCGGATGATTTGAGAAACATATTCCTTTAAGTCCAGGATGCTGGTAGCAGCTGATGTTGATTGGTTTTGATGTGCATGTTTTGGGAATGAGTCTCTTTTTGGGCCAGTTCGTGTCCTGGAGTGTGGAGCAGCTGCCCGCAAGGAGAAATGGGGACTTTTATGGAGAGGCTTCTTCAGTTTATCTATGTCATAAGCATTCTGGAAACAAAAAGAATGCAAATATCAGAGAGAAACAACTTGAAACAGGTTAAAAAAAATTGTTTTGAAACACAAGGCAACACAATACTCTGTGAATTTTCTACCAGCTAAAGAAAAGAGAGGGCCTAGTTCAGAGGGCTTATGTCCAGAACATACCAAATCCCCTTGTGTAATTATAGTGTTCAGCTAAAACAACAATGCTATGTCCAGAGCAGCCCCCTCAGAGGTCGCCACACATGACCAACACTGTGAAAGGTACAGTTTAGGTTATAGAAGCCTTCCACTTAAGAGCACTTCAGGGTTAAAAAAAAAAAAAAAAAAAAGCCAATTTGATAATGACATTTAGTTAGCTAAAAAGAAAAGTGAGGAGAGGTTGGATTTGCAAAGACTGGATTGGAGCTGTGTCATACCTGGTCATGTTCTCCACCTCCTTCTTCATTATAATTTAAGACATTTTCTCTAACATCCTCCCAGCTTTCACGCTCTTCAGGAATGTGGTAAATTCCTCCTTTCCGAAACCCTGAACTTCCCCACTGACTCCACACTGTGTAGGAAACCAAGAGTGCTGGAAGAAATAAAAACACATATTTGTTATATGACATATAAAAAAGTATTATGCATGATAAAAGTAGTTATAATTCCTGAGATATTACAACAATTCTTAATTTGACAACCAAATTTGCAGGTCAGAAATGACTAATTGTTAATATATAAATAACTTAAATTCATGAATGTAAAGATTAATCTATGTATATTACATCATAAACTTCATTAAAAGGGTATTTTACTTACCTAAAGGAATCCATTTAAATAGAGGGCATTTTGGCCAATCTCTGGCCTTTCACCAATCCTGAGTAAATAAGATACCCAAAGTAAGTAAACCACTGTTTTAATGAAGGTTACAAGTGTAATATAATCATGGAGTCTTTACTGTTCTGAGATGGGTATGCAGGTTATCAACATGAACAGACTTTTGTGGTGTTATTAACTTTTCAGCCCAAGTGCAGCTGAAACTGGACACAGTGTGAACATCTCCCTCTGCCCCACACTCTTAATGAGGTTTCCCTGTTAAGATCTTGAACTTTCTAGAGGAAGATCTCTTCCTTCCTGATACATGAGGAGCAGGTACTAACCGCAGGTCCTGCCTATTAAAAATGTAAGCGCTCAGGGCATGTGGGAGTTTCAAATGCATGTGGCTGCACACAGAGTTGGACACAAAGATGGAAAGCTCTTACTTAAGAAGGATTCAAAATAAGTGATTCTGAAAAAGCAAACTTGCTCAAAATGGCTTCAAAGCAAGTATACTGTAACTGTGTGCTGTTGGCTGTCTCTTAGCATCCTGAAATGAACTTCCAACTGGTGATCTCCAGGAAAGAGGAAACACTCAGCACAACATCCAATGGTAAAACAGATTTAATTTAATGGAACAAGGTACAAGATTAAAAAGGACAAAAGGTACATGATTTCCTACCTAGGAACACAAGGAGGCACATGCTGATTGCCAGAATAGAGCCAGAGCTGAGTCCAACTGGTCTTGCAGCCTTCACCTGGCTAATTTCACACCATCTTCCTTTGTAACCTTCGGGGCACTGGCAGATAGTCTTGTCTTGGGATTGAGCCACACAGGTACCCCCATTCCTACAGGTCCAGCGTCCACAAGCAGATGAGGTACAGTGTCTGAGCCCTGTAAGGCTGTCAGTCACTTCCACTTTCCCAGCTGGGCACCTGAACAGTCAAAACAGGCGATATCTTTTAGACAAGCACAGCATCTGGGGCTGTATGTTGTTTTATGCACAGTTTGTCACTGATTCTTTAAAACAAATTTTAACTATTTTCAAGCAAACCACAAATCCACACTGAGAGTATGAAATAGATGTAAAGTCCAACTTAGCAGCTATTAGGCTTACAAAAACATGAACACATGTTCTGTTTACTCTATCCAGAAAATATATAAGAGCTTCACTTTTTCCTTAAAAATGGGATCCATGAGTTTCTGAATAGACTATCCCTTTTTCTACAGCCATGTTCTAATCAAAGTCTTTAAAAGGAAATGGATAGCTGAGGTCAATGGGAAAAGGGCTATCAAACACTTGGTATAAGCTTTGTAATGTTCATTTGGACCTTTGGGAGAAATGTCATTGACCTCCTTATAACGACCCATCTTGTCTTTTAGGACTGTAATTGGAGAGGCCCTGGAGGAATAGTTTGAGGTCACAGACCAACCTTCTGCAATCCAAAGAAGAAATACTACTGAAAAAATGGAAGAAACTTGTTCTTTCACAAGCAAACTGAAGAAAGGAGCGTCCCAAGGCACTCTTCAAACCATCTCATAGCCTCTTTTACCAAAGACTACCAGACATCAGAAGTGCTAAATTTTGGCTGAATTCCAAGAATTCAAGTGGCTTCTTGTACCAGTCTTGCATGTATTTATGCTTGGGGGTTTTTGTATTTTGATTTGCATATTTGAATAAATATTTTGAAAATTTTCTTTAAATAGTGGATCTTCTCCAAGAAACTAACTGTGTAAGATAACAGTTGTTGGGCTTTCTCTCTGTCACTGGACAGTCAATTTTTGAATCCAATTTTGTGACAATCTAATTTTGAAAGTCTCATTGTTTCATACAAATTATGATTAATTTTGGCTTCTTTACAGGAAATATATGTAAATATGTATTGTATTTGCAATATATACTTATATGTATAGAAATACATGTATATGTTATATACATATATTTATACCTCTATGTATAAATTATATATGTATCTTTTATATCATATATATGTGTGTGTATATACACACACTCTCTCTATATACACTAAGAATATATTCATATTTTCATACAGAGGAGAGACCAAAGCTTTGCACTCCACCTTTTATCAAAGGACATTTCACCTTCTTGCTGGCCTGTGATCCTCTCACTACAGAAAAAATGATGGCGTAAATAGTCTGCATGTCAGACTTGCAGAAAAAAACAAGTCTAGTCCATGATGGGAGGTGAGACAGAGAGAAGGATTTGTCCTTGGGATGACCCTCTCTGGCCAGCAGCCACAGGTAGTTTTACTGTTAGAAGGAAGTTGCCTGGCCCGAGGTACAAAGAAAGAGCTTCCCAGCCATTCCCAGGTGAAAACAAAAGCATAATGTACCGGCATTCATATTTTCTCCACAGGTCTACACAAAGGAAGGGGCTGTAACAGGGCTGGCTGCTGCAGGCACTGGAATGGCATCCCATGGTGACTCCTTGCCGCCTCAGAATTAAGCCAAACTGTGTGCTCCTGCCTTCCACGAGGAGTGGCTGCCCATTCAGCTGGACATCACGCATACAACCTGCATCAAAGCAGAGCAGTATGCAGAGGAGTACATTCAGTTAGCTACTTTCCCACCTCAAGCCTCACACCCAGCACATATGCAGGAGACCTTAGAGCATTGTAGAAAACTTAAAACATCTTTTTAAAAGATCCTTATACTCCTTATCTGTTTTATATGTGTCTATATGCTCTGGTCAGCCTAGAGATTGACAATACTTCTCCAGGACAGCTGCTTTCTACCAATGCAACAATTCAGTAGAACTGTGCTATGAAGAAGAACAGCTCCACTAAATTAATCTAGATTTAAGATATAATCTTAAAAGTGGGGCTTAATAAGAAGCAACAAAATGGAAAAAGCTGTCTTCTTGTTGAGTCACAATCTCAAGACTTCAGCACCCCAGTCCAGGAAATGGAGAGAGCACCACAAATTGTCTTGCAACTCCTCCTCTCATACTAGGAGGTGTTGTGTCTGTTCCTTAAACCCTTCCCAGGCAAAAAAGGGAGTGAAGATCACAGCATGAGTATGCTACTTGGGGCCTTTGGCATGAGAAACTCTGGTCTAGTGGAAGGTGTCCCTGCCGTGGCAGAGGCTTTGGAACTAGATGATCTTTAAGGTCTCTTCCAACCCAAACCATTCTATGATTCCATGAAATAAAAATCTGAAGTGCCATTTTTGAATATTTACAAGCAATCTCAAATCTTCACTAGAACCAGATACAAGAGCCAATAGAGTTAAACGTTGGCTTTGAATTTCCTAGAAAAGAAGGGGCATAATGATTTCCTAGAAAAGAAGGGGCATAATGATAAACTCTCATATATGGGAGTTTACTGGGTTTTAGACTGCCCAATACACTTAAAGATGCCAATTTCAGGCTTTAATTCCCTCCTTTTAGGAATCCGTAACATCACTTACCTTGGAAATCGCTCTCTGAACGACTGGGAAGGCGGTTTCCAAGCACGATGCTTGCCCAATCCATTTCAAACCATCTATTTGTACCCAACAAAGAGGTGATTTCATGATCACCTCCACCATTGTTAACACGCAGGGTAAATTCGTTGTTGTAGCGCTCCATGGTCAGAAGAACCCACTGGCCATTGTTTATGTGTAATGTCTTCAGTCTCAGAGAGTGATTTTTGTCCCCCAAACTGAAGTTAATACTAAAGAAACCCTCAATCACCTAGAGGAAGATGATAAAGACCTTTAACAACAGAAATACACTTTGAAATGTTACTACACAGTCCTGCCTCAAGAAATGGACCTGAGTTTTTAAAATGAAAACGGCACTCTTGTTGTTAAGTGCTTTATTCCCAGATAAATGTTACCACAAGAAAACTGCAGATCCAGGAATTATCAGTTCTTTTCTTTATAGGCCACTCTTTCAACTCACATGAATCCTTCTATCAATCTTCTCCTTACTGATATCTACCTCTAAGTCTTCCCAGCTGACTCTCCTGTTACAATTAGGATAATTATCTTCTCTCTAGCTAACATAATCCAGACAGCTTTATTCAACAGCAACAAAACTGTAAAGACAAGTTTTATGGGCAGGGGCACATAGAAGCAAAGTGAAATGGCAGGCAGGGTAAATCAGTCTTCCTCATTCACATTTATCACATGCACTCTGATCTACATTTTGCAGCCAGTGAAACAACTAGAATTTATGCCATGAAAGAGTAATACTGAGAAGGGCATCAGAAATGAGAGTAGTTACCCTGATATGGAAAATTCTTACTCTTTATTACACTACAGAACAGGTGCCCTTAATCAGAAACTGCATCTTTTTCTCTTACTAGGGTACTCCATGACAATTTAATGGCACTCAAATAACAGCTTTTGGACTGCTCACCTCCAGTCGGATGTATCCGTTCCCATCTGCAGAGGCCAAGCTCAGAAGGGTGCTGTGGGAGATCCGGGTGCGCACCATCAGCTGGATCCGAGTGCTGTGAGTGCTGAGGATGCTTCTTGGCTCATAATGGATCCAGCTGTCCCTTCCAAAAGCCCACTCTGGAAGAACTAAGCACAGCATACACAAAACCAAAGTGAAAATCTCAGAAACAATTGCTCCCTCAGATCTCTGCTCCTTCAGAATTAACCACTTCTGAATGCCAGAGTTTCAGTTCCTAGGAAATTTTGGCTACATAATCTAGCATTGTGGAAAGCACCCCCCCCACACTGCAAGAAGAATTAAGAGAAAAATAACAAATCAAGGATTCAGAATTTAAGCAGGAAAGGGACAATTAGATACTGTCTCAATCATTCCGTCTGTTAAAAGTTGTATGTACATTCTAAGCAGTCACTCCTACACTGGGCCCAGTAGCATGTTATTTTTTTTTTTAAATCTGAAACATATCTTCCAGTAAAGTAGCTGGTATTGATCTGAAGAAAAACATCAAACAAACCCCAACCAAATGAAAAAAGAGAATCAAATGTTTCTTTCAGTAGTTTAGTCCTGTGGTTAAAACTCTCAGTGTTAGAAAATACGCACTTTACTCCTCCTTTCAGATGGAACAAAAGAAGACCTCAGGGCAGGCACAGGGGTTTTTTAATTACAAAGAGATATTAAGTCAGTGTTTATTATTTTAACAAAAGGACAATTCACTGAACTTAATTATCTCCTTATCTCTCTGGAGAATCCAGGACCCAGCAGAGAGTTTGACGAAGTTGCACTGCACACTTCTACAGAAATCAAACACCACTAAACTACCCAGGCCCTGATGCTTTTACAGAGCAGGCACCTATTTTAGTCTCATTACCTGACAGTAATCCTAGATCTGCTTGTATTGGGCACAGCTTATTTAAAAAAAAAGAAGTTTCTTTTCACCAAATAAAGAGATAGTTCAAGTCAGTTACTAGAAAGGAGGAGCACTGGGTCACCAAAGCTCATCTTTGAGTATCACAGGTCAGTATCACAGAAGTAGAAAAAGAGTGCCCAGCTTATCCTGTGGCGTTTAGTCTGGTTCCCAGGATGTGAAATATCAAATGATTGAGAGGCTTAGTTGCTGAACTCTCTTTTCCTCGCACTGTTTCTCCTCTCTCTTTCCTTTCTTGAAGCGTGTTTCTTTTCTCCTCTAGCTTATTCCCTTCCCATTATTCTTTCTAACCCACTGTTCTCTCTTGTTCACTATCTCCGCAGCTACAGACTGTAGCTGATGAGCCAACAAGGGTTTTCTTGGGATGCTCCAATGACTCTTGTCCCCAGCTGTCTGCTCCTTGCAGTGAGCATGGCTCAGCCATTCATAAAGCACCAGTTGCACACCAGCACTTTGCAGCCCAATAAATTAGAAGAAGCTGCAACCAATCAAAGTTTTCCTGATACACTAGGATACGACTTATGGATTTCAAGTAATTACTTGGTTTGTCCCACAGTAGTGAGGAGTAGCAGCAGTTGGGCTTGTGAACCAGCATCTCAAGATAATGCAAAACAGAGTAAGATTTAAATATAGCCAGATGTTTATAAACCAGTATTATCTGTCTACAAAACATAATACAAATAGCTGAGCTATATGAAGCAGTTCTGTGGTCATTATAAACACTTTAAACAGTGAATGCTCCAGGCCAATTACAATTCCAGTCTTCACCCCACTGGACAGACAGAGCTCCTGCTGAGTAATTTACTGTCACACTTTTTAAGTCTTGTGTGCCAGATGGACAAAGAAGAGACAGTCTGGCTGCCTGCACAGGGTATTATTGTTCTGTATACGAGAAGGAGAGGTAAACGCACTGAGCTGAAAGGATGTGTGTAATTCCTCGCCAATCCTATCTATTAATCTCAATACCTTGATTCAATGCTAACTTGCAAGTGCTCCTTCCTAGCTCCTCACTGCTGCTCATCCTCACCTGTAGCTCACTCAGGACTACAGGACTGAGGGGGATAATTCTCTTCCATCAAAAACCCCCAAAGTTATGGGACACTGGTGCTCATTACAGACTGTTATAATCAACCCCATTGTTTGTACTTTGTACCTAGAGGGAAAAGGTAGATACAGGGCAGGTAAAGTTTCAGTAAACATCCGTGACTCAATTCTGATTTCTCCTGGGCTGATGGAAGTTTTAAGATAGGGGGGACAAAGCCAACTTCAAGTGTGTATCTACTGTTCCCTGAACATGGCTGTGGACTAGTAGGAGTTAAATTATTTATTTCCTAAATTTTTGAACTGTGATGAAATTTTGTATATTCTTACAATATCTCTGAGGTTTTCATTATCCACCACAGCATGCCTTTGTTCTCTGATATGTATTTCATGCTGATTTTGTACAGGATAACATATTTGCTGCAGACAGCCTGATGTTATGCCCCACATGCCTCCACTGCTGTGGTCTAGGGGTATTGCTCAACTTGCAAATGCAATTATCACCATTTTATAGATGGAAAATTGGGCCTGAAGATAACAAGAGGATTATGTCCTGAGGTTTAACATGTTCATTAAAGTTCGTCTTGTGATCCGCATGATCAGAGGAAGAAGGCACAATGCAGAATGTTTCACCTTTCACCACTGGGAAATAAGATACTGTGATGAAAAGGACGAAACAACCTATGTGACCACTTCCCTTCCCTGCAAAGTAAAGCAGCTCTCAACATGGCCCTCATCTGTGATGGTGTCTTTATTCAACAAGAGTTTGAAGGATCTTTACCTCTTTGCAGATCTAAATCATTCCAAGAGTACAGCAAGGTCTTATTATGCTACTCAGTTCAAAGCCATGTTAGCATGACTTCAAACATTAAAGCAATATGTTTGACACTCTTCCCACAGATCCTCACCACGAATTTCTCTCTAGAACTTGTAGTACCTTTTTCACATGCTGGTCCAGCATATCCTGAGGAACAGTCACAGTGAAAGAAATCCCAACCACCAACACACTTGCCATGGGTGCCACAGAAGGCCATCCCACCACTCTGACACATTTCATCTGTAAGGACACAGCCGGGAACGCTGTTCAGGGACTCTGCAGGGTGCTCTAAATCATAGACCTGGAAAAGGTCCAAGAGAACCGTCACATCAGGTGCCTACAGTTAACAGCAGTAAACCCAAAAGTGATTTTTGTGGTCCTACCTTACTATCAACAACGACATTGCGTATGCAGCCAACAAATCCTCTGAAATGCCTTTGTGAATCGTGGTAAGGCAAAGTCTTCTTAACACCACCCAGTTGCAGCGGCTGATGGCCACTGAAGAGCCTACCCATGTTGAAGGGGAGAGAAAGAAAGAATTAGTGGCATGCAAAATACAGCAGCTTGGCTGATTTCACCACCCCACCCCTGCCTTTTTCCTTAGTTCTTTTGAGTAGTTATGTTTTCAGTTTTTGTTGTTGGTTATTTTGGTTTTGGATTTTTTACCTTTGAGATCCTACAATCTCTCCAGAGGCTTCACAGGCAGACAGATCCATTTGGGAGTTCTTCTTAATGATGCTGTCATTGTCTCTAACTGAGACATTTACGCAGTGGTCAAGAATCATCTTCACTTCCTAGAAAAAGGCATTATTTAAAACGACTGTATCCAGTGACATGCATACATTTTAATTACGTTTTTTTCTTTCACTTAGCAGATGGGAGAAGGGTAACTAGCAATTACAGTGCAAGAAACTTTATTAAAATAATAAGATACTCCACATAGAAATCTGGAAGGTTATTGCACATTGCATATGGCTAAGGAGCCACACAAAAGAAAAGATCTGGCTCTACCATAACCATGCCAAGTCATTGACACGGAGACGGAATATAACATTTTCTTGGAGTTTTCTGCCAAATCAGAACACAAAGAGACAATCTAGCACAGTAGAAAGTCTGCCAGGCTCCTATCCCAGATCCTGACATGCCCTTCTCATGTGGGAGAGGAACAGGGAGCCTAGTAACAGGGAGCCTATAACACTGCTGTCAGCAGTGTGATATCAGCAAGATATTCCCTATACACTAAAGCATATCTATCTCCTTTGTGCTACACATCTAAAGTCCCGTGGGGGACCTGGGCTTTTCACTCAGAGAAATTAAGGATACCTCACTCAATCAGCCCAGGAAGCATTTAGCCCCTGGATTATCACAACTTTGTTGTCTAAACAGCAGGAAGGATCATTAAACCAAGGAAATAGCATGGACAGTTTCACAAATTGATCAGACTTCTCCAGCCCTTGTTGTGCTTCACTGCTTCAAGACTAAGGGGACATCTGAACTGACAAACTTCCATTCCTGCTGTTTCAGAAGTGATGGAAGACTGATTGATAAAAGAGCTCTACAGAAGGGAGGAAGGATTTGGAAGGAATAACTGGGTATATGAATTAGTGCTTCCAGAGGACTACCCATATTTACACTTGCCTTTCCATCATTTATAATTTTAATATTGTGCCAGCGGCGATCTGCAACATTAACTTTTTGTGAGAGCTGCAGGAAAAGCTCACCAGAGCTGTGGCTCACGGTCAGGGACGGGACACCACCAGAGAGCTCTGCAAAGGAAAGACTGTTACTGAATATGCATTAATGATGTTCCCACTCACACTCACTTGAAACAACTGTTGCCTGTTAGATTTTAGTTGGAAAAGTTCTTTAGACAGCTTTAAAAAAATCCAGCTTTTACCAGAGTGCCACAGATATACAAGCTGGGTATACTGGTGACCTGTTCTGCGTTCTCATTACAGAATCAGAGCCTCACAGAATATGCTGAGTTAGAAGGGACCTACAAGTATTATCCAGTCCAAATCCTGGCCCTGCACAGGACCATCCCCAAGAGTTACACCATGTGCCTGAGAGTGTTGTCCAAATGTTTCTTGAACTCTGTCAGTCTTGGTGCTGTGCCCACTTCCCTGGGGAGCCTGTTCCAGTGCCCAACTACTCGCTGAGTGAAGAAGCTTTTCCTCACATCCAACCTAACCCTCCTCTGACACAGCTTCAGGCCATTCCCTCGGGTCCTGTCACTGGCCACCACAGAGAAGAGATCAGTGTCTGTCCCTTATCTCCCCCTCATGAGGAAGTTGTAGACTACAATGAGGTCTCCCCTCAGTCTCCTCATCTCCAAGCTCAACACACCAAGTGACCTCAGCTGCTCCTCATATGGTTTCCCCTTGAGGCCCTTCACCATCCTTGTTGCCCTCCTTTGGACAGTCTCTAATGGCTTAATATCTTTTCTACATTGCAGTACCCAAAACTGCTCACAATATTCAAGGTGAGGCTGCCCCAGTGCAGAGCAGAGCAGGACAATCCCCTCCCTCGACTGGTTGGCGATGCTTTGCCTGATGCCCCCCAGGACATGGTTGGCCCTCCTGGCTGCCAGGGCACTGCTGACTCATATTCACCAAAAATAACTTTCTGAACCTCTTTTGAAAAAAATCCTCTATGAACTGAGTAGAATTTCGCCTTCACACAAAGACAAATAAATACTCTGTAAGATGCTAACCTAAAGCAAGGAAGTCTTCCTGTTCTTCAGGCTGCCCTCGTGCCACTGGTCCGTGGTACAACAGAAGGCCATCGGCAACATCAGTGATAAACTCTAAGGAGATGCGGCTCTCAAAGCAAGGCTGAAGAGGAGGGAACCAGGCATAACCATGGCCTCTGAAGCTGTGTTTTGTCTGCTGGCATTCTGGTCCATGAAAATTTGCAGCACATTTGCATCTATTAAATAAGAAAATAAAAACAAATATCCACCATGGAAGCAAAAGCTGCAAAGAGCTCTTCTGACATCAGGACTCTCCACTTTAAACACAGGAGTCCATGTTGCCTAGGACACAGCAACAAAACTTACATCAAAAAATGTTCCCTATTGACTTGTTCATACAAACAGAACTTATATTTAGTTCAAAATGATAATACGTCTATGCAAGACCGTTCTGTGAATAAACGATGGATCTGTTGTAATATACAAAGCCCATGAAAACATCTTACCTCTTCAGCATAAAAAAGAAAAAGAAATCTGCTTCTTAGTTATCAGCTTGTTTGAAGACTTAACAATGCAATGGGAAAGCAAAGGAATCATGGAATACCAGGTTGGAAGGGCCTCAAGTATCATCTGGTCCAACATTTCTTGGCAAAAGACTGGTCTAGACAAGATGGCCCAGCCAAATCTCAAAAATGTGCAATGTTGGGAAAACCACCCTGGAGAGATTATTCCAACGGCTGATTATTCTCCTTGTTAAAAATTTGCTGCTTGTGTCCAATCAGAGTCTCTCCAGGAAGAGTGTGGAAGGTAATATCACCCAGAAAAAATGAGGTCTGACATCTTCACTCTTACTGAAAGCTACTTGCTAGTTTATTTCCTTTACACTATCAAAAATAGATGCTTGGGGTTGTTTCTTTAATACTCTCTGGATTCTGTAGAAAAGAGCAGCCACAGCACAACATGGCAATAACAAAATCTGTAAGTGGGGAAGTAAAGGAACAACAGAAGCGGGCAGGAGGACAGGGAGGGAGATCAGCTGGTCTCCTGTTTCTTAGGTTCTGCTTCCCATAGATTGCTAGCACCTACTGAGAGCAGAATGACAGGGGCAGGATGCAGGAGAAGAGCAGCAATGTCAGACTCAGAACTTTAGAATGACAAGGGCTTCTGCAGCTTCAGTCTGAGTCCTATCACCCCTATCAAGGGTGCTCTGAAGAGGCTGGCCAGCATTTCTGCTATTCTAGGTTGCAATGATAATTTTTAAGCAAACGTGCTTAAGGCTGCCTTCTGGAAGGGTACCAGGCTTCTGGAAGCTTCCACTCATCCTCCTTACAGACTGAACTAGATGTGTTTTGTTTGCACACCAGACAAAGCTTTACCAACCTGTAGCCCAAATCAGTGTCCACACATGTGCCACCATTGAGACAAGGGTTTGTCTGGTATGAGGAGCAGGAAAGATGACGACTCTCCCGAGCTGCACAGCCACACACAGCATGACTCAGGACTGTCACAGACATCAGTGAAACACTTTCAGTTGTGGTTATGGTTGGTGCATGTTTCTGTTCATGCTTACTGCTGCATCCGCTGCTGTGAGTACAGTTTGCAATCACACATTCATCAATGCCAATCTGGGTGATATTTATATCCAAGATGCTTTCCAGCTGTGGAGAACAATTAGTTGCATTCATCTCACTTTTCCACAGAGAGGAAACTCACTAATGACAGCAATGAAAAACAGAAGTCTTATTTATTTTCAAAACTGGTTGCTGTGCCACTTCCTTCCAATCTCACCCTATCCAGCCAAAGGCAGCTCAGTCTCACATCTGTTAAGGCCAAAGCCAGGGTGTAAGTCAGTTACAGCATGAGTATGCACTTAGGGGGCAAAAATACTGTCATATTCATTAGAGATCACACAGATAAATTTCAGTCTGATGGTTCTAATGGTTTATTTACATAGCATCTGTGCTGGATTTTTTATTTTAATTTCTACCTTAAAAATACTGGGAGGGTGGACAGACACTGGACAATGAAGAGATACCTTGTCTGGCAAGAGTGAGTTAGTACAGAAGCATTGATTCTAAAATTATTTCTAATTTCAGCCTCTGTGTACCAAAGACACGATTCCAACAGAGCGAGTCATTTAACTCTTATGCTTTTTTTTTTTTTTGCAAGAGGGGCGGGAACTTTACTAAATTGTCAACACACATTTCCAACCTGATTTTCCACTGGAGAATCCCTCTTTTATTGCTTTGCCCTCTTAGCTTAGGAAGTTGAAACTTCTGACTGGTTTGTGAGTTTCAACTACTAAATATTTCCTATGTGGAGGATTAAAAACTGAAACATTAATACACTGTGTATAAAGACAACAGCCAAAAACATCCTTTATACAGAATTTTACAGTCGTTTCAATAGGAAAAACATGTTCACAGTCCTAAAAGCTTCTTGTGTTTGGGTGACAATATGTGTTTATAGGCTGGCTTTGAAAACATTCGTATTTGAAACTTTCAGGATAATGCTAGAGTATTGATTAACTTTACTGGTTAAAACAATCTATTTTTCTCACACATTACTCCCTCAGTCATTCTAAATGTGTACATTCATTAGGCAATGGACATTATCTGAATAGACACAATGAGAAGATGCTGGTTTCATATATAGGGCGGACACTTACCCATGCTCTGGAAGCTGCTACATTGCCATTGAGTTTTTCTGCTTTATAATAAGGTGGACCATAAACAGCAAACCAAACATCAATCCCTTGGGTTGGACTTGGACTATTTAATACACTGAAAATGTGAACGTTTTCCAGGTGGACTGATATAATTTCTGAAAGCAGCTTCTTCATCTGGTAGTATTTACTCTGTTTTTCAGGGGATTGGGATATGAACTCCTCTGGTGTGATATCTGTAATAGAAGTTGAAAACCTGAAATACATATATCTTGCAATGGTTGTAGCAATGGAAGAGAGGAGCACCACAGAATGACGCAAAAAATGGACTCAACTGCAAATTCAGGAGTACTTTCATTGTTAGGCCCTGAACTTTCCCATGTTAGCTTGTGCTAAAAGTGTATGTTCTGAACCTTTTTTGATTTATATTCATTTCTTTTTTTATTTTTTTTTCTTTAAATCAGAAACATGTTTAAGAAGATTTTACTTTTCCACAAAGGTTGAAACAATTTGTTGCATTTCAGGAATTTGTTCAAATAGTTTTTCTTCTGATATATGAATTGCTGTTTTGTTAAAAACTTGGTGTAGAAATCAGACAAGCTTTTTCTTGCTGTCTTTTTTCTCCTACCCATGCAGCATAGATACTCCTACCCATGCAGCATCATGTAAATAAACATGCATTTTCAAACCCTTACCTAGAAAACTATTAAGTCTCATCCCATGTCCAGGAGCATTAGAATTCTAAGTATTGCAGCAGTAAAATTAAAAAAAAGTAGATTTCAGTACTATGATCTTACCATACTTGAGCACATTGCTTACCTTTTATTCGTACAGAACCAGCATTATGGAGGGCATCATCTTTGATTTCCTTCACTATAACCTTTACAGTTGAGATAACATCTGGCCAGATGCCATCAATGACTCTGACTCTTATGTTGTATGTTCCTGGTGGGGTTCCTTCTTTAATAGTGAGCAAACCTGAGTTATCATTAAGGATAAAGTACCTGTAATAAGAGTTAAGCCAAGGAACAAGCTATGAGAAGTTCAAAAGCTAGGTACTAATTATCATCACTGATGGTTTTTTCTGATTCAACAAGGCCAAGTGCCGGGTCCTGCACTTTGGCCACAACAACCCCCTGCAGCGCTACAGGCTGGGGACAGAGTGGCTGGAGAGCAGCCAGGCAGAAAGGGATCTTGGGGTGCTGATTGACAGGAGGCTGAACATGAGCCAGCAGTGTGCCCAGGTGGCCAAGAAGGCCAATGGCATCCTGGCCTGGATCAGGAACAGTGTGGCCAGCAGGAGCAGGGAAGTGATTCTGCCTCTGTACTCAGCACTGGTGAGGCCACACCTGGAGTACTGTGTCCAGTTCTGGGTCCCTCAGTTCAGGAAGGATATTGAGGTGCTGGAGCAGGTCCAGAGAAGAGCAACAAGGCTGGTGAAGGGACTGGAGCATAAGCCCTATGAGGAGAGGCTGAGGGAGCTGGGGTTGTTTAGCCTGGAGAAGAGGAGGATCAGGGCAGACCTCATCACTCTCTACAACTCCCTGAGAGGAGGTTGTAGGCAGGTGAGGGTTGGTCTCTTTTGTGTCTCTTCCCAGGCAACCAGCAGTAGGACAAGAGGGCACAGTCTCAAGCTCTTCCAGGGGAGGTTTAGGTCAGATATTAGGAAGAAATTTTTACAGAGAGAGTAATCAGACATTGGAATGGGCTGTCCAGGGAAGTGGTGGATTCATCGTCCCTGGAGGTTTTTAAGATGAGACTGGATGTGGCACTTAGTGCCATAGTCTAGTAACCACAACACTGCTGGATCAAGGGTTGGACTTGATGATCTCAGAGGTCTTTTCCAACCCTGTTGATTCTATGATTCTATGATTAGAGAAAGCAGATGTGTTCCCTCATGAAGGGACACAGCAGATAAGAACTTTTTTGCATTACTTCCTACTGGCTCCTGATGACTCTTCACCAGTGTATTATGAAGATTTCTTTTTGCTGCTATGCTGTATTAACTGTGTGGGAAGACTAAGGCCGCAGTAGCCATAACTTTGGAAACAGTGCAAACTCTTAGTGTAGATACATTCATTGAGAGTGATACCTCTGTCGAAACCTCTGAATGGGACATGTACCTCTCAGCCCTAGTTGCTATCCAGACACTCCCATGCGTGTACATCCAATACAAATAAGGTCTTAAAACCAGTGGTGACATGGAAACACCAACTCTCCAGGAACTTGGATGAAGGAACATGGAAGTTAATGGGTATTTTCTCTGCAGTGTCTCATTGATACAGATTATGGGTATGACTGGACAGCAATTTAGAGCAGTGTTCTTGCCCATCAGGCAATGGGAAGTAGGCTGGTTTTGCATGCAGCATTATTTACTACAACCTCACACTCAGAAGGGCTTTTGGAGATCTACACACAGAAGTGTCTAACAAAGAAAATGCTTTTGCACTCCTGATTTTAAAAAAAGGCCTGTAAATACTTGTCATGATTTTGGGAGCGGGGGAGGGGTTGGGCGTTTCAAGCTTTCTACACAACTCCCATTTTTCTCTACAAATACCTTGATGTTTTCCCTTCAAATTGGTAGATTTTGTGATCCCAGTCATCAGCGTCAGGCGCACGGACCTGGCCCAGTACAGTCGTGGGGAGAATACCTAAGATGACATAGCATGTAAGTGGCACAGTCAGACTTCTCACATGTACACAAACAGGTTGGTTTTACTTTAGATTGAGGTCTAAGACCTCTACAAAAATATCTGTGATAGTCCCTGAAGATGTGTGCCAGTTTGCAAATGCCACATGGTGCCCTGCTTATTGAATGTTTGCTGTACCATTACATAGATTTAATTCTACAGGTGGCTGCAATGAAAAGCAATAGGAAAGAAAAAAGAAAATCCGCCTCTAGGAATTTTCATTGTTTTATGTGCACTGTCCAACCAACTTACAAAGTGGTTTAGACAGGGATTGGTGTTCAGCAGAATAAACAACCAAAATGCAGACTCGGTTATAAAGGGCAAAAAGCAATGGCAATTTGGAGGAAAATAGAGCAAGCTCTACCTCTCTGGCAACTACGGCAACAATCATTGCATATTTTGCAGAAGATAGTGTACAGGATGCCCTGGTGTTTGACTCCCACATTATATGAGTGTAAGGTAGAACCTGATAGTTGCCTTCTTGCTCTGTCTCTCCTTAATATTTTAATTAATTGATGATCTGAAGTATTGAATAATTCCTCCCAGAAATTAACAGTATGAATGATTTTAACCTTTGAAGAGGCAACTAAAAGGGGACTCAGGTTTGTTTAAGCTACAGACAGAGTTTCTCAGCAAATGGCAACCAGACTTGGCTTCCACTTCATCTAAGCTGAAATTAAGAGCCATCACACAACAATGTTTCAGTACAAATAAAGGTCCACAGTATCCACTCAGAAGTCTCTAGTGCGTCCACAATGGATAATCTATTTAATGTGCTATCAAACCACAAGATACACAGCAAAGTAGAATATGAAGGAATGACCTGAACCAACATGGATGCAAGCATTCCAAAATCTTTTTACCCGTGTGGTTTATTTTGCTCCTGGGCTTATTATGTGCGGACACTGAATCACAAGAAAACTGCTAACTAATTGCCAAAGCAAGAAGGGAAGGATGCTTCTCTCGCAATGCCTGCAGCCAGCATTCACAGAAAATTCCACCTTAACAGTATTTGTCAGCCGAAGACTTAGATGAATGTCTCAGGCAGTTTATATGTGAGTTCAGCTTAAGCGTATTCACTAAAACTCAATTCATTCTGCAGGAGGAAAAAGGCTTAAGGAGGATAAAGAAGGTTCTCAGCATTCACACTCATCTCTTTTCAGCAATATTACGTACTTTGGTCATTTTTTTCCCTGAAAAGTTAATGCTGCTGGAAAACTGCATCTGAAACCCAAAGATTATTACTCAAACCTGATAGAAACATGTCAAGAATAGCAGCCAGTTATGCTCTTCCTTCAGGGCTGGCTTGGTTTCTTCCACAAATCAAGTGGCCCAGAGTTCTACTCTACACACCTACTGCTCTCTCTTGGGCTTTAAGCAAACTTCTGTAGCATCTCTACTAAGATCTTAGCTTATGTGGAATAGAACAGTCCTCTTGTGAAACTCACAGCTGCCTCTTTTGACCTTACTGTTACACTTGGAAGCAAACATCAGGGAGTGATTTACCATCATAGCTGTAAATGAGACATTCCATGTGGCCAGCAGAGTGTGGGTGGTCATTCTGGTCCCCGATATTCACAGTCAGTGTGTTGGTGGAGCTCATTGGTGGAATCCCGCTGTCCGTGATCAGGATGGGCAGGTAAAACGCCTTGTGCACTTCCCTGTCAAAGGTGTGCAGTGCAGTGAGCAGTGCACTTCCATTGTGGAAGTCCTGCAAGTTGAAGTTAGTCAGACTATTGAAATCGCCGAGAAGGCGAAAGGAGAAAGGTGCTCCGTTCGCAGCACTGTCTCGGTCCTTTGCATACAGCAGTGTGGAGGTCTCGTTCATTTGGACAACCTGCGGAGAAGCCGTGTTTTCCCACACCACTGGGTTATAATGAGCCTCAAACTCTGGCCCATTGTCATTTACATCCTGCAGAGTCACTAAAACAGTGGCACTGCCAGTCAGAGGGGGCTGCCCCATATCAGTGGCAATGACAATGAGGTGGTACTGTGCCACTGTCTCATGATCCAGAAGCCCTGCAACTGTCAGCCACCCATCATTAGCTAAAGAGAATTGGCCACCTGGGTCAGACTTGTGTAGCAGGTGGAAAGAAAACCTTCCGTTCAGGCCAGAATCCAAGTCAACAGCAGAAACCTGAACAACTTTGGTGCCAACTGGCACATCTTCCCCCAGTGCAGCCACTTCATAGAACTGGGGGTAGAAGACAGGCGCATGATCATTTGAATCCTCCACATAGATCACACAGTGAGCAATGCTGAAGAAATTCATGTCCTCTGCTTTCACAGTCAAATTGAATACCCTCTCATGAGGCTTCTCAAAGTCAACCTGTTTTCGCAGCCGGATAAACCCACAGTTGCTCACTTCATCTGTTTCAATGGAGAACTTGTGATCATTGTCCCCATCAAGAATACTGAATGTCACCATGGCATTTTCTCCCTCGTCTCTGTCAACAGCAGACACTACTGCCACTTCAGTGTTAATACTTGCGTTCTCAGAGACAAATGCTGTGTAAATCTTTTGCAGGAAGACTGGAGCATGATCATTTACATCAGTCACCAAAATAGTGGCAGTGCCTGTCCCAGTGAGCCCTCCTCCATCTCTGGCCTGAACCACTACAAGGTACTTATCCTCCTTCTCCCGGTCCAGGGACCCAAGCACAGTACAGATTGTGCCACTGACTGAGTCAATTGAGAACAAGTCCAGATTAATTTCGTTTTTGACATTCTGAATGATACTGTATGTTAGCACAGCATTCATACCAGCCTTTGGGTCATCAAGGTCCACTGCTGTCATTTCCATGACAGGAGTGTCAGCTGGAGCATCCTCAGGGACGTGGCCCGTGAAACAGCCATCCAACACACAGAGGAAAAGGGGTGCATTGTCGTTCACATCCCTCACTTCTATGATCACATCTGCAAAGCCAGTCAGTCCTTCTCCACTCTCATCTGTTGCAAGAACAAGAAAGCGCCACGTTGATCTCTTCTCACGGTCTAACCTTTTATTTGCACTGATCTCACCCGTGTTCTCATTGATGCTGAATTCACTACTGGCCCCCTGCCCATGCAGGGAATAGTTAATGGCATTTTGATCTGCTGCTTGGTCGGGGTCTGTTGCAGAAACCTGGAAAAAGCCACAGCAGGGAAGTGTTTATGTAAAAGAAAAGAGAAAATCACTGATCTCTTATTGATGGCAGCGGGTGTTGTGCTGGCTAAATAACTATCATGCATTTTAACAGCAAGCATCTATTGGTTTACATCATTCAAGTACTCTTTCAATAAACATCATGCACACCTAGAGAAACAAAAAGATGACATTTAGACAGATTATTATATTCTATTTTCCCAGTATATTTTGGAAAGAGGAAATAACTGTAGGAGTAATCAAGTGGAAATAATAGCAGATCTGCTGAGCGAATGTTTCTTGTGAAACTCTGTCGATCTGTAATACAAAGACAAGCAGGGACTGTTTCTCTCTGAGCAAACAGAAGGCTGTGAAAACAGGCATACATCCAAGCTGATGATCCGCACAAGCCAGAGAGAACTCCCAGCTTCTGATTTGCATCCAGGGATTGTTTGTGACACTGCTAGTTGGGCCAACCAGGAATTGCTATGACAGCAAAACAATGAAAATGATTGAGTTGGAGTCAAAACCCAACCCTGGTAATGTTTATTTGGTAGTATGCATTACGTGCAGGAGGTACACATGCCAATCATGCTTTGCTTATATAGTTACTCAAAATATGCCAACTCTGCTTTGTAAAGGAAAGCCATCACATTTTTCAACATTTAGAATCACAGAATTTTAGAATCAGGTTGGAACAGACCCTTAAAATCATCAAATCCAACTGTTATTTATCTTGATCAAGACAGCAAGTCCACCATGCAAATTCTTTACTCTGTTCTTTACAGAACGCTGCTAGTAAGTCCTAATATCAGGTTTCACCTACCCTAAAGAAACTATCTTTTTGGAATTGTATGAATGGATGGGACTGAGCTGAACACAAAGTCAGGTTTTGCCCTGCTTTGTGCAAACTGCTTTACCTTTAGGACAAGTACAGGCAGATCTGTGAGCTCCTCCAAGACACCGCCCTGGTATTCATTCTGAGTGAAGACTGGTGCTTCATCATTCTTATTGACAACATTGATGATGATAAGAGTGTGGTTTTCCCATTTTCCATCAGAAGCTACAAGCCTGAGCTCGTAATGTTGTTCTTGTTCATAATCCAGAGGCTGAGCAATGAAGACAGTTCCAATCTCAGGTTCCACATCAAAAACTCCTTTCACATTTCCTGATGTGATCTGATACCTTAGTTTGGCATTTGCACCTACAAGACAAAGAAACAATTGCTGCCTGTTCACCCTATGAATGCTCAATTCAGCTATGCACAGTGGACATGTATCCAAGAGCAACCTTATTTGCCCAGATTGTTATAGTGTGTGTGAGATAAAACAGACACAGCCACAAACAGAATGATATGTGTATGTAATTTGAAGGGTTCGTGTACGGTAGATTGTGGGTTAGGTCTGCATTTATATTTACAAATATAATTTGCAGACATGGACAAGCACCTGTTGATTGATAATGAATAAATTGTATACCTCTAATTTGTTGTGCGTTCATTTGCCAATAACAAAAAAGTAACATACTATTAAAATACTAGAAGCTACTTTTACTCAATGTTTCCTAAGCTTAATTTCAAATGCCAGTTTCCTTAACTTTTCTTTTAAACCACTGGGTGGTGCTAAAATATAACAGAAGTCCTCTATTTTGAGCAAGAATTAATTTCAGAAGAACGTGCAGTGGTTTTATTGTTGCAAAACTTTTAGGAACAACAACAACAAATTGTTTAGTGTGCCCTGTTTACTTATTTGAAAAGGTAAAATATTAATGACATTTTATTCCAGTATAGGAAGCAATTTCCCAAATTAAATAGGCAAACTGCTAGGAGTACAAAGAACATCCAGCATTTCAAGTTACAGACAGCTGTGGATGAGAAGACTAGAGAAACCAACATGTATGGCAAAAAAGCGAAAAGGCTGTGCTCAACATTTCTGCTTGGAAGAGCTTGGCTGCCTTTGCAGCAAGAGTTTTCACTTCTACTCACTTTTGACAAATTCTCCCAAATGCAGCAACTGCTTTCAAAGGGCCTCTTGACATCTCCCTCGTGGGCAGTAAGAGGCAGAGCCATTACAACACTGCCAATGGAAGGAATGACCAGCTCCCATCTGCTCCCAGCAACATGTTCCTCTGGTTCTCATTTGGACTCTGTTACCAACTTGCCTTCTTTTTGTGGATGAGTTTCCTTTTCTTGACCAAATCTTACTGGCCCAGCTCATGAAAGTAGCAAAAAAGCCACAGCAGAACCAAAGTCAGGGACTGACTGATGGTACATGCTGTTGGACTGGCTCAGCCCATATGCAGGGGCAGTTTCACAGCATCAGAGCTGATGTCAGTGTGAGCCCAAACAGAAAGTATGGCTTTCCCTTCCTTCCTGACTTCATTTCTGATCATGTCATCCCAGATTATCCACTGTTTGTCAGATTCTTCTACAAGCATATTTAACTAACTCACCATATTCACTAAATCATCAAAAAGCACATAGGTCTGGTTTTTTTACAATAGTAGTAAGTAAAACTGACTCCCAGAAAGATCCAGAAAGCACAGGATTTAGCAGAAAGCAAGCACATGCTCAGCAGTGAGTTTTGGTGTTACCTATTATGAAGTTACAACAGTGTTGTGATTCCAGGTGATTTCATTCTGTCCCAAAGAAATTGCCAGCTGGCTTAACCTTCGCACTGAAAACCTGAGCACCTAATAAAAGAAAATGCTCACATGTGCCCAGAACTTCTCTCCTCACTTTTACAAATGCTTGAAATGTGTAATCATCTCCTGGATGCAGAGATTTGTTCGCCCATGAAGGAAATAACCCTACACACAACATAAATTAACACTAAAAGGACTTGAAAAGATATGCAGGGTCCACTCACCCTCATCTTCATCATCTGCTGTTGCTGTCACAACAGGACTTCCAACATCCCTGTCCTCATCTACGCTGACCTCATACACTGACCGAGGAAATGCTGGAGCATTGTCATTCACGTCACTGACAAAAATCCTTACGTAGGCTGTGTCTAAGAAGGAGATGCAAGAGGAACATGCAGACTAGAAATGGCAAAGGTGGAATACCTTGTGTTATTCCAGACAGCTCACATACCCCCCAAGTCTATTAAAATTAAAGAACTCAATCTCTGATATCTATTAACCAATACAGAATTCCTTACTAGTTTTACCTGTGTTGGGCTGCCCATGAACACCAGGTCTAGCAGATTCTGAAGAGTCCTGAGACTGAACTTCAATCAAGTAAGAGGATCTTTTCTCTCTGTCAAAAGATGCACGGGTGGAAATAATTCCTGTCTCGGGTTCAATGGCGAAGAACTGGTAATCCTCATTAGAATCTTTCAATATTAAGTAGTGAACCTAAAAAGGAAATAGTTAAGAGAAGTTAACATTTTCAATTTTCATTTGTATGTCCAAGTGCTATGACCTCCCCTTCTTCAGTAACCTTCTGGTTCTGTCTGCAAAGTAGCAACACTTTGAGGAAGGACAGATCATCTGAATATGATTTTCTAATGCTTTTGCTCATTTTTATACAAAAACCCCAGAACTTTCAAACAGAAGAGCACCTGTACAGGTGATATTAAGGCCCATCAAGCCCAGTATCCAACTTCCAACAGTGGCCAGTAGGAGCAGTTAAGAAAGACCATGAGTAACAGGGCAGAGAATGTATGGAATGACATCTTCCCTGGTATCTCCTCAGCTTCTAGGAATCCACTGTGGTTTTGACCTCAAAAAAAAAAAAATTGGAGCTGACTGATAATTTGGGTCCTATTCAACAGGACTGAAAAAATGAAAACTTCCACTGGTGAAAGTTATCCACATTTTTGTCTTTAATAAAATTTGTTCTCTGAAAAGAAAAACATTTCCATCCCCACCCCCAGGTCATGACCAGAGCACCACAAGGCAGCTCTACCACAGGTTGCTCTTCAGAAGGTGCAGAGTGACAGTTCCAATAGATCTCCACTAGCCAGAGTTTCTTCACAGAGGAGCTAGTAAGATTTTTTGAAGTGGTTCAGGAAAATACACAGAAAATGAGCAATTTCTTTCAGAATTCTGCTTTTTCCTAGGGTTGGGTCATTATGACAGTAATGGTCAAATGTTGGTTTGACCAACCATTTGACCAGTGACGGTGAAATAAAATGATATTTAATTGACCATATTTAAATGGTGGTGAATAACTGACAATAGTCACTGACAATCAATTAAAAAATGAGCTGAACAAGCAAGAGTTTGGAAACATATCCTGCAGCCACATCCACTTGTCTTGTCACAGGAGCAGACCTGCAAATAATGCAGCAGTGCTTTGTCACAGTTGCTGGATCAGGATTAGCTGATATGATTCAGGATCCGAAGATGGTCTCTGCCTGCCTCCCAAATTATGCACATCAGGCACATGCTAGAAAAATGCTTGAAAAGTGCTGTAAGAAGTGTTAGTGTCTCATTACCCTGTCATCAGCTGGCTACACATTCTCCCTAATTACAATACTAAAACTGGACTATCTTGAGGAAAAGAGTTGGATGTAAGGTCAAACCTCTCCATGTAGGCCAGAATCCAAGTCCGTGGCTAACACCTGAACCACTGATGTGCCAACATCAGCTCCTTCTGGCACAGACACCTCATAGTTAGAAGACACGAAGAATGGAACATTATCATTGACATCTGCAAAAGGAGGTGACGAAGATTATTATAAGAAAATATTTGAAGACTTTGTTTTACTGTGGTTTTTTTCTTTTCTCCTACAGTTGCATTTTACTTGGAGAAAGAACTCACATTGTTCATAGTAAGAAGGTAAATGACAGGAGGCATTTTTAAAGACATTGAGCAGTTTCTGGGAGACAGTGGCCTAATCTCAGCTAAGATACTAGCTAAGGATTTGACCAGCAATATTCTTACATTAAGTCCATGAATCCCAGGACCAGGACCAGTCTGTAAAGAGCTGGTTATCTACAGCAGTAGATAATTTCAGTATTTTAATAAGATTAACGTACAATGAAAATTAAAATTGCAGTCTCTATAGTCAAAGAGTGTGTTTCCTGGCCTTTGCAGGGTGGTATAGCCAGTTTTATGTTAGGCTATAGGAACTAATGATTATTTCAGGTGCAATTGCACATTAGCCTCCCCTCATCTAACTACTGGCCAATGTCCAAAGGAAATATGCTGATCTTTCCACTCCTGTCATCCTGCTCTAAGCCATGGGATCCCTCTGCCCATGAACTGGATCATGAGGTCCTGTGTTGACAGTGCTCATTTGGTTGCTCTGAGTGAGACTGAATTTCTTGAGAGAAAAGGCTAGCTGTGACCTGACATGCTCTGCAGCTTTGTGATCATCAGATCCAATGCAAGGGATGTGGTGAGATTATGCAGGTGAGGGAAAGGAAGGGCTGGCCTGATAGTGGCCACCTGCAGTCAGGTCAGATTACGCATAAGGCAAAGCCATGTTAAGCTCACATCAGTGCTGGTTTTGCTTGACTTCCTTGCCTGTGGAGACCCAAACTGGAAAAGGCATGCCCAGTGTTTTGGAGGGTCAGTTTCTGGCACATATTCTCCATAAAACTGCTGTATCAGACCAGGTGAGCACAAGGGATATGCAAGAGAACTACGGTAGCACTGACTCAGATCCATTCAAACTGCACTGGAATCACATCCTCCTGCTCAACCCATGATAAATCAGCCCAGGTTCCTCTTTGTGTGTGAGATGACTAAACTCAGAAATGCTGCACAGTCCCCTACATCTTTTTGCACTTCTCACAGTTTAACAGCCACATTTGAAGGAAGCAATTTTCCCAGGTCGTGACATCGTGTCAAAACAGAGGAGCTGTAATGACAGTTCCTTGGCTCCATCTCTCTTTGTCAAGTGCAGACAAAAAATTTAATATCTCATTCTGCAAACCCTGAAGCACACATTTTGCTTTACTACTGCCACATGATTCTGTTGATTCTAACATCTATTTGCAGGACCAGTATTTGAAGTTAATTTTTTTTTAAGTTGTCAGTATGAGCTCCCATAAATCCCAATTTTCTTTCTCTCTTATGTGCATAATTGCCTGTGGAAACTTCTATTTTAAAGTCTATTTATTTTCCCCTATTTTACAGAAGAGAATATGTCTTGTTAAAGAAATGTTTCAGCAAATTCACTGAGGTAAGAAAAATAAGATGCTATAAAAAAATCTCCTTTTCTGTGTACTTGTGCATAAATAAAGGACAATTCTGCATATGAAATTTTCTGGTGGTTGCTGCTCTCAAAGTTGTTTAACTTGCTTTGTTGTCCCACTAATGTGTATGTGTTTATCACTTTTTTGTACAAAATACTAAGTTACTCAAAAAGGATTTTTGCTTGTGAACAAAATGAATTTTCTGACAAATTCTAATACCAATAACTGCACTACAGGAAAAACTTTTTGGGACAGGGTCCATAAACTACGAAGCGATGCTGATTAGGGGGACTTAACTAACTCATATTTTTATCTGAATGTCTACCTATCAAAAGTAACTCCACTAATGCTTCAAAAAGCAGGAATTAATATCAGACCTATGGTTTTACGTGGACCTACAGGAGCAGAGCTTTACAAAAAGATCCTACTATTAGGATTAAATTTTTGAAAATTGCACCTGTTCTAAAGACCCTTGCAATTTTATTTCTAGAGCTTTAATCTCACTCAGTGTGCAATAGAAAATTCTGTATGCAACAAAAAACCTTGAACAGACATCTAACACAAACCCAGCCTATCTGAGCTGTTTCTCTTTCAATAGCACAGACTATTTCCAGTAACACTAACTTCCTTTCAACAGCTTGGGAACAGTTACTAGATTTTTCCCCCTATCAAAAGAAAATCTTTCTAATTACATTTATAGAACCAGGAACTAGTGTTGCCTAAACATTCAGACAGCCCATTTTTGCACTATAGTGGTACTTAGAAGTCATGTCAAATAGACCTTTTTGATGACTGCACAACTTTTTACGGTACAGAAATGTACAAAGCATTCTTAGGTGGCTTGGCATTTCATAGATGTTACCTTCATTCATATACAAAAAAGTACAAGAATATTGTTCTGAATGAGCTGTTCTAACAGCAGCAAAGCTTACCTGTTACGTTCACACAAACAGTGGCAAAGGAAGCTAAAGGAGTCATTGCTACATTTTGTGCCCGGACTGTCAGGGTGAAAAACTTAGTTGTCTCAAAGTCAAGTGGTTCAGCGACTAGAAGAGAAGCAGATCCATCAGCTCGGTTTGGCTTCAGATAGAAACGAACTGGCATGTTAGTCTCTGGAACTTGACCCTCCTCCAGATTATACGTAACCCTGGGATCACCAAGAGGGGATGTGGCTTTGATGGTCTGAAGAAGAAAAGAGCCACCACATATGTCCATGAAGCATGGGATTGCAAGTGTTACATGTTCAGTTTGATGGCAAGAACATAGGTGCATGGATGTCCTCCAAGAACATACATGCCTGTACAACTTGGACAACAGACAGAAGAGAAACAGTTTACAGAGCTGAGTTTCATTTTACAACATTTACATTTGATGCAGGTCTTTAATCAACAAGAAATTTACCTGCCTGTAAGTGCGCCAAGCAAGAACTGCATCACTGGCTAAAGGAAATCCCTTCTTTCTCCTCCATCCAAAGAAAAAGCGATCCAAAAGGAGACCGTTTCTCCATCGAGTTGTACATTTTACCCATCAAGTTACAGGAAAAGAACCTAAATTGTTTGCAAGTGCTTGGATATTACATGCAGGAGGAAGAAGGCAGGAATTATCTGGCAATTTATGGAAGACACTGTCCTTAATGAGTAAGTCTGTATGGGTTAGAAAGGAATTGATTTGAGTTAAAAAAAGCCCAAAGAAAATTACAGTCATTCTATGCTCTAGTGCTGAACTGAGAAAAGCTACAGAAAAGAGGGCAGGCAGGTAGCACAGTCCACTGAGGATGGAGGAGTGAGGATCTGGCCCTTGGTGGGAACACTCAAAGATTTCCCACGCTAGTAGGATGTGGGTTTTGCTTCTGTGGGAGCACATCCTGATGGCCATTGGTGTAAGAATCATTGGGAAAACTGCTGCCAGCTGAAATGCCAGCCTATTCTAAAACAGGTGCTCCTCATATACTCTTAACAGGACACACAGCAGTGAAGACTGATAAAGGAACTGTGATTCAGGAAGGTTGCAGAGTGGGCAGAGCACAACAGAGGAAGAAATTAAAATGAAGAGGGAGGGAAGTAATCGCATTTATAACATACCACTATCTTGGTGTCACGAATGGTGTTTTCAGGAATGGTTACCCAGTATTTGTTCTGCTCCCACCGTGGTGGCTGACTGAGTGCGTTAGTGACAGTGACCGTCAGCTCCACAGTGCTGCTCCTGTTCCCGCCATCTGTTGCTATAATATAGCTGCTAATACGTGTTGTCTACAAAACAAAGAAAATAGAGGATATTTGCAAACCATTTTGTACAAACCAAGAGATTGCAATTAATCCTCTGCAATGGATTTGAGGGGTTGGAGTTTGCTCTGTTCCAAGCAGAGTCTCATATTACCTGGGGTAGCGGGCAGTTCACGTACACCCAACCTGTGCTGGGGTTGATCTGGAAGTATTCCATTTGATGCTCTAACACTGAGTATGTGACAGCAGCATTCACACCCTGGTCACTGTCATGAGCTGCAACACGGAGGAAACTCATCCCCACTGGAGCGTCTTCACTAAGGAAGTCTTTGAAAAGACAAAAGTAGTGTCAGGATGTCTGTTCTGGTTTACCAGGCGTGTGTGTAAAGAAATGCCCCTGTAAAACATCATAGTCCCCTTCATGGGAGACTAAATGTTTCTGTAATGAGGCAGGTTACAAAGTATTGTCACCAACAGAGTGTCTAAAGTCTTTTAACTTCCTTGTCCCTCTCCCCTGCCATGCTGGGTTGTTAAGCGAGCTGCTGGTGATGCAGATTTACTGGCACTGCTGCTGCCAGCACTTGTGCCTCTCCAGGGCGCAGGCAAACCCCACAGCTGCTTGCACACCTGCTGCTTCAGAGCACAGCCCAGGCTGCTGGGCCTGCCTGATGATAAAGGCAGGTTGGCATCAAAGGGAATTCTGTGTGAATTGAATTAATCCTGAATATAGTGGTGGCAACAGCACTGCCAGTGGGAGGCAGTAGATAATCACAAAGCATGAAGACTCAGGTTCTGCCGAAGAGGCCTCCAACACCCCAGTGTTTTGGAGAAGGCCCCCAGAGCAAGGGCAATGATCATTTTATACCTGCTCTCTTTCCTCAGGTCTCACTCCCTGTTCCCAGCAATACAGCTGACACAGAGATCATGTCTTTGTGCCCATAGTTCTAGGCAGACAGTTCCTTCTTTGGACTTGCTTGTATAATCATCATCTAAAAATCTGGTGGCAGAGTCACACATTTCAAGTGCTCATTGCACAAGAGAGTACTTAAGTTTGTCTTCCTAAAGCCTAATTCCTGGAAGGGACACCAACAACATGATGGGAATTCGTCAGCAGTCATTTCCTACTCCACTCTGCAAGGCACAATTTTATATGAAGCTATTGTATCCCTGCTGGCTGTCTTTCTTCAACATTCCAGTTTTTACACCACTCTGATCTGACTTTGGTCTTGTTCTTCCCTCCATTCTCAGCCATCCAGTCCCAATTCCTTCTCCAAGCAGCTATGGGTGCTTGCCTGGTCACGGTTTTGAGCCGTTTCCATGCATTAAGGCTCCATCAGCTCAGTGTATTGAAATGGTCCTGACAGGGTGAAGGCTCATGCAGTTGGGCTTAGACAACCCCGTCAGTCTATTTAATCATGTCTTGTTCAGAAACTGTTTCATATCTTTGATCTCCCTTGTATGTGTTTCCTTTAGCATTTTTGAGGTGGGACAATCAGAACAGCATACTACTTACAAAGTGGGGTGGTCATGTTTTATGTTTTAGCTTTCTCTCTTAATGGCTACAGTCTGTGGCAGTGGAGCAGTAAAACTTTGAACTACAACAACCACTTTCTTCATGAACAAAAATTAACTTCTCTTAGCCCCTCTGTCATTTAATTGGCCTGGGATTCTTGTCCTTGGTACGCCAGTAACAGCTGAAGCTAATCTCAGACAAGATTACCAGCACTAAAATAGATTAATGAAAATTGAATTAAATTCCTAAGAAACACTGTAAAATACCCCGTCTTTGTGTGTTTATGCCGTGTTTAACCGTCAAATTCTGTTTAATTGCATTGTAAGAAAAAATACAAAATTACTTGAAAGGGCTGTACTCTCTCATTTCATGTGCTTTGCTTGCTGCTGGCATAACTCTAACATTAACTGTACCATCCCTACTGCAGGAAGTTAAGTATTTCTTTAATGTCTGTTTTGCAGGCAGATGATAAGATGCATGGCTAAATCAGGGATTTTACCAACATCTTAGTGCTGAGAAATAAAGAGCCAGCAGTTTCCAGAATGAATAGAAACCTCTGACTAATGGCATTTGATCTTGTTAGAGAAGGAGCTATTTTTAATTCTCTGACGTACAAGCATTGATTACTTATGTAGAGATGCTGGAAAAATGCTATGCATAAAGTGACCTCGTTATCTGCAGTTTCACCATCTCAAAGTGCTGCCTTTGCTTCAGAAGCTTTGCTGGTACCCTGTGTTCACGGAAAAAAGAAGAAAATCTGCCCATTCCTCAGAAGTGCTGAATCAACCATAATTATCAAATGTAATCTTTCAGCTTCACAGGTTTTGAAATAAAAATACTGGACAGTTTTACCTGAAGGACATGTTTGACAGTACAATAAAAAGTTCATCATCTTTGCGTAAACATTGCCTTTACCTCAGTGAGTTGTCTGCTTTGCTTAAAAATATTTCTCAGAGATCATTTCTACTTGATTTCTAGTGCTGCTTTGGCCAGGCTTGCAGAAAACACTGGTAGGAATGTAGAAATGGCTATTCCCAATCTGCACATTTTAACCAGTTTGGCACTTGGGGTTAGTCTCTGCAAGACACTCTATAAGACGCAACACAATTTTCTTTCTGTCCCTCTGCATAACTTTGAAGTGTGGATGTATATTTTGCCTGTTTCCTAGCAGGTCACTTCTCCTCCTTGTTAAAATCCTGACAAACAAACATCCAACCTGTTTTTGAACCCTGCTAAAATGCTGGCCTCTGTGACGCTGAACATAACTTACTTAAGAGCTACCTTCATTTTAGTAAGGCATTGCTCACCACTTTGCCCTCCATGACATTTCCATGCAACTGGCAGGCATCTCCAAAATAGAGTTGTCACATTCATCATCAATTTTTCACCCTTTTGAGGCAATTATGTAAGGAAGGGCCTGTTCTAATCCAACAGCTAGAGAGTATGCCCATAATTTGTGGATGACATTTGAGGGTCCAAGTGTAATGAAGTGCAGGATTCTACTGGAGAAGTATCAAGTCAAATTAAATGAAAGACAAATGAAAAGGACATTGTGTAGGGATGAAAAATGGAATGTCACCAGGGCAAACGGGAGAAGCTAGCTCAGCAGTACAGTTACAGGAGGCATAAGGGGCTCCCAACCAAAGGTAACCTAAAACCCAGGGATTTAGGGCTCTTTGACAAGAGATAAATGCCACTTCAGCCTATTCAAACAGAGGTGCTGTGCTAAAGAGTCATATTGTAGAGACAATTGTACTTCTAGTCAGGATTGATGAATTCCCAGCCAGGATGTCATGTTTTGTTTTGGAACATAAAGTAAAAATTCAGCGTGGAGAAAAGCTGGGCCAGGA
Source organism: Pachyramphus minor (assembly GCA_013397135.1). Classification (NCBI taxonomy): domain Eukaryota; kingdom Metazoa; phylum Chordata; class Aves; order Passeriformes; family Tyrannidae; genus Pachyramphus; species Pachyramphus minor. The sequence goes on from VYXB01006646.1 coordinate 77,771, forward strand.
AAAGCTGCAAAGGGAAGGGATCAGATGTGCCTCATCTCTAGGAGTGAAGACTGTCAATGTTTTTGAGAACTATATTGAATAAAGAGGACTGATAAATTCTGTGCATTTGCACCGATGATGGGTTAAGCAGTGACCAGCTTAGTGGGCACCAAAGGCTTAGTGGGCACCTAAAAAACTGACCGCTGCTATAAGGAACTACTAACCAGGCTCATGTGGCAGTACTGGGACAGGTATTAAGCAACACTCACACTGATAGCGACTGTTCTCAAACTTGGGATCGTTGTCGTTGACGTCAGCGATGAGGATGGTGATCTGGCACACACCAATCAGTGGCTCTTGTGCCTGGTCGGTCGCAGTAACAGACAGCATATACTCCCTCTGCTTCTCCCGGTCAAAACTCTGTGTGGTTCTGATGACTCCTGGGAACATAGACACTTCCTGTTCTGCATGTCACAGCCTCAGGACTGAGTTTTCAGAGAGGGATCTGCACATCTCCTGCACAAGAGGAAGCTCTGACTGCACATGACACAACTGTCAATCTCAATCCATGCCAACCCTGCAACACACATCTTGGACAAGACCAATTCCAGCTCTCCCATCCTCACATGTCACCTGCTGCCAGCAGTCAACAGCTTTCTTTCCTGCTGCCCTGATAAGGAGTTTTAATGTGAGTATCTTGTTATCTCATGGCTCTTGGAGCACAGAAGGGCTTTCTCCTTCTCATCAAAAGGTCTCTCTTAGGTTTATTCCAGTGATAGTCAGATAACTGAATAATCTCATTACTACTTTGAGGAAGAGTCACCCCACAGAAGGCAGAAGTGATGTGGCCAAAGTCATCTCTACTACAGGAGCTGGAGGCTGTCTCATTGAACAGATTAAAATTGGGTAGTTCCATCAATCACATAGATCCATGGATAAATCAAACTATTTTCTCCAAATTTTCCGTTTGTCCTCCTTACTGATCAAGTCTCTCTCTGTCTCTGCTATTTTCTTTTAGTTAACAGACTTCAAACTGGCCTTCTTGAGATCACTTTCAGACTTATGTCTCTACTGTGGTCAGGTTCAGAGTTCTGCAGCTCTGTTGTAGGCCCTTTCAGTCTCCTGCACAGCCCTGGACATGTCAGTTCCACGTTTTACTATTTTAATTGTAAAAACTTCAAGAAAATTCATGACTCTGTAATTTGAAATATATCATACGTCACAACAGCGTTGCCCTGTTTTGGTGGGAGGGACTGCACTGGATCTCCTATTTGTGCATGAGATGAGAAACAAACTGCAGCCACATTGAAGGGAAGAACAAACTCAACCTGTTTAAATCACTCTTTCTGCTCTGCATTTTTATAGCTACACTTGATCCAATAGGAAGGTAAGTGATAGGTTTTAATCCTCTTATTCAACTGGGATTTATTTCCCTACTTAATTTGCATTTGGGGCCCCCAACATAAGAAGGAAGTGGACCTGTTGGAATGAGTCCAGAGGAGGGAAGATGATCAGGGTTAGAGTATCTCTCCTATGTAAACAGACTGTGTTGTGATTTTTCAGCCTGGAGAAGAGAAGGCTCCATGGAGACCTTATAGCAGCCTTCCAGTACCTAAAGGGGGCCTACATGAGAGCTGGAGAGGTTCTGTGGGCATGTAGTGATAGGACAAGGGGTAATGGCTTTCAACTAAGGGAGATTAGGATGAAATTCTTTACTGTGGGAGTGGTGAGGCACTGGCACACTGGCACTGGCCAGAGAACCTGTAGGTGGCCCCACCCCTGGAAGTGTTCCAGGCCAGGTTGGATGGTGCTTTGAGCAACCTGGTCTAGTNGCCTGGAGAAGAGAAGGCTCCATGGAGACCTTATAGCAGCCTTCCAGTACCTAAAGGGGGCCTACATGAGAGCTGGAGAGGTTCTGTGGGCATGTAGTGATAGGACAAGGGGTAATGGCTTTCAACTAAGGGAGATTAGGATGAAATTCTTTACTGTGAGAGTGGTGAGGCACTGGCACACTGGCACTGGCCAGAGAACCTGTAGGTGGTCCCACCCCTGGAAGTGTTCCAGGCCAGGTTGGATGGTGCTTTGAGCAACCTGGTCTAGTGGAAGGTGTCTTTGCCCGCGGCAAGGGCATTGGAACTACATGATCTTTAAGACTTCTTCCAACCCAAACCATTCTATGCTTCTAATGATTTGAATCATTACAACCTTAATTTAATCTAATCTATGTGCATGGCTAACCATATACTGATTGTTATCAAGAGTTTATCCTATAAACTGTTACAGCTAACCCTGCAGTTACACTGCTAAAGTATGAGCCCACATGAACACATTCATACAGTGGCATTTTCATTACAAAACAATGTCATTTTCATTTTATCTCAGTAACCTGAAGCTACTGACCTGTGTCTGGGTCAATGCTGAAGCCTAGGGAAGCTCCGTCTCGGTGCATTAGCCCATACTTCACCTCTCCATTGACGCCAAGGTCTGCATCATAGGCTTCTACCTGTAGCACATATGTGCCTGGAGGCTGATTCTCCAAAACCCAGGTGCTGTCACTGTAGTAAGCGCACTAAAAATACACCCAAACATCCGACCTTAAATATTACACAGAGCCACATGAAATTGCTGCACAGTGTCAATGTTTTTTTTCCAGGAGGCCTGAGAAAAACTCAGAAGAAAATCACTATTATTACTTATCCTTACAAAGAAATCAACCTCTAAGGGAGAGGAAGGAAAAAAGGAGAATGGAGACTTTACATTGCCTGTATGAAGAAAGCTGACTGCTGTCCACTTACAAGTTCATTCTGCTCTACACACACAATCCCTTCAGCCCGCCAGCAATCACCAGTAGCTAAGGAGAGTCTATAACCCCAGTTACGGATGGGAAAGGAGTATCTGCAGAAAAACCTCTTACCTCTCTGAAGACAGGCTTGTTGTTATTAATGTCGTTAACTCCTACAATAACCTCAGCAAAACTGCTGAGAGGGGTGGGTCCCCCTGAGGCGTTGTCATCTATCGCAGTGATGTTCAGGGTGTATTGTGGCCCTCTCAGTTTGGGTGGTGGGTTTCTGCGGAGCTTAATGATACCTAAATTTGGAAGCATAAAACGTCATTTTATTTTGCTGGGTAAACAAACAAAATCAAGTGAGCATCACATTTCTCTGCCACCATATTGTTGGTTCAGTTTGTATTTTGGTTGCAAAGCATAGGAATCCGTCATCCTAGTCTGCACAGCCTTGGGCCAGGATCCCAGGTTTTGGCTGATAGTTGTATAAGAACCATCATATCAAAGAACTAATCCTCCCTGATACAAAGCATTACCAATTGCAGATTATATGAATATGGTGCTTTCTTACGGTTTTTGACATAGAGGAGAAGCAGAGTCAACAGAGATTAGACGGTAAATAACTGTGTTCTAACACCTCTTTCCTTACCTTTCTGGCTATCCAGTTCAAAGTTGCCCTCCTCATTGCCTCCTGTAATCAGGTACAGCAGCCCATCTCCATCAGGGTCCTCTGCCCGAACAGTAGCCACTAAGGTGCTGGGACCAGCATCTTCCGAAAGGAAGGTTCTGTAACTGAAGGACATACAGGAGCAATGGCAGCATGAACAGTATTAGAATAACCACAACCATGTTAATCATCAGGCCAGATTATAAATTCATTATGAATGTTTTTTATTTTTTCAAGCTTTGGACATGCAATCATGGAATCTTTAATTGGCTGAAGATGTGATTTTAGTCTTCTTTGTTCAGCATAGGGTACTTACTTTAGGATTGTAATCCTGCACTTTTGGTATACACAATTTCCAAGGATCTTTCGGAAGATATCAGTATGCACCATACTATACTGTACTGCAAATCAATATCACATACCTCCTAATGCTGAGAAAAAGGACTAGTATCTGTCATGATGTGTTTCTTATGTCCCTATATATTAATGGAAAACATCAGATACTACAGAGATGAATGTAAAACAGTATTTAGTTCTGTAATTAAATATACATATGTTTTGTATTTAAAATATGTCCATACTTCAAAGTTGAGCAAAGAATAGAAATTGCATTGATTAGGGACAGGAAAGAAAAAGGCATCTTAAACAAGCAAGGCCTTATGAAATTAGCTTACAATACAATCTGTTGATGCTAAAGTTTTAATGTTTGCTAACTACCATTTTAATCTGTCATCAATTTATACGTGGATAATCACTAAGACATCTAGAAGTCAAAATCATTCCCTGCATAATCAGGTCTCTGATTTATTCTGTTCTCCCTCTGTAAATATAAAGTGAATATACTGGTATCACAGTTGATATATTTTTTTTTAAATAAAATCTAGAAATGAAAGTCCAGCTACTGAAGCCTTTCTATATAGAAATTACCCTTCCATTTCACTGGTACTTATAGCTGCACAAATAAGTACACAAGTGCTGCTTTAAACCCAAAGCAGGTGTTCACGATGCCTTACACAGGCTGGGAGAAGATGGGAGCCTCATCATTCACATTGGCCATTCGAATCCGCACAGACGCCGTCCCTGTCCGAGGAGGGTGTCCTTTATCAACAGCTATCACCACAAACTCATACATATGGTTGGCTCGCTCAAAGTTCAGCCTCTGGTTAGAATTGATGACCCCGTGATGCGTGATGGAAAAATCAGTGCTCTGGATGAAGTAAGTGATCTCAGAGTTGGAGCCAGAGTCGCAGTCTGTTGCAAGTACTAAAGAGAACACATTTAACAGACCAGTCATACTGTAAAAGAGGTTTGGTTATGCTATTTCCTATAAAGTCAACTCTTTGTTTTTGACAACAGGCATCACCTAATTCTGTTTCATCCATAAAAGTCTCTTTTTTAATGGTTAGGGTCTGAGAACTTAGCAGGGAGCTGGAAGTAAAAAATCAAAACAATTCTTCCATCCCCTTCTACACAGCCTGAGTGATCATAGCCAGGTGAGTTTGCAAAAGAGCTGTGATCCCAATACTGCACAACATGCTTTGTACAAATAGCAGTCAACACTGGTAATTACCACACAATCAATATGCACGTTGGTTGAACATTATCAGTCATAAACTGTGTAGTCACTCTCTCCGGGGATGCCGTTCAAATTTAATTAGCTTCAAGCTATGTTATAGATAAAGTACTTTTTAATTACCTGGTGCTTCAAGGTACAAAGAGCGATTAAACATTCCTCCCCAGTAAGTGTCTATTCAGTATGTTGGGTGTCCCATCTGCTCAGAAGCAGCAAATCAGCACAACAAAGAGCTAGGTCTCACAGCATGGCGTCAAATGTGATTTTTAAGAGTGGGAGCTCACCTCCCCAATTACCCTGCAACTTTTCTAGCCAAACAAGGAGGCTTCACATCATCCCCACACTGGCATTAAACAAACCCCTTATTCTACCAGTAGGATGCAGCCACTGCAGTAGCACACAGACTTTTGGAAGCAGACAAGTGACTGCACTGCACGGACACCCTAGCAGGCAGCTGCAATATCATCCACAGATGAAACAACAACCTGTCTCTATCAGAATATTAACTCAAAATAGGGAGAAAAATACTTCAAAAGTACACAAGTGCTGTTCTACTTATTTGCAAAAAACTTCAGCTACATCTGCCTGTGGAAAGTTGCTCATCTTTGTGTACAATGACATTAAGGGGAGCTGTAACACTTTGTTTAAAATCTCTCCAAATCCTGCTGTGTAGACGTTTGTGTATGTTACAGATTACAAAAGCAGGGGGTTTTGGGTTGATCACTCTCTTGCGGTGCTGAAAGACAAGATATATTAAAAACTCAAGAAAATTCGAAATGACTGTGACTTAAATCTGTCAAATTTGGTGGTGAAGTATTGATTTTAGAAAGACATGCAGAATGTGAAAAACAGATTTGATTTGCAAAGTTCTGATTTAGTCTACAATCATTAGTGAGCCATTGTAATCATCCACAAAAATATAGTTTATGTGCTTACGCATCATACTGCATTTCACCCAGATGTTTTCTGGAAAAATAGGGAATGTGACGCTTACTTGTACATGACAGAAACATGCCTTAATTCCAAATAGCAACTGGGAATTCTATTCCCATTCTATTTAATTCCATCCTGCAAACTGGTGTGCATTGCAAAGATATTTTGAGGATAATATAGCAGCCACGAGCAGGTCTGTGCAGGTTCTGCCTGTGTTCTGAGCTAGCTTAGTGCAAGCTAGCTCTAGCTCAAAGCCTTGTGTGTTAGTACAAAGTTGCCAGCTCCAACTCTAAGCCTTGCTCTGCTGGCATAGTGATGAGGCTGAAGGAGTACACTACTCCATGCTGAGAACACCCCTCCACACTCTTCACATCATAGCACGTTTGCATCCAGAAATCTTAAAGCACACACAGTGAGGATAAACCTGCCCACAATGACTAAGCAGGTGGATCGACTCAGCATAGCGCCTGCACTACAAACATGATACAAGCCAGACTTCTAGTGTGCTAAAATAAAAATGGTTGACAATTAAAACCTACATTTACATCATTCACAGTTTTAACAAATGGCACATATCACACTACCTTCTTCACTGCCATCAACAGCAACTCATGCATGCCCAGAATGGCAAAGGCTGTCTCATAGTTGTATTTATTTTTGTTTGTGGGACATTCTGAGGTTGCAAAATCCCACCCCTCAAGGAACTACATCCAGGGTAAGAGCTGTTTGTCTTTTTTTCCCCCCTGAGATAATACTTTTTTTGGCAGCCAGAGTTAGTGGCACAGATCTCATCCAGCACAGGGTACAGGTGACTGCCCATTCAGCTTCCTTGCAGCCACTAACAACCCTGCCCGGCCCTTCAGTAGCAAGAGAATGTTCACACACTCATTTCCACTGACTGTCACTATACTTCCACTTCACATTTTCTTTTCTAAGATGGCCCTTTCTCTTGAAATCTTGCCCATGTGGCAAGACAACAAAATGGGATGCAAATGCACAGCTTTGCCATTCTGCTTGCTTTGGACATGGTGCATACATTTCCCCCCCACAACCGAGAGCATTTTGATCAGCTTTACAAGTTTTCTGAAGAGAATAGCACTCATCTCTTTAAGAAAAATCACATGCTTAGGAATTTTAGGAGTTGATCATTCTGACCAACTTCTTATTTCCCAAGAGCCATTAAACCAAAAAACAAAGTACAACAAGCTCTGAACTCTCTTGGTAAGCATTTAGAGAAAGCAGACCCTGCAGCCCCCTTATATAGGGGAAGCTGAGTTTCTTATCACCACTGCGACTTGCAGAGTTCAGCTCCAAATTTAGGAAATTTACATTATTGGCTTCAGAAGACGTTAGACATGTAATTTTTTGCTAAGTCTTACCTTGACACATACCCATTTTCACACAGTTCATAACCCCCAAGGTCTCAGCCTGTCTTCCCATTACTACCCCAGTACCTGCCCCTACTTTCAGTTTGAATGCTGACAGCGAGCCTGTAAGTGTTCTCCCTGTTTCAGGCAGAACACAGCTGTGGCATGTATCACAACACATCAGACTACATCAGATCTTGAGACATCTTTGAAGGCACTTAACTGACACCAGTAAAACAGGCTGGAGAATGGGCTTTTGTTCCCTGTGTGTTGGTCTCTGAGGACTGACACAAGAGATGCAACATTATCCAAATTCACTCTTAATTTGTGCAACCATGGTATTTCAAGTGACCTTGAAGTTTTGTTTGGAACTTGGGGCTAAAAATTGTTTCCAACAGCTCTGATCTTTCTGTAGGATGCTATTCTAGCCTCTAAAATGTCATCTGTGCACTCAGGTTTTATATGCAGGTGTCACTCAGCTGTGTTAAACATAGCAAACATGGGATGATGACCGGTAAGCCACAATCATAAATATAAGTTCACAGGTTTTCCAAAGTTTTCTCCTTTCAAACTTTGCAAGTCAGTTATACAGCATTAATACCTATTTGATAAAACTAGCTGCTCACCTAAAAAAATTTTTTTTTTCTTAACACATTAAGAAAAGAAAAACTACTTGCAGCTGTCTGGGACACAAAAAGATTACCAAGATTAGTTAAAAGACAGCTACAACATTTAAAAGAAACAAGCTACGGCAATCCATTAAGTCATTGCCTATCAGCTGCTTTAATGGTTCTTGGGTACCACAAGAACCCTCCTTGGGCACAGCACAATGATCCTCACATGAAGACACTCACAACTCTACTTCCAGGATACTTAAGCCATCTATTACCTCCAGCAAAGCTGCCATCCACGTCTTACAAAGGCAGTGCCTGCAGAAGTGAGCACTTCCTCATGGGAAGAACACGAAAACAGAACAAACTAGCAGGTCTGTGGCAAGACTGAATTGAAAGGCAGTGGGATGGTCCTCACCTTGCAGTAGAGATGTGCCAACAGGAATGGTTTCGGGAACATTGTCTCTGCTGTAAATGGAGCGCTGGAATTCAGGAGAACAGTCATTTTCGTCGGTGATATGGACCATGACCTGAGACAGAAGGACAGGCTGAGAGGGGATTTTAGGTTCTACATTTCAGAAAATGGGCACCTTGTTCTGGACACTGCTGTGGCAGTCAGTGCTTTTGCTCTCCTGTCCTTACAGTTCCAATACTATTTTTCTTACACTACTCTTGTATCACAGAGAAGTATTTTCTTCTCCAGTTCCAAGCAGATGGGAGGCAAAGCGAAAAAGAAATAACAAGAGGTATTTGCAGAGCGTAGATCTGAACCTAAGTCAGAGCCCAGCTTTCTTCCTGTTCTATAAGGTCCCCTTCCTCCCCAACATCCTCACAAGTGTCCTAGGCTATCCATCAGTGTAACTGGTTCCACTAGCAAGCTAACAAAGACTGCAGAGACAGTGAAGTGATTCATGTACCTCAGTCACGCTGCTGAGAGTGCTCTCAACTTCCATGGCTTTCAGTAAGAGGTGATAGAGGTGGTGTTCACTTTCGTAGTCCACAGAGTGGGTGAGGCTGAGCTCTCCGCTCTCTTGCCTCACCCTGAAGAGCCCAGAGGGATTTGTCAGCAGAGTGTATGAAAGAGGCTGGCTCTGGAAAGAAACAGCCTCAACAACTGCTACTCTGTAAAGAATGAGAGAACAACTCTTTGCTTCCAAACAACAAAAACAAAAGCTGTTTTGTAAGCACCTAGAGGATGAAGATGAGGATGAGGAAAGGTGTCTTGCTCCCTCTCTCAATGCTTGGCTCAGCTTGCATTCAGACTGGAAATCCCTGTGCTACAGAAAGTTGACCTAACCTCTCTTCTCTCACCAAACTTATCTGCTGACATAGCAGGGCTGTGATAACAGCCCGTATTAACCCCCACTAACATTAAAACATCGTTTTCTTTCCTATTGTACTTTTCTAAATACTTGACAGTAGTGACTGATTTAACTTCAGCTTCAGAGACAAGTGTCCTACTATACTTCTGAGTTTTCTTGAAGTTACATATTCAGAAAAGGAACAGGTTCAGAGATGGATGGGAAACCCTTGAAGCACAGAGCTTTCCAGATCCTGCTGTCCACCTTGGCAGGACATTAAAGATATGTTTACCTCCATACAGTGACTTATGTTTTGAAGCTCCATCTCTCACACCAGCCTCTGACCATCACGACAATACAGTTTCAGCTCGTCTCACTGGAAGCTCCAGGGAAGGAGAAAATTTCCCTCCTCCTTCTCATTCAGTCCATTTTAAGGACTAAGTGGGGCATCTCCAGCCATTTTTCCTACTTCATCAGCTTTTTTTGGTGTTTCCTACTCCTTATAGGCCCTATGGCACTGCTCCACCTGCTGCTTGGTGCCTTAAAGCCCATTCTGCTCTCAAGGAGCTGAATAGTAACAATAAAGCCAGAGCCAGCTCAGGAGCATCTCCTCACTGCAAATTGGCTTAGCTGCTCTTCACACAACAGCAGAGACTCCTGGAGACTCAGCTTTATCTATTTAGAATCACAGAATCATAAACTTGATTGGGTTGGAAAAGACCTCAGAGATCATCAAGTCCAACCCTTGGTCCAACTCCAGCCCGTTTACTAGATCATGGCACCAAGTGCCATGTCCAATCTCAGTTTAAAAACCTCCAGGGATGGTGAATCCATCACCTCCCTGGGCAGGCCATTCCAATGCCTGACAACNTGTGTTCCAGTCCCTTCACCAGTTTTGTTGCCCTTCTCTGGAGCACTTCACACTGGTGCTGTTATCTCAAGAGTCTGGCAACAACTTGTCTTTCCAAAAATTTAAGTCAAATGGGACATGAACAACTCCAAATCTAGTTAATTAAAAGCCTACTTTTCAACCATTCATTTATGTCTCCAGGAGATGCATAGCCAGTAGTTTGGCTGCTCTAATTCATGATGCAATGTGCTAAGACCCCAAAAACATTAAAATACTTCCAGCATCCCAGACTACATTCCATGTTCCACATTGGAGACTCTGGAACACCAGATCAGGCATAACTTCTTTTATAAAACATAATGTTATTTTAAAAATGTAATAGGCAAATGCATACATGTAGCCCTGAGAAGCAAAACTACAAAAGTTTCACTCTATTGTGCTCTCTCTAAATTGAAGCTCCTCTCAGGCTTGAATTGAAGCCTCCCTCAGGGGAGGGACCTCACCTAACAAAGTACAACTTACTTTTCTCCTGCTGGAGTATTTTCAGGGACGAACACACTGTAGGACATGTTAGTGAACTGCGGAGGTCGGGAGCCTGCCAGGATAGAAATGGAGGCGTAGGGGCTTTTGTTGCCGTACTCATCGGTGGCTTCCACAGTAACCACATACTCCTTGTTCCATGTCAAAGGCAAGCCAGTCGTCATGATGATGCCAGTATCCTTATCCACTTGGAATCGTTCTTCACCACCTGCCAATACATGCCCAAAGTTGGTCTGAGAGAAATGCCCCACAGCAAGAACATTTCCATCTTCATCATTTTAAGGTAAGCTATCCTCAAATCATCTGCCTATGTCCCTGCATGAGTTTCTTTTTTCCTCTCCAGTCGTGTACCTTATCTTTCACTCACACTGTGTTCTGTTGACCAGTGCGGTGTAAAAGAGACAAGAATGTGTAAGAAATGGAGCCTTAAGCTAACAGTAAGGCTGCAATCAACTTAAAAATATACGTAAAGCAAAGAAAATGGCAACAAGAAAGATTCCCATCCACATAACTGTTACTTAAAGCACTTCCACTTCTACTTTCTGTACCTATTGTATCTTTAAGGATTCCCCAAAGTAAAAATCTATCAATCAAATTATAAAATGGGAACTTGCTAAGAAATATCTGCAACTTAACAGAATTTTACCTTTTTCTTCAGAACAGACCTACCTGCAATGAGTGTGTAAGTTATGCCAGCACTGGCGTTTTCGTTGTTACTGTGACGTGCAAGAAGCTGGTAGATGAGAGTGCCCTTTCGTGCATCCGGATCCACACGTGCCAGGTAGGGGTATGGGTACATGCTCCAGGACAGGAGTTCATCTTCTGGGCCAACGAGTGTCACGTGGCAGAGGTACCAGTCATTATCTGCAAAAGATGGATGGATTTCTGAACGGCTGGTTCACAAATTTTAGTCAGGAATTTTATGATCTTATTCACTGCAAAGGACCCACAGAGAACTAATCACAGTATTTTTACCTCTAGGCAGACCTAAGTTCAAACCCTTTAGACTCACATCAAGTCACTAATAGATCCTAAAGGTATATATGGACTTCTTGAAGAAATATTCCTGATTATATTTGTGTTCCAAAAGTGGCTTTGGGATTTGACTTCAAATCAAAATTAATAGATTACTGAATATGTAAAATAAATTTGAATGAAAAAATAAACTAAATGTAGAAAGGGAGGAGTAGAAAAGTACATATGAGAAATGCATCCCTTCTGCCTGAAAAAATATGATCACATACTTGAACAAACTGCACTGAGGTTGCAGGTCTGTTAAGGACTACCTCAATATCAAAGGAAACATCCACCAGTGTACTTGTGTCTCATATAGGAAACCCCTTCAGTCAGGCCTCATTTCACACAGGATGGAAGAAGAGAGCAGCACATGGGCAAAAACAGCACCAAAGGCAAGAAATAAGCTAGAAATTCCAGATAGTTTTAACTGTAGACCTTGGGGAACTGACACTAAACAAAAGAATACCCACAGATAGAGACATCTGCTGATATGCAAGGCCAGTATTCATGAACAGTCTTACCCCACAGTAAAAATATATGCTGGGCAAATTTCCCATAGGTCAACATTCCCAGGAAGGAAAGGACTTAACTGAAGCTTTGTGGGGTTTTTAAAATGGTTTCTTCAGCTAGAGGAAATTCTTAGATTACATGGTTTCTGGCTTTCTAATGTGCCAACACTGCTTACACAGGAACATTGGTTAATTTTTTTTTTACTCTGTATTGCTGTGTAAGACAAGGCACAACCCACAGCATGAGCCAGTGGCTCATGAGAGCAGGTGTGGGAGTGTAGCAGTCAGTATTTTATCTACAGCTGAAAGGCAGGGCTGAGAAACACATCTTAATTAAGCCAGAAACAGACAGTGTCATTTTGGTATGGACAAGTAACAGAATGAAATCTTTTAGGCACTTTTAGAGTATTTAAAGATATTTTTGTTCCTTCATTGGTCTAATTCAGGCAGTTCTAATTTCTGCAGAGATGAATATCTAGTCAAGCATTTTTCCCATTTAGTGAAACCTAGGAAATTATTTGAAAAATTATAATTATACAGATTATTCTTTAATATTGTTTCATGTAGGTGATCCAAATGTTAAATACCAATCAATAAGGAGGTCCTAATCCTGCTGTAAGAATTATAAAACCCAGTTAAAGTCAGCCCTAAAACAGAGTTTTATGTTTTAAAAAAGATAGACAAGGGAAAAAATTTCGCTGAGTTCAGGACACCATATCAGGGAAAATACATGTGTGGTTCAAAATAACCATAATTTTCTGCATTTTTACAAAAAAAATTCACCTTCCCTCTCTCTGAAATGTGTATTTAAGCGGAAACATAGAAGAGTTTAGGTTGAAAAAGACCTCTAAGATCATCGAGTCCAACTATTAACCTGGTACTGCCAAGTCCACACTTAAGCCTGGCAGTCCCATCCCTGGAAGTGGATATGGCACTTGAGGACATGGTTTATTGGTGAACATGGTGGTAGTGTTGGGTTAACAGTTGTACTTGATGATTTTAAAGGTCTTTTCCAACCTTAATGATTTTGTGAAACCAAGTCCCCAAGTGCCATATTCACACGCCTTTAGATAACTCCAGAGATGGTGACTCAACCACTTCCCTGGGCAGCCTGTTCCAATGCTTGACCACCATTTCCATGACGAATTTTTTCCTAATATCCAATCTAAACCTCCCCTGGCACAACTCGAGGCCATTTCCTCTTGTCCTGTCACTTGTCACTTGAGAGGAGAGTGACCACCCCCTCACTACAACTTCCTTTCATGGAGTTGTAGAGAGTGAAAGGTTCGTCCTGAGCCTCCTCTTCTCCAGGCTGAACAACCCCAGCTCCCTCAGCTGCTCCTCACAGGCCTTGTGCTCCAGACTCTTCAACAGCTCCGTTGCACTTCTCTGGAGTGGCTCCAGCATCTCAATGTCTTTCTTGTAGTGAGTGGCCCAGAAATGGACACAGCACTCGAGGTGCGGCCTCACCAGTGCCAAGTACAGGGAAAGAATCACTGGTCTGGTCCTGCCGGCCACACTATTTTTGATACAGGCCAGGATGCCCTTGGTCTTCTGGGCCACCCAGGCACACTGCTGGCTCATGTTCAGCTCTCGGTAAAATTGTGACACTTAGCAAAGCCTCACATCACCTCCTCGTGGGATGGCTGAGGTTGGCAGATACCTCTGGAGGTCATTCTGGTCCAACCACTCTCAAGCCAGGCTACCTAGACCTGGCTGCTCAGGACCATGTCCATATGGCTTTTGAATATCTTCAAGGAGGGAGACTCCAAAACCTTCCTGGGCAATCCAGTGAACTAAAGTTCTGGGGACTGGATTTCAAGAAAGATGTGGGCCAGCTGGCAAGCCCAGAGAAGAGCCAAGACCACAAACAGAAAACTTCAAGAGAGGTGGAAAGACCTGGAGATTTTCAGGAGACTACAAGAGACATGCCAGCAGTGCTATAACACGCTGAAAGACTGATATATGAAGTCAGTCAGTTGTTCCCTAATGTGCAAACCAAAAAGTAACAAACTTTCATTCCCAAGGAAAAGACTGGCATTAGATGTTGTGGGTGGGATCTCACAGCATGTTTTTAATTATAAGGATAATGGAGCCCTTGATAGTGTCCAGAGAGATGAGACAGCATCCATCACTGAGATCTTTAAGACCTGAGTAGACAAATATCTTCTGGCAATCGCTTTGTTGTTGCAAAGCCTGCCTGTAGGCAGGGGCACAGTACCAGCAAGAGTGTTAAATCGTTTCCATCATACATTAATTTCCCTGCCTTTCAGCTTTTGCATCTCATTGATCTCTGAGGCATACTTGTCCACATGTCACTCATTCCCCTGCAGCTTGAGGGAACTCACAGAATAAACATTCTTTGGACCATGTGTTTTATTTTGCTGTTTGCTTAAGGGTAAGAAGTGAGAGAAGGAGCAAACACCATTCTAGAAACATCCAGCACCACACATGAAAGGAAAGACATGGGATGAGGCCAAACCTGGAGGGCTGTGGTACAGCAGCAAGGAGGAATGTCTTTCTGCAGCTGAGACCTGGCTCAGTCCTTCACACCCTCAGCATTTATTTCAGATTTTCAGGCTTGAAGCCATTTTCTCCATTCAAGTAAACAAAGTTTAAATTGAAGCAACCTGCAAGCATGCTGACAAAACAGCCCAGGTTATATGTACACAGATCTGAGCTCTAATTCTAGCAGGGAATAAATGGAAGAAAAAATAGTTACAAAGAGCAGATCTTAGTTGGAGCAAGTCCAAACCCTAAAAAAGCAGTGTGAACATGGTCTGGAGACTAACAGGAGGTCAGTCAACAGCACTAAATTCCCTGATCACATAGAAAGAGCTGCTCAGAAGCAGCACTATGATATGGACATTTCTGTTCTGGTAGCTCCCCTTTGCATACACATCAGATGTGAGAAACTCAAGGATTTTAAGGTGTTACAGACACATGACAATCAAATACTATGGAAAATTATCACATTGACTTGAAAGAAATCAGTGAAACAAAATCAGTCTTGATAAAGTAGGTTTTTTTCCCAGTAATGCATTGTTTTTTCAGCTGCCATAACTGCAAAGGCATTAACAGATCAAGCCTCCAAAATCAATAATGTTTTATTTTGTTCCTGAACACAACCACGGCATCCTATTGAATCAAAATGCGACATCACCATGTTGCAGTTCTCCCATTTTGTCAATATGAATCATCCACTGAAAGGAAGGAAATAATCAGGAAGCCAGGCTCTATAGCCTGTGAAACAAGATGATCAACAGGATAAAACACCTGGCACCACACACTGGAAAGAGTCTTGGTATGATCAGTCTAGAAGATAATTTTAAGGAGGGCTAATTTTCCTGGAGATACTGGCGTATCCCCAAAGCTTCAGCTTTAACTCGTGCTAACACCTAAGAAAGGCATGTTAACAGAAGGATGTCAACCAAACACCACTTAAGAGGAATGTAAGTAAAAAGATCAGGGTGTAGAAAGTGCAGGAATGGGGGAACTCACCACATGGCCACCCAAGCAGCGATGAGCTGCGAGGTTTCTGCACCATCCTTAGAAAAGAGCATGAAAGCAAAGAAAGAACCGCAACAGGTTTTGAAACTGCAAGTGGCTGCTCTTGCAAGCCTGTATCAATTCCTTGTTCCTTTAATCATTTGGTTTCCTCCCTTAACAAAAGGAGGAAACATGATAGAATAATATTCTTTTCCTGAGATGAGGATTAGAGCTGCCACTGGCTGATGTGGATTTGAAGGGACTAATGTTGGGAAACTGAGAAGTAAAAAATGTGCATTAAAAATGGTGGTTTATGTGTTGCTTCTATGCCCTCTGGCAAAATGAGTAATTTGAATTTAAACGAGACATCATGGTATTTGAAGAAGTTTCTGAAGTACCAGGCTTGATAGAACAACAAAGTGGGATGTCTACAAAGCCCTTCATTGTGCTGTCAGGCCACAGCACTAGTCTTCAGTGATAGAGCAAGACATCGGGAGTTTGGCTTATTATTGAACCACAACCAGGAAATCTACATGTGAGAAACGGTTACTATAATGCTAAAAGACCCTTGTCGTCTTCAGGACTGAAACACAAAATTAGTTTCAAATGAGCTGTATTTCCTCAAATTAAAAATAATGTAATTGCCAGAAAACACTTGATGCACTAAGTTAATAAACTTCTATCTCAAATATCATACAAAATTTTGTGTGTATATGCACATAAATGTCACTCCTTCTAGAAGTTTTGTGAATTCTTGTCCTACAAATTTGCAGTTTTCCTTATAAATTACAAGAGCAATTTTTTAAAAAAACATATAAAGAGATACACTGAAACATATGGAAAGATCAGTGTATCTAAGTAGAAGCAAAAAGAAAGAAAAAAAATAAAAGGACTCATGTTTTCAGGCTTAAGTTGCCTTCAGGCTCCACAGCCCACTAGAGTCAAGTGGCAAGTATGGAGGCAGCAGAGTAAAATGCTTCACAGGCAGCAGCTGCCTCAGGGAACACAGCACCCAGTGCATTAACACTGCACTTGGATGTCAAATAGGCGGATCTGCCCCCTATTTCCAAGATCTGTAGCAGAAACCAGACTGTCTGCTTGCCACAAGAAATTAGATTCTTTTTTTTAATATTTAACGTTATAGACATCAGAGGTTAAAACGTGCAGCTCATGCTCCAGTCTCCTAAAGATATGACAGATCTGAGGAGCCTCAAGAAAGATCAAGGGAAGGAAAACAAAGGGGATTTGTGCATGAAGGCAAGAGAAAACATGAGACAAATTGGAAACCACAATCCTTTGAGTTTAAAGATACTACATTTCACACCTCCTCTCCAACACAGAATGATTTAAGGATAAGCCACTGACACTGACGAATATTTCCTTTCCTTTAGTTAGCAGCCCTGTGCCCTTGAAGAGGCTCCAGTGAAGAGGACAGGGAGACAAGACCATCTGCTCTTCTGGGGAGCAGAGAAAAGGCCTCTGACTGCCATCACTGACATTTCTGGAAGTCAGCAGGGCTAGAAAAGGGGTGGAATCCCAAGCAAAGTTATAGAAACCACAGGAGTGATGACTTAGGCTTAGGCACTGAGAGGCAGCTTTTAAAAAAAAGCTTTAGCTTTAAAGCTAAAGACAGCCTTGTTTCCTTAATTTTTAAATTAGTTTTTTCTTTCAAGCACTTTTCACCTTTTTCACTCAGATTTTGTAAGACAGTATACATAGGAATAATCTATTTAAAGATATTTAAACTTACAATGAAATGTCTTATGGTAGTAATTAATCTTTAAGCAGAGTTCATCATTACTCTTAGAAATGCTTTTTAGCATTCTAGTGATACTTCTTGTGATATTTACACAGTCATGCACAGTCCACTGTGCCCCTCTCTCCTGCCCAAACTTCTGAGTCTGGTGGCAAATTCATTCTTACAAACTTGAACATCAGCAGCTGGCCAGAAGATGGGCATCCCAAATAAGGGTATTCACTGAGGAAAAGGAAAAGAGAAAGCATCTTTTCCTTGGTCTTGAGGAGTAGTCCAGTCAGCAACACCTGTAGTGCTCATGCATGAGCTCTGCCCCAGCATGAGCTGTCACCCCCACTGACCAAAGTGCAGGGGCATGAAGGAGCTCTCACAGCAGGGAAAGCCTTCATGACACAGTTCCCCTCTTCAAAATTAAAGGCTTAATTTTATGAATTTCTTTTCTCCAACTCTCTTACAAAAATTGGAATGGGGAGCACCTTTAGTATAGCTACTCTGTCATGAACATGATGTGTCAGCTCCACCTCAAACACTCATGAGATTCCTGAGGGTGATGTTTCTATTAATTAACATATTTGGTCTCACAAGTACACCTAAGGTTTGGATGCAATGCTCAGGGATATCATATCCTCTTGCAACACATTGTGGCACTGACAGGACTCATGCTGGACCGACTATAGAGTGCTGTATCTTGAAGGCAAAGCAACACCCTTACCATCACAGTTATGGCAATAGGCCTGTTTATTCCCTTGGCAGTCCACAAAAAACTACATCAGCTTGTGGATGAAGAGCCCACAGCCACAGTACACCTGAGCAATGTGATTATGCCAACTCTTATAAAGATATGACAGTGGGTTTTAATTTTCCCTTCTTAGTTAACCACAACCAGCAAGCTTGACAGAGCAGCATGCAGAGATTACTTTGCATTATTTTCATGACCTATTTCATAATATACACCAGTACCTGGACATGTTTTCTACTCACACACCACCTCACCAATTTTAGGAGGCAAAGTCTTGCTTTTCTCAATACTACCTGTAGACTCGTCCAGTGGGACCATGGAGCTAAAAGGCAATTGCTGGTGCTACTGCACACATGAGTAACAAAGACAAACCTTCAGCCAATGTCTCACTTTCTGTGCGGATACACAGCTACTGCGGGTACTTCCATCACACTGGGTGTCTGAGACACCCATGGCATTTGTGGGGCAGCAAAGACATCACCACAGGCAGATGTCTGTACATCATGCCATGTTACACCAATCCCCATTAAAAATGTTATTAAATACTGTACAACACATAATAATTTGCAGGTATATCAGTTGGTGACAAAGTCAGATCACGTTGACATAGTAAGAATAGCTGAGGAGTCAGAAACACTTTTGGGTTTTGGGGAATTTTTATGTTTTTTAAAGAAGGAAGTTGCAGCAAGACACAGCTACAATTGTGGCATTCAAAAGTTGGTGCTCTTTGCAGATCATTCAGATTTTACTGTTGATAGGGAGGAGAGGCAATTTTTTTAGGTTTGTTTCCAACCTCCACTGCTTCTACCTTCCACTCTTCAGTCAGTATTTCAGAGGGCAGATGAAATGACACAGACAAAATTGACACTTGTGTGCTACAGAACACCCCAGTAACAGACACAAGGCTGTACTTATAGCACTGAAATGAAATTACCTGCAAGGTCTCTTTTTTTTGTGCCAAAAAATGGCACAAAATGTATAGTCATAAAATAGTCATAAACATTTTTATAAGGGAAGCATCATTTAAGAAACCAAATTCTTTGAGGAGACTATAACTGGACAAGCTTCCCATTGCTGCTTCTGTCTTCCTGTCAACCCACCCAACACAGCACCTATTCTTCCTCATTAAAGTGTGTAAAATTATTAAAGTAGTTTGTGTGGGACATAAAAAAATCTTATTCCTGAGAGACTGTAGCAGAATCTGATAGCCCCAGTGGTTACGAATCACCTCACTTCCATCCCCATATTTCTGTTGAAAAACTACAGGCATTTATCAGTGTCGTCCTTTAACATAATTAAGTCTCTATTCCCTGAGGTTTGTTCAAATGTTTTTAAAATAAAAAGTTGCTTGCTGAGGCTTTATGCAGTAAGAACTATTCCTGTATTATTAACTTTTTTAAGAGTGTATTAACTTTTTCCAAACACTTAAAAAGTTATTATCACCAGCAAAATACAAAATAGTTTTGGAATAGCAAATACGTTCAACATGTACAGAACGGTGCCAAAAAGCACTGTAGCAATATTTCACTTTAACATCATTGGATGCAGTTGTGAGAAGCACCTCAGATGCAGGTCCTTTGGTAAAGGTGCCAGCAGCATTTAGAGGCGTGTTTGGGGGAGCAGCCTCCAAAGGAGAGGTGTGCTGGCTGCTCTGTTGTGTCATAAGAAATGAAAACATAGAGTTGCTAGATTACCTTCCAATTCTCCTTATATAGTAAATTTCTAAACAGATCCTCTTCCCCTTCCACAGACATAGCCTCTGACACTTTGCTGCTTCTCTCTCACAGAGCAGTGTCTGTTCTATACACAGTGTTTGTTTATTCAGGCAAAAGCTCAGCCACCCCAGCTCATGTAAAGCAAGCACATCCACAGTCCTAGGAACAAATGGCTCCTTACTTTGCTGTCACCAACCACTGCTTTTAGGCCATTCCATCAGTAACTTCCAGGGCAGGGAGAAGTGTACAGTTACAAGAACAGGTCTGATGAATGTGTTTTTTAAAATATAGTTTGCTTCCAGTGAGTCATAAGGGTTCAACACTGATCATATTCTACCTTAAGACACTACATTGAAGGAATGGCATTTTGCTACAGCCTCCTCAGTCAGATTTAAGATCTATCTCCTTGAAATTCAGTTACAAGTAGTTGTTATCTCACCTGAAAGAGAATAGGGGATAAGATATCCATCTCACTTCCAACTTGCAACTGCTTTATTCATTTCAGTCATAAGCTACCTGCTGTGACATCGCTTTGATGCCTTGAGGAATCCAAGAGTTCAAGGGTTACTAGCCTCAATCTCTTAACTTTTCAGACGATGCAGACATACGGGAGGGGAAGAGATTTGTCTCACCATGCTTTTTTTGAGTCTCCCTTGTTGTCAAATAAAAATAACCTTTGTAGATTATGGAGTGACTTTTTACACAGTTGTTTTCAGTTTAATGTCATGTGGGATGTGACTGCAGTGTTGGTGTGTGCAGGAATATGGACATCACCCACTGAGTCTCACTATTCCAACCCAAGGTGTGGACTCTAAAAGCCCTTTGTGGCAGGCTCTCAAGGTTAAAAAAACCTACCAAACAACAAACCAACAAAAACCCTAAACCAAACAAAAAAGCCCCCAACAGAGCTAAAAGGCTGTTAGAGTTGAAGAACAGGGCTAAGAAATTGTGTTCCTTCCCTTTTTGAAGCATGATAGACAAAGTCCAAAATATAAAGCTTCTACACATTATGCACCAGTAGCTATGGCCAGCATCAGAAAGGACAGCTGTGAGGGCAGAGGAGGAAACAATTGTACAGCCACACACATCACACCCCGTGTGAGTCAGTAACAAGCATGAGGACCTATGTAGGTACTTGCAGGTGTGCATGAACAGAGGCAGACCTAGAAGAGAAATGGACCTTCAGCCCTTTCAACTCTTCCCCACCACCCCCAGTCTTTCCATGCTCAGGCTACACACTGTTCTGAACTCCAGGTCCAATTCATAACTACACTCATGCACAGAGCCCAGAACAGCAAGGCTTTGAGAGACAGACAAAGGCAACCTGCTGCCAGGTTCCTAAAGATGCAAACTGCCCCGTGTAGGTAAGACAAGCCAGGACGTTGTGCAAACCTCTTTGCAATGCACGGTCTGTGTACCAAGTGGTACACGGGAGAAGAACTGTGTTTTCACAGTGCCTGCTACAGTGTACCCACAAAACAGGTGGCAACCCCCTACCTATCGCTGCTACAAGTGCTACTGAGCAACAGGGAAGATTCAGAAGGTTATTGTAGTCTACATACAATTTATTTCAGTATTTCAACTGTGCACACGAATACCCTGTCTTCCTAGGACTACAGTTGCAAGAAACAGTGCTCTAACATACTATCTGACCTCTGTTTTATTATTTTTTAAGTGCCAAAAAGCCTTGCTTTTCTTGGGAAAAAACCCAAGAAGAATCCAAAAAAACCCCCCACATCCAAAACCCCAAGACATGCTTCCCTGGAGAAGCAGCAATTTTGAAATATCTAAGTGCATTCATGACTTACATAAGAGAGACAATTAATAAGGGTCCAATAGCTTTGTTTTTCAATTAAAGAGGCGATTAAAAGTTTGGCACATGCTCCATAATATTGATTACTATGTGATTCACTGTTAATTACATTTAGTAAGAGCCATAAGGAGACATGAGGAGCAGACCAAAGTTAATTCTGTTCTACTTTTGATAGTTCACCAGATCTCTTCAGATTAAAAAATGGATGCTCAAATCCATTTCATCATAATTCTGTAAAATAAGCAGCCAGAAAAAGATACTAAGTTTGTTACTGTACAAAGTTATGAGATAGGTTTGATTTTCAAAGTAGCTTAAAGGAGTGTCTAAATGACCTTGTCCCACTTGATCATTGAACTCCTTTCTCCCTGAGGCTCATCTCTCGTCAATACATTATCAGTGCACAGACAGTGGTAAAAACATGCTGTACACCACCAGATTGGAGAGCACAACATGATTAATCATTTGTTGAACACTGCTCACAAGGTTATTTGCCTTCATTATAAATAAGCAAGACGGTCAAGCAATGTGTCCCCTTTCCAACTCCATCTTTAACTTGAATGAGAAGTTCTACTTTCAATGTTGAGTGATTTGCTTAAAGCTAGTACCTAGAAATACTGTGCAGAGTTTTTCTAAGTTAAATGTTTGTCACTTGCACAACTCATTCCTGCAAGAGTTTCTCAGGCAGGTGGCTCCGGAATTCTGAGACTGCACACAGCACATGATGGTAAAGGTCACAGCCCCCAGCATGTTTCAACATGTTTATTTTCCTTCCAGCTCTATGTTTCACATTTCCTGAGCATTAGGCTGTAAAATCCTACAGAAAACAGTAAATATTCCCTCTACAGTAAAGTTACAAACATCTAAGAAAAAAACCAAGCAAATAATACAAAACAAACTGCAAGCAAATGATAATCAGTAATGTTATCAGAGAGCTGAGGTATAGCTACAAACACACTATAAAACTTACTTTGAGTAAGATGAAAGAAACACATGGAAAAGAGGGCTTGTGAACCTGCAACACACCTCGAGCTTAACACAGTTTAAGAAGTTTATCAAGTCTAGCCTTGATAAACAAATCCTTACTGTGTTAGGAAAACCATACACAGTATACAAGCTGCTGATGTATAGAGGACTTTAACAGTGGTATAAAGGTATCTCCATTTAGTTCTGTACACCAACTCCTAGGATTCCAGATTAAGATAATTTTTCGGGTTTGCTTGTCCTAAACTCATTGACATCTATTTTGCAGCGACTCCTTTCCCCTCCCATGCACTGCTGTGCCAGAGTTGCAGCTGACTCTCAGCATCATTCGGCACAGTTCAGCGACCAGGTGCAAAGGGCTCTTCCAGTGCAGGGGGCTGCAGCTGCAGGTCTGAAAGCGCCCACATCCAGGGCAGTGTCACCTCTCCCTAACTGCTCCCACAATAGACAAGTTGTCTATCCTGGTGTGCCCCCTTTTTTGACAGGCTTTAACCACTCGTTAACCCCTGAGCGGATGCCTCTGGTACTACTAAAGTGAACCTGCTGTGACAAGAATTCCTTACAAAACAAAATAACCAAAACACCATTCCCTACGTTTTCAGCTGCTCCTTCAGAGGCAGGACGCAAAAGCTCTGCAGGAGGTCACCGGGAAACAGCCCGCATATTCCCATGCCTCCCACCGAGCCCGGGGGGCAGCTCCCACAGACGCCTACGGCTCCCCGTGTCCCAGGAGCGTAGCCTCACTGCGGCCGCATCTCCTCAAGTGACAAGTGCCCCGCACGACCGTGCCTGATCAGCATCCCCCTCCGTCGGGGAGACCCTTCATCCCCACCCATCCCCTTCGCGGAGATCCCGACCCACCCGGGTCACACCCGCGGGGAAAAGCGACCCCGTCCCCGACGCCCGCCCCGGACCTCTACCTCCGCCGCCGCTGTGCACCTTGACCAGCACCTCCGCCCGGCCGCCCGCTCTCAGCTCCCGCCGCAGG
>VYXB01006646.1:103061-129625 GCA_013397135.1 Pachyramphus minor
CAGCGCCCACTCCCCGGCCGGCTCCCCGGGCCCCAGCAGCCTCTGCAGCGGCACCCGCAAGCCCCGCACCCGGGTCCCCGCCGGGCTGTTCTCGGCCACTTGCCCGGAGAAGCGGAGCAGGCGGGGGGAGTCCCCGCAGCCCGGCTCCGCTGCCCCGCCGAGCAGCGGCAGCAGCAGCAGGACCGGGAGCAGCCCGCAGCCGCCCCGCCGCACCCGGNCTCAGCTCGTGAACCTTCTGTTTTATGTTCTCTCTCTTGTCCAGTTTCGAAGGGGAATGATGGAGCAGCGCTGGTGGGTGCCTAGCCTTCAGCCGGCGTCAAACATGCCACATGCATCCAGCTGCTCGCTCCCACTCCTCCCCAGGTGAGGCGGGCACAGGATAAGGAACTGTGCCTTCGGGGGGGCGTGGGAGGGAGGACAACTTCGGCGAAAACGGCAGCCTCCTGCTCTCCTGAGCCTGTATGAAAAAAAAAAAAGCCCCAGCCAAGCTACAAGGGTGACCAGTAGGAGAAACGGAGGAAAAACCACTGTTGCATAAAGGATAGTGAGTCTTGGGATATTTGAATCATTGACGAATAGTTGTGACCCAGCAGAAGTGCTTCTCTGATGTAAGCTGGGCTTGTCTTGGCAGTGTGGCCTCTCGGAAGTGCACATTTAGGTTGCTCTCCGTAAGGAAAGATGCAATTTTGGCAGAAGGCTGAAGAGTAAACCATGTCTCAGCATACAATATGAACACCACCACCAATTATCACTTTTAACATGTCAGTCTTTGGGCAAAATATTTTTGGAACAAGACTGTTTGTCGTTGAGAGCAACACTAAAATGGCCCTTTCTAAACTCAGCAAGCAAACGTATCAGTCCTGCTAAACATGCATAAAACAGTCTGGGCATGGGAATCATTGCACTGGTTAATCTGTGATCAATGGAAGCATGAATCCAAGCCAGACCACTGCAATGTCAATCACTCTCTGCTACTCATCAAACCATCCTCCTGCTAATAAATAGGATCAACAGTACTTCCCTTCACATAGTGACAGTAAAAGCTCAAGAACGGCCTCTTGCCGAGCCTCTGCATCCAGCTGGCCAAACTATGTCAGTGTTGTTCCTGTTTTGAACACGGGTTTGCTAGTTTTACTAGAAGGTTGTTAGGAGGGCGGAGACGTTTGCTGCCAGCTGTGTTGTAACTTCAGTGATAACGTATCTAGGCTGGAAGTGAAGCTCTGCTCAAGAAAGCCAGAACCCATTTCGCTCAGCTTTAGTTAAGTATTACAGGCAACAGTCAAAATTGACAACCAACTGCTAGATCTGCACCTCTGCCACTTGGGGAATTACCAGTGCCAGGAGAGGTAATTGTTGGGAGATCACATCCTGTTATTACAAGCTGTTGGCCTTTATTTTTACTGCAGCAAGAGGAAGGGATGATAGTTTCTAAAATCTGGCATGATGTGAGATCTCAGACTGGGAAGACAAAAAGTAAAACCAAATAGTTTTATGGAATGGCTTACCAGTAGCAACAGGAAAGTAACCATCGAGATTCATCCATGGTTAATGTGCTGTAGCAAGCTTTGAGTGTGTTTATCTTTGCTCTTTGTCCCATAATTCCTTCCTTCACAGAGGCACTAGAAAGCTCATTAACTTACAACACTTAATGAGCCAGCCAGACCAAGCAAACAAACGTTCAGCTTAGGACAAGCTTAGATCAGTACAGAGACACAGCACAGTATTCCCTCTTCCGAAGTGTGATGCATCCTTATAAAAACTTCCAACAAGCAAATTAAATCCTCTCAAAATCAAGTGCCCATTTTTATCCTACATTGCAGGACACACTACCCTTTCTGTTCTCTTATATTCAAGCATTTAGAAGCATCCAGTTTTGCCTACAGCCTGTGAAGATATAAACTGGATTTTTATTCAGTCTTCCCTCCCACCTATGAACCTACATATTGTTAATACGTTAATACAGCATTTTGGTGATGCAAATTCAGGCTTCTGCTGCATGTCACTCCCATTGCCACAACTAAGATGTGTTAACCAGAGCAGAACCAATAACAACCGTGCCACTGCGGACACTAACACAATTCTCTTATTTTTAACATCCAGTTACACAAAACCTGTGCTATGACAAAACCAATATATTTGTGGATGCAGATCCTATCCTACAATTTAAAGAGCTACAAACACAGTTGAGTGTAGCCATATTTTCCAAAGGACTGTTTCTGCAGAACTGAAGCAGAATCCATGGAGATTGACAGTGTTAATCAAAGAGGTGATCTCAGTAACAATAGCAGAGGTGACTCTTGACTTTGATAGGAAACAACACAGAGAATAAATACATATTATTATTTAAAATAAACTCCTTAGGTATCTTCAGGACACTGTCAGCTTCTATTGCCAAAGAATCAAAATTTAGTTTTAGGATTTTTCTCTATCAAACCTTATCTAGTGAACTGAGGACTGTGGAATGTAACTACTAAATCAAAGAACTGCTATTCAGAGGCCAAACTACCAGCAAGCCCAACAGGTTTCCTTTGGCCTTCCCTTGCAGCTGGGACAAGTCCCTAGAATGCAACCAGCAGTTTGGACTACAACTCAGATTGTCATAAAATGGGCCAGCTTGGGAGGGGGGGAAAAAAAATAATAAAAAAAAAAATTAAAAAAAAAATTAAAAAGCAGTAGCATTTATCTGGATGTTAACAATGCTGAAACAGATGCAAATGACAGTGTGTTTCAGAAATAAGTTTTCATAATGAAATGAAAACCAGACTTAATGTACCTTTCTAAAATTGCATAAATGGTTAAATCACTTCTGCTGCAGTGATTTTGTATTATTGCCTGGAGTTGAATCAGCCACGGAAACCACAGGCACTCTTTCCAGCATCCAGCAAGTACTCCAGGGAGAGCACAGCTTCTGTCCTTGGGGTCTCTTCTTAGCCATCCTTTCTCAGCTTATTTCAGAGGGGAGAATGGCTTAAGGCATCACTTTATATTCACCCTCATTTTACAGAATATTGCAACAGTGTAAAAAAAAGTCCGTCTTAGTATGTTTTGGGTCTTCCTATAACCAGTCAGTACAGTGCCAGCAGGAGTCAAGGCTTGATGGCAGACAGTACAGTTGTAACTTTGAAACAGGAAGAAAGTCCAAGGCATTGTAAAGCTGCTCAAAATTCTGAAAGTAAATGTATATACTGATGGTGTGTTATAACCTACTGAATAGTTCTGTAAAGGATTGCTTTACATTTCTGTATTATATATATGCAATTTAATTCATAATGAGATGCATCTCATCACTATTAAAAAATGTTGATCACATTTGCTACCTAAGCAACCTGAAAGCATAGAGGGATTGAAATAGGATAGTCTGAGTCACAGCAAAAATGGGAAAATCTGGGAAACTTGGTCCTACAAATAAGATTACAGAGCTACCACTTAAGGGGAAAATAACCCAAACCAACAGTAATTTTACCTAACACAGCTGAAACATCAAATAGAATATGTATTTTATACAGAGATAAATACACATATAAAATACATACAGACATTTAAATACACCTATTTATAGACACATATCAATACAAATTCTATTATATATAATAAAATATTATCTATTTCACAGCTGGTAACCATGGTCTCAGTTTTGCATAAAGAGATGGAACAGTACACAAATGCCAACATGTATTTCATATTACTGGGAAGCTCCATTCTGCTTTCAGCTAAGCAGCCATGAAGCCTGGCTGCTTGAATGGATAAACCTGAATACTTCAATATCAGCTCATTTCCCGACTAGTCTAAAAGAAAGCAGTCTGATGAATGTTCAAACTCAGAACCACTATAAATTAAGGACGTAAATATGTAATTTTTTTCAGGTGCTAAATGATTGGTTTCTGGAGAAGCACTTCACAGGATATTTCTACCATCTTTGGAATATAATATCAATATTTTCATATCATCACATGCGAAGTTATTACAAAGTAATCTGCATTCAATGATTTAATTCCTACTAATAATATCTTATAAAATGACAGAGGGCTCCAAAATATGTAATCATGATCTGTAAAAATTTAAGACAGATAATACATTAGTTGATTAAAAACAACTAAATCAGTAAGCATTTGATGTTGCATAGCAATTTATTTCCAAGTGACATCCTTGCTGTAGGAAGATCTTAAGGGAGAAAGTCAGAGTTCAGTAACTCCATACGAAGCACCTTGTATTTTGCTGTTCATCCTCACCAGTACGTCTCAACAGGAACTCACAGTCAGCACGACGTGTGGATCCAGTCTGAGCAGGCTGCTAATCCTCAAGTGTTGCAAGACTATTTATGCTGCCCATCAAGACAGACATTTGAGCTACACTGTACAGTCTTCCCTTGACTTCTTAAAAGAAAGCATTAAACGGTTTGTGTCCCAAACAATCCAAACTTTCTGGACTTGGCTTTTATTAATTTTATTTCTTTTTCCACAGAAAAAAAAAAGTTTATTACAAGAGAAAAATACTTACTATGTATACATAATTTCGCCAAAAAACTGTCCAAGACAACAAACAGGATAAAAGGAATCGGATTCCTTAGATTTGTTATTAAATAGCTGCACGTAGGTAACTCCATATGCCATACATGCTACTGCTAAACATCACTGTTAACAAGTAAAGCACCACCAATAATAATTCTGCGTTACTGAAGTAACGATGTTCGAAACTTTGAAAGGCATTAAACACCCACCTATTGTCCCATTGAATAAATAGGTAACCTTAAACATCACTGAAAGGCAGAACTACATATATCTAACTGTGCTGAAATCAAAACCGTTGCCAGATTAATTATATATTTAAACATATTGCTGAGGTACAAAACAATCCAGAACACCTTTAGGCATCATTAGCTCTGCATTTGGCATAGTTGGAGTGCGGCAACATAATCATGATTTTTTTTTTAACTGTAGCGATGAAGTAGGAAAAATGATTAAAATAACACACATGGCTATTCCCACCCTTTTTCCCCCCTAAAGTTAGTTTTTAAAAAGAGTACTAAAGACATGATTATACAGATTTATGTTGAGGTATTATTTCACATGAAATATTGCTTGTGTTGGAACAAACTCAGCTTTTCTTTCATCTCGAACACCACAGTACTCCCAAGTCCACCCACCTGTCAGTATTGAGCAGACTTAGAGATTCAACAACCGTTAGTGGTAACAGAAGTTACACGTTCCATCTCCAAAACACAGCAGTAAAACAGATATCTCTAAATGCAAACACATCATGTGCACACATGCCCCGGCATTCACACACACAGCCTGCACCTTCTCCTGTTGGAGTTTTGGTTGAAGGACAGGTTATATGAAGTCAACAGCCATAATTAGGAAGCATTTCAATGACACCTTATAAACCCTACAACCTGAGCTCACAGCTATTTTTCATGTGAATTGCATGGGAAAGCTCGTGAGGACCACAAGATTTGTACATTTGCAGATGACTTGGTGAAAATAAGGTGATAGGAACAAGACCTCATCCCTAACCTTTATCTTTCAGTAAATGGTAATGCCACCAGAGCAAATAGTTTGAAGAATTTTCAATGCCTGTTAAACCTTTTGGCCCTCTTTCTTCCACATTTGTGTATCTTCTCCTTATTTCCCCCCCCCTCCCCCGCCATGGAAATTGTATTTAAGATTGTGTTGTATTAAATTGTATTTCCATTTACTTTGGGAGAAATAAAACCAGTGACTTTTAAAATAGTATGAATAAAAGTTTATACTCAGAAATGCCTTTTCTTAGTCTCAAAAATCTCCTGTCAAATCCATCAACTGAGTTCAAGTATGTGGTAATTCAGGAAGTGAAAGAGCATTTTTTTAAGATTAAGACAAAACTGTGTATGTTAGTTTAGCCATGGCTTGATTAAACTTTGATTCGCAAGTCTAAGGGGAGCAGATGAGTGCCTGAAAATATTAAACCAATTTATTCTTTCAAGGTAATTTTTTTGCGTATACTAAGATCAAGCATATCAGAAATTGGAAATGCAAAAGAGGAAATAAGTCAGCAAAATAGCCACACAAATTGCTATGCAATTTCTCATTCTTCCCAGGGAACAGCTGGCATACATTCCAGCTGCCCCACTTACTACATGGGCACCCTCGGAGGCTGGCATATTAAGACACAATGGAAGCTCTAGAAATCAGGGGGACAGGAATTAAAAAAAAAAACTTTCACAAAAAGAAACACAAATTGAGGTTTTTGTTTGTTTAATAAAAGCTTGCAAGGCACATGTTTCAACTGAATTGCAACATCTACAGCAAAGCAGATCAAAATTTGTAAAACTTTCCCCCAGCCCTTTCAGGAAGTTAAACCTGTGACCTGGTTGAAAACCAAGCTAGGGTTGTGTGTGTAAAAATCTGATGTAATTATGCCCTATTGTTGTCCTTCTGAGGGATATCATTGTATATCTGAG
Organism: Pachyramphus minor; assembly: GCA_013397135.1. Lineage (NCBI taxonomy): Eukaryota > Metazoa > Chordata > Aves > Passeriformes > Tyrannidae > Pachyramphus > Pachyramphus minor. The sequence goes on from VYXB01006646.1 coordinate 109,501, forward strand.
GGAACCTATTGTTTATTTTTCACAGAAGCTGGAGATTAGACAATATTTTTGCTAGTCCATACCTTTGTTTGTAAGATATGATTATTTCAGTCACTCATTTTAATGACGCCTTTTTACAGAAACAATCGCAATGTTCTCTCACATAAAAGGCTCCTTCTGTTACTTAAGGCTGCTGTGCCAATGGTGCTGCAATACAATTTTCTCTAATATAAAAATGCAAGGTAAAAATCTTAAATGATTCTCCTAAAGCAGAATCAATTGAAGTATTAAGAATACATCTTAAAAACTATGACAAAACGAATAACAACTATGTCACAGTTCAAATAAAACTCAACACATTCATTAAAACATGTATAAAGGCCAACGTGCTGCAAGATAGCTTTGTTTAGATGTCTGGATGGCCTTGTTTGTGGTTTTCTTAATATGTGTGTTCTGCATGTAGGTATTCAAACTATATTCTATATAGTAAGACAGACATACAGCACTGCAGTAAAACACAACAGGCAGTCAAGGACAGTTAAATATTGCATCTTGGCATGGCAGTCTAAGGCATGAAGCCGTAAGCTTTGCGACTTCATCCACCCAAGTGCAGTTGTAACCCTGAAGTTTGCTACCTGGAATGCCTTATTGCTGTTATGAAAGGATATTCATGAATTATTAACTTCAAGAGAGTAAATGACCGACACACAGACATGTAAAATTCTTTGACAGTGATTCTAACAAACTTATTTTGTATAAGGAACACTAAACTTACTTTCAAATATTACATCTATATCCATACTAGCACACAGAGGGGAGGTTCCTGCAGGCCTGCCTTGGCTCAAGGTAATTCACGAGCTTCTGTTGCTACATGGCACTTGAAAAGCCTGAAAGAGCCCAGTGCAGTAAAACATGTACTTGTGCACAAGCAAATAAATGCAGCCTGCACTTGACTAGAACACACAACATACCCCACCCTCAACACCATGACTGTATGCCCAGAAAGGATATTTACTTTTACCCTGTAACTCAGTTGTACTGGTAAATGTTTCTCTAAATGACCATATTCCATATATCAGTAGATTTATCTGAGCATTGGTTTCAAATAAAATGCCTAAGTTAACATTTTATCAAGGCTCATAGGCATAAAAATATAACTGAAAGTAAAAAACAGACGTTGACTTTTACAACAATAAAGCTTTTTTCTTTTAAATCACTCCAAAAGTGGTAATAGGTTTAAAAAAATCTCAGCACTATCTGTCAGTGTAAAGTAAGGAAGTGTATCTGCATAGAGCAGAGAAGAATCATGCATATACACCAACATGCTGCAGTTCCTAGCAATTTCAGAGTCAAAATCTCTGATCTTGCATTTTATCAACAAGTGCAGTAAGGATCGTTTTGCAGCTTTCATTTGCAGATATTTCAGTTGAAAGTTCATCCTATTTTGACAGATCCTTCATTAAAGACATCTGGGCTCCAAAGAATCATTCCCACATCTCTGATAGACTGGTCTCCGAGCCAGGTGTCACATGAATCCCTAGTTACAGGTAACTCTTAAGGGTGCACAACTTCTTCCAGAACTTATGTTCTGGCTTTCTGTCCAGCTACACTTACGTTAAGCAAAGCCATCATTACCTTTTATTGGATTTTCCATTCTCAACACCAGGATTAGGCCCAGAGTTGGAATTAAAGCATAATTAATTCCCTTGAAAGTCTATCAGCCAGCAGCAGACAGGATGATCAGATAAGAAAAATAGTTGTATAGGCAAAGGGGATCATATAACAAAGACAGACTTTAGAGGGAAGCAACACTGCAGAGTACTTTCCCAGATTTTCAAAGACCTCTGTGTAGTTGCATAATTGATATAAAAATAGCTATGAAGAACTGTACCATTATTTACTAATGGTGGTGATTATAGTGTTTTAAATGACAGTTATGGCACTATCTTAATATAGCTATCTCATAATAAACTGACTGAAATGAGCATGACCCATCCCTCCCCGCCCCCAACATACTTACACACACATCTCACACACACAGAGGGGGTGAAACCGAAGTGCAGAAGTCTCAGTAGCAAACCTAACTGTCCTGAAAACAAGCACACTGTGGTATATACTGGCCCATTGTGCTGGCTGCTAAGACACACATATACACACACACACACACACTCTAAAGCGTGGAAGAATCCTGAAGACAAGTTCTTTCCAAACTGAAGATCTGACCCTGTCAGTTCCTACTGCTAGGTCCAAGCCCCAGCACTTCCACCAGCATGTCTCTAACAATATAGAGATCAGTGCCTTAATCTATGGAAGCGTTGTTTAAACAAAATCTTCCTTATTTGATTTATACAAACAGTACAACTACACATAAGATGTATAAATGTGTGTTTGATAAACATAGAAATGTTTACAGGGGAAGACAGGAAGAATTAAAACAATAACAACAAAAAAACCCAAACTAAATATCCAAACACTTATTTGAAAAGACTCGAGATACCAACTGCTTTCTGGCTAAAAAATAAAAGCTACGTGACCTAAATGAGCTCTTGAAATAATTTTTCTGCGTTCACTGAAGTCTATACACATCAGCTCTCTAACACTAAAGTTAGAAATCTCATTTACATAAAAATTAAGATGATTTAAAATGGGAAGAAAAATGTAAAAACATGGAAGACTGTCACACATTGTAGAGACTGTAAAATTGATAAATGTTGCCGTTTCCTTCAAGGATGGCATCTCTGTCTGTTGATCTGTAGTTCCAAAGAATTCCAGTTTGGTAAAATAAAGTTGTCAGTATGCTGCATGTGTGCACATATATCTGAAAAAATAACTTCCTTGATCCAAAGGAACTTTTTCAACTGAAATTCATTCAGAATAAATCCTCAGAAGGAAGCTTGCATGCTTTTTCATGACTGGAAGGATATCACAGTGTTGATTCTATATACAAAGTAGGATCTATTCCAGTATACTCGAGTAAAGTAATTCACATATGGAGAATAGTTCATTTTAATTTCATGACAAAATCGTCCATATTTTGAGTAGGCATAGTTGTCATCTTCCTCACAAACCACCTGTCAGAAAGAAGAAGACCTAATTAAAATACTGAAGGTAAGTGGTTACAGAATGTAATTCTGTATGTTTAATTTATTTGGTATTCTGTACATTTAATTTATGATAGATGTTTAATTTCTATACTGTATGGTTCCTGTAAGCTGAAAACAAATTCCCCTATAATTTGTTTAACCACCTAAAATAGCCTTTGTGAATTAATCCCTTTGCCAGAATAACAGACATTAAAACCAGTGTACTTCATTCATTTAGTAAAGAACAACATAGTGGAAATCACCCCCACAACCTGTTTACCCAGTAGTTCAAGCCTGACCTGCACAGAGCACACCAGTAATGAAGGGAAGTCTCAATTACCTTTTCCATGGCAAGTAAGTTTGACACACCTAGTACAGGCCAAAGAGACACACACTTATAGCTCTACAAATTCCAACCAGTTGACTTAGAAGAAAACTGCTTGTGTGTTTGCGCATCCACTGTTTGATATTCCTGAAGCAATCCCTTCATTATTCCTTCTGATGGCACAAATTTACATGATGTTTATAAAAAGATGGCAGGACAAACTCATGAAGAAAAATCCATTGGTGGCTATGAACATAATTTCCCTGTAATGGTACCGTCCTTCAGCAACAGATTGCTGGAAAATATTTGTCTTTCCCTATGAGTAATCCTATGCTCTCAACGAGAGTCAGAAATAAGATATTGGGCTAGGACTATAGGACATAGTACAAGCTAGAAAGTAATACTGATCTTCTTAAACACATCAATTTTGGAAACATACCCACAGACCTGTCAACAGCATAACAGCCTATCCACTGTCTCATTGACTTTGGGAATAAGTAAATGCTGCAGTCTCCAAACACATACGTACTTGTTTGGAAAGTCTTGATAATCTTTCATTATGACTTAGACAATTTTTGTTAGCAAGCAAACTGGGAGTTTTTTTTCAAGTTTCCTGAGACAACACACTATATCAACTTTCAAGAAAAAACTATGTCAATTTTCTGGGAAAAACCCCCAAAAAACGATCAAAAAGCAAAAACAAAAAACCTACAACAAAACAACTTTATTCCTGTTGGCCATTACACTATTTTTATTACAACTACCATTTGAGCTTTCAAGCCAGTATGGACTCAGCCACGGACAGGATGTGTAAGTCATGTTCATTACCAGCCAACCAACCTTTTTCTAAAAATACTGAAAAGTCCGTTGTCTACATTTAAATATATGTAGCAGTTGTTTCATTACAGATTTAGACTACAGACATTCCACAGGACAGATTTAACTGGAACTCTCACCATGAACCTCCTTTTCACCTTCTTAATCTATAAATAGGATAACCCTTGACAATTCTAATTACACAGAAATAGTAAATGACTGGTTTTCTGTACTGACAGCACTGTGTGTGGCATTTATCCAAGACAGGCTCCTTGAATTGGATTGAAGTTTTTCCTCCCTTTGACTGAAATCATCCTTGCAAGCAACAACTGCTCTGAAAAGTACTGGGAGGTGTTCCTCCCAGCATTAGGAATTAAAGAAGGAAGAAACTCTTCCTGATACATGAATCAAACAAAAACTCAGAAATCTGATAGTAAAACCGTGCTGCTGAAGTTAGGATTATCAGGCTTATGTGCAAGAAAGAAGCATGCAGGAAGCAGGGCGAGGAGAGCTGCAGGGGTATAAGGGCAGGGAATCCTGAAATTGTGGTTAATTGCTCCAGAGGACATTTTAAGTCTGAAGAGGGAACAGGAACTTACTCATGCAAACAGATCTGAGAAGACACTGAGAGATACATGTGTTGATTATCAGTGATGGAGGTTATTCATACACGCACTCTGGTTATGGTACAAAATATTGGATACAACATGGAATAATCATACATGATTTTAGCAGCAAGGCAGGGAAAGAAAAAGAATAGACTTCAGCAACGGTAAGGAAGTTAACTGAAAAATTGATACAATAACCTTCCTGGATAAACAGGTCAGGAAACCTAAAAGTGAAACTGACACCAGTTGTAGATTCCTGGGGAAAATAAAGTAATCCTCCAATAATATACCACTCCTACAATTACTCCCTCAAAACAAAGCAGCTACAGGAATGAAATGTTTGCATTACAAGTTCTTTTGAAACATGTTTCATCAAAAGTAGAACTTACATAATTAACACAGATGAACCACTTGGATTTTTTCCCCTAAAAATGGAATATAAGACTATATACAAGAAACATATGTATCCTCACCATTAAAAAAACAACAAAAAAAAGGATTCAAACCAAGGATTCACTTGGTATAGTTAATACACACTAGACTGTAATGTGAAGTAGATGCTTCAGTTCTTTCTTAGTCAGGAAACCAACTAAATGAAACTAACCTGTGATTGCCTACAAGTAACTGGTACACTTGAGAATGAGCAATGAAACCATGAGTTTAAGGCCACTCCTGCCTTTATAAAGTCAATTTTTTTCCTGGATTCCCAGGAAACAGTTGAACAAGTGACAATGAGACTACTTCATAAACCCCATCTCAGTCCCTACTTCAGCAGCAAGACCAGCACTATCAGCATTCTGAACGAACAGAGCATGGCAACGACTGAAGCAGCATTCACGGTACAGTTCATTCAACCAATTTTTCTACCAGATGTGGTTTAAACTATCTATTGGGGTACTAACCTATCTGCAAGGCTGAATCAAATAGACTTGTAACATCATTAGTACCACACAGGCTGTACTGAATGAAATGGCAGGCTGGTCCTCATCCCAGCCAGAGTTTTAGAACTGAGTTTATCCATTTAATAATTGGCAGAAAAGCAGCACAGCTAGATACTTGTGTATTAGGAAGGATTAGGGCATTTAAATAATAACATTGGGTAAGATAACAAGTGTAAGAAACAGACAATCCAAAACTTAATTGATCACTTTTAAAATATTTGTCTTTGTCTACATGTCAAGTACAATCAGAAAAACAAGATCAGCATTATAAGAAGATTTATTTTAAAATTAATTATTTATACATTCAAACATTCTTTTTTTCTCACTGTTACTTACATGACCATTTGCAATATCCAATAGATCTTTAACTCTGCATCCTCTTACAGGTCCCACTTCATTGCAGATTGAATCTTCAATAACCAGAAAATTGGCTTTGTAGGATGTGAGTATCTTATAAATATCCTCTGCTGACCTCTTTGAATAGATCTGATAAATCTATAAATTAAGAAAACATGTTCATGGAATGCAAAAATCAATGATTAAATACTGGGACACACGCACACACAACGATGGCTTATCTGCAGTAACAGACTAAATGTACACACCAAGCTGTGTTTGGTTTTAAAATCTCCGAAACAGGTGAGGTAGTGGCCAGCTGAATGGGAAGTATTTGTCTCGACTGATGGCAAGTTCTCATCTTACATATTTTGAGTGGCCTGAAAAGTCTTCAGAAATATTTTGATATTTGTTTCTGTCCAGAGTAAAGCACTGATAATTTACTTGATACTCCCTTCCGTGTCTGTTGGACTCCTATGTCCTCCTACCTTCTCATACATTTGACTGTTCTTTCATCACGTTAGGGTGAAGAGGAACACAGTTCCTGTGAGATGCCACATTTATGAAATTGGGTACTCACATTCTCGTTTCTTTTCAGAAGATCATCGTCGTTGTACAGAGGCAAGCTCGACACCATCCACCCAGTACAGAGCTTAATCACACCCATGAGCTGCGGGCTGCCTGCAAACACTGCAGCCACAGGAGCCTGGCGTCTGCAAAAGCAACACCAACACGCACATCTGAATACAGGATGCATTTCTCAAAACTATGTTCTTAATTTTATACACTGTGGGATCTTTCAAGGTGCTGTGGGATGAACTGGAGCACGTGGAGGTTTCACTGGGGGTCTAATTACAGTTGGTCGTAATGTTGGGGTGGCAGTAGTTTCCTTGTCAGGAAAAGCTCAGACGTCCAGCAACATGGAGTTTGCAAGGAAGGGCCTCTGCTGGGGCAATGACTAATGGTTGTTCTCCCCTCCTTGCAATCCATGGAGCACCACTCAGAGTGGTCCTGGAATGGATCCAAGTATTGCTTTTCTGAATGGTTGCCACTTGTGACAAAACAAGCTTGTGAGGGAGGGTAGATAGAAGGAGAAACAACATGATGCTATCTTGTATAGGAAAGATTTCTGATTATTTTTATTTGATCTCTAGAACACACATTTCATAATCTATCAAAAAATAATGCCATCATACAGAACAATGTCTACACTAATTAACTATGTTTCTGGGTTTGGTTTCAGTTTTTGAATATTTTTATTCCTGTATTAATGAGAGAAAACAGTCATTGCCATACTTTATTACAGACTTTTGGCAACTTCTCTTGCAGGGAAGATTCAAAATAAATTCATATTATTAAAGAGAAAATTTTAAGAAAATATACTGTAGTAATGACATTGAATTAAAATTCCCATATGGATAGCTGAGTATATCCTTAAGGAAAAAAACCCCTTGATTTTCTTCAAAGATATGAACAGCTGCTACAAATAAGGGTAGTAAAATTGCTCTTAGCTGAGTGAATCTCAATGCAATTGCCATGATTAATTATGTACTTCAAGACTAATATATGGAGACTAACATAAAAGCCATTAGGTACTTGGCATTTTTCCATGTGCTACCTTGAAGAGCTACAGCAGTGACAAACAACATATACCACCAGCAACAGCAAGAAGAAATTGGCTGGAACACTGTAATTACCAGCCTTGCCTTTTCTGAAGATGAACAGGTTGACATTAAAGACTACATAAATACAGGAAGTAATATTCTAAAAAAATACAGTTAAAGATAAGTTATCTGAACACAAGGGATCCAACTTTCAGAGAAGTACATTTCCTAATGACATAGTACAAAGCTAGACTGAATGAGGCCAGAATGCATTTCTGAATCTTTTGGTGAGAAATAAAACACATCTGTGAAAATGACGTGGTATTAGCCATGTATATGCTCAGTATAAACTACGTAATGTAGCTCAGCTCTTGCTGTGCCCTGCCTAGCCAGATGGGTAAGAACCCTTCCAGCATCCAGGTCATAAGGGAAGTCTGAATCATGTTCCTCTCCACGTATCTTGACAAGGTCTCTAAACCCTCACAGTCAGGCATTTCATTTGACTGGCTCATGCATGTAAAAGTTCAGTGTTTCTGTCCCTTGCTGGTGTTACAATCAACATGAATCCTCTAATTGCATGAAAAGTTAGCATACAAAGAACCAAGCACTAAGGTGTCCACCTTTATTTGGAAGCTAGGTCTCACAATGATATTAAATATGAATTGCTTGTGTGTTTCAGCATCTTCTCTTGTAATTAATGATAAACTCCTGTTTCTTTTCATAGGGAATACAGCCAAACTTAAAATACACATTTCTCCCCCCATGGAGATTGACAGAGGTAGCTCCACAAACTGCTGAGATAAAAATACCCTGACAAAAAGCAGTAAAATAGAAATGCTTACTTTATCCATGTCATAAGTTCTACTGTATCAGGGTCATAGAATTCTTGCAGTTCTGTAAGCTCTGTCATTATCCTAGGGAAAAACTGATGGAAATGTTTTTGGTTACTTACAGTAAAAAAAGTATCTACAGAGCATCTCATTATATTAAGACCTTAAGTGACAAAACAAAAATGGGCTTCAGCTGACTTTTCCCTCCTGACTGGTACTTTCATTTGAATATTTTGCAAAACATAGTTTATACTTACCTGACAGCAGGAGGCCCTCTCCAAAAGAAATACGTTAAACACAGCTTCTCATCTCTCTTTTATTAGAATAGTTATAATTAAAAAACAAATAAACAAACAAATAAACACACAGCAAAAATATTCCTCAGTGTTAAGTGGCCTTAAATGCATCAAAACCATAGCTCACGTTATCACATGCAAATGTATATAAATAATGGCACTGAACCAAGATGATAAATCTCTCATGGTAAACCTCCTTGAGCAGGAGTGGTTGGACTGTTGTGAGTTCAAAGGTGTTATTCAAGCAGGACAGGAGAGGAGAATTTTCCTAGAAGGGCCCTGGTAATCTGCCCCAGACTTCCTCCTGACTTCAATTACTGCAGCGAAGAAAATTACACTATATTGTATGAAGTATGATATCTCTCAGTTTATGCTCTTGAAAAACATTTTGGGAAAAGGAGGGATTCTGTGAAGTGAGACAAAATGCCATCTGTTTCGAACCAGACCAGATTGCAACCTGCTCTGTGGCTTCCCTATCCTGTCAGGTTTGAGAGGTAAAGGAACAACAGGTCCTTTATTAAGGCAGGTGATTTTGTCAGTCCTTGAGCCATTTATCCAAGAAAGGCATGGCTGGAAGCTGTCCAGCCATGAGGGGCTGAAACATGTACATGTACATGCTAGTGTAAATGCTAAGTGAAAACTATCTTATGTCAGCCCTTTTGGAAAATATAGATAAAGTTTACATGTTATGCCAGACCAAAGGGACAACTTACTTTGGGACAGCCCCAGTGGACAGTTAGAAGTGGGAACCTGCTTTTAACTGAGGTGTTTCCACCCCCATTACCTGGACAGCTCAGCTGTCAAGTGATAGCAGTCTACAAACAAACATGTTAGGGTTGCACAAAAACAGCTGCCACGTGTTTGTGTCAGGGCTGAAAGCTGCAGCACTGCTGTTATACACACACCTGAACTATTCCCAGAACAGACTGACAGAAAGAGGAACTGCTACTGCCACCCGAAGGAGAACCCACTTCACTCAGCAATCACAGTCTGGTTAGATGAGGGACTGTGCCAGACTGAGTCAGAAGGTGGTCAAGCAGAAAGATGCTGAGCTCTACACTCAGCTGTACACACGTAGCCACAGTAACAGATTAGGGGTCTCAACTCATTTGCGCTGTTCTGTTACTACTAATCAAAGTTTCCAAGCTCAGGGATGAGTTATGAAAACCTGGAGAACAAACTGTTCACAACTGCTTAAAAGTAGAAACTGGATCTGCAATGGCTGAAGCCCTCTAGAGTCCAAACCCCTACACTGCTTTCATTAAAAAAATCTGAAAAAGAGTTATTTGGTCAACTAAACTAGTTTCCTCTGTTGTAATAGATTTCACAATTCTATTGAGCAATGTAGCATCTTTCAGGAGAATACCTATTGCTCCATCAAAAATGTGTAAAAAGTCAGATTACATTGCAACTAAATTTTCTATTATAAGATAGATGTTACAAAACGTGTTCAAATACTGTTGGCCAAGACTGGTTTCTATATTTAAATTCTTATAAAACCATCCAAACTAACTATTTTGAAGCTATGCCAGTAGAGCAGGGGGTTACACTTTATGGAATGTTTCCCATGTTTTTTGCACTCACAGAAATTTAAAAAATAATTTCCAAACACTCTCCTCCCAGTCCATCTCTGATTTGCAATAAAGAACTAAATATTTATTTTAAATGTAGAAACATCTGTAAATTTTCTTCCCTGTGTTGTTGTATACACACACACCTCTACACAGTGCTCTGCACAAAGAATTTAACTCCATTATAATTTGACAGGAATTTTTCAAACTGATTATTTACATATGACCTCCTGTAATTTTATTTCATCTAAACTCACCCCCTCTTGCTAAAACCAAGGTTGGGGCAACACATTTTTCAAAATTCTAAGATTTTATCTGGCAGTATTTTGTTTGTTGAGTCAGTTTATACATCCAAGGCATAAGAGCTGAATATAATAAAGTCTTCATTTAAATCTAAAAACTTACATATTACAATAAGTAATCATTAACAAATTAAATTGTCAAATACCTCATACTGAAAAAAGTAAACAGTTTTCTTTAAATACAAAACGTATTTTCAGTGGATGACAATTTCAATTTCATCATATATATTTCATTTCACTAAGTATACTTTATTATATTTGCTCATAATTTTGACTCATATTGTGCTTACATACAAAAAAAAAAAAAAAGTCACAAAGGTACTTTTCTTACCTCTTTCCACAAGCTGAATCCAATTATTGTGGGAACTGCCATACTCAGAATGAGAGCCTAGAAAGTACATGTTAGAGGAAATGGATTATGCACCGTTCTCCAACCTTGAGGTGTCTGTGGATTCTACTCATATAGTAAGTAACATTTATGCCTGAAGCCTTAAGAGTGACAGTAGGTGAAACTCTGTAGATTTTTGCCAAGCAAAAAACTCTCTGCAAAGAAGAATTTATCTGATTTAGCATAGAAGAATTAATTTGACCATGATAACTTTACCATCAATTTTAGGGATGGTAAATAACAATGATGCAGGGAACAGAAGAAAAGTGAACAACTCGCATTCAAATGCAATGAGAAAATCTGAGACAGGAAAAAACCCAAGCATTTCAAACTTCTGCTCTTGTTGATGCTTTTGTTCAGATTGACAATATTGATATGCAAAACCCAGAAACCCATTTTCCAGCACACCATCATTCTATCTGATATAGTTTTTGCTTTGAAAAAAGGTGAAAATAGCTTGTATGGTACAGGAAACTTTCGTTAAGGAATACACAGAAGGCATTCCCCTGACAATAATCTACTAACACACCTACTGTGTTAATAGTAAAAAAGCAGGTCTTTATAACAGAATGCATGAGGTACACAGAAGAATGTGCTCACCATGTGCATGAACATATTGGCACTCCCTGACTGAAAGATCACTGTCAATGTTTCTGATATAACAGTGTACAGCATTCTCACAAGTGACACCGTGAACCTCTAAGCATAATATATTTATTCCTATAAGCATCTTGAATTTAAGGTAATATCCTATCCTTATTTTATTAATAAAACTAATGCACAAAGCTGCTAAAAATCACACAAAGCAACTCTTGTCATATTGAGAATAAAGCTAGGGTTGGAAGTGGGGGAGTTGTTTGCACTGTAACACAAGCTCATCTTCAGTCACACCATTTCTCTACAATGGCCACAGGTAAATAAATCTCACGCAAAGTAATTCCACTTACCATTTCTTATGAAGCAGTTTTACTCTCTGCAAGTAAATATACCTTAATATCACATTTTAAGATTCATTTCTTAGTGAAACAAGGCTTATATCAATGCTTGCCTGCACACCTGTACTTTTTCTCCTGCATTCCTCCTAAAAAGCACGTGACCTTCTTGGCCAATCTCAACTAGCTATGACAGAGAGACTGAAGTCTCCAAGATTCGTTAAAAGAAATTAAGGAGATGAGCGAAAGGAAGATGAAGACAGCTCTGCTTCTTGTGAGGAAAGGCTGCAGTGTGAACGCACCTTTATCACCAGGTACCCGACAACATGTGCAAGAGTGATATTAAGAATGAAAGACAGAAAAAGCAGACTATATGAGATCCAGTGCTCACAGAACAAGTGTTCTTTTCATGGGCTCTTCTACAGGTCTTAGTTAATTGTTTGCAAAGTTATATGCTTGCTAGTTGTCTTTCCCAAGACATTGGCAACAGCAACTCACCAGCAGTATCGGGTGCACAGCTTTCAGTCGAAGCCACTTGAAAAGTGTCATCCAAAGTTCAGGAGAACACACCCCAAATGCAGCAAGCATGCAAACATAAGGTGTCCAAAGATATTTCATTCTGAAAAACACTGCAACAGCTTAGTTGGGACTCTGTGCATGCCTCTGCACTCAAGTTATTTATAAAAAACATTTAGATGTCAAACACAGTCTGGATGTTCAAGCAATCTGAGGTCAACTTTGATGGCACTGAAGAAACCAAGGAAATGTCTAGCAGAAGAGCAGGCACCTGATCATCTGCTGTGAGATGGAGGAGCAAGATCCAAGGCAAAAGATGACAAAATCCTTCACAGAGTTCAAGGGAGGATGAATGAAAAACAAAAGGAATAGTAAAGTCACTTGGCTGTTATCGCTTTCCAGCCAAGAAAGGACAAAAAGCAGCTATTCAGCAAAGCTGTACAGACAATGTACTATAAGACTTCCTGAAGAAAGGAAAATATTTAATAAACAATTTATGATTTGCTGGTGTTGTCTGCCTCTTAAGGGTAGACTAGTCAGCTCAATAACACAACAGGCTGCTCACTTTAAGAATTTGTGAGTACTTAGATTTTAGGATGACGAGCATAATACAAACACAAGACACCTTCAAGCTGATTAAGCTGAGAGACACGATTAGAACAATGATGTCTTCCAAACTTCAGCTTCTGTAGCTTTAACAACTAACACAATACTTTTGAAATTAGTTTTTCTACTGCTTTAAAATGTCAAGCAAAGGTATACTTTGTGGTAGCCTACACACGAGAAGACGGATAAGAAATCTTCCAAATGCCAGTATTCCAAAACTACTCTGTTCATCAAAACACTACACAAGATCTTGCTAGAATACAATATTAAAAACAATTATAGCAAAGTTCTACATTTAAATACCATAAGGAAAGTTATTAAAATGTAATTAAATATAAGTCTTGGACTTTGGTTGCATTAAAGCATGGAAAACATGTTAAAGAGACTAAGAACAATGGTATCGAATTTATAATCACAATTACTATTGATTGCTCCTCTACTAACTAGTACCACTACATGCCAAAATTATTTCTGAAAAGAGGTAAATTTCGAAGAGATGAATGGTGCATCATGTCCAGTTAGGAACACTGTTGCTTTCAAAAGAGATACATCAAAATCAGACTTACCCTTCCAAACACATCGCTAGACAACCAAGCAAAATTGTGTGAATGACATGATAAACTATTTCTGGCCTCTCTCCAATTCGACCATCCTCAAGTTTAACTGTCTCTTTCAGTGGTTCACCACTGCAGTTGGAGAAAATGAGACATCACTTAATTCAGACATTATCTCAGGCAAAGGTGCCAATAAAAATACATTTAAGTCAGTAGTACACTGAGATCATACTGTGTCGTATCATACAATATAGTTGCACTGTTTACTTGGTTTTTGTACTCAATCAATGATCTATCAGTACCGACTGTTCCTTGGTTTAGATTGCAACCTCTCTGGAGCATGGCTGTTAATTATTACAATGGGATCATTGTCTATGACCGTAAATCCTATTTTAAGGTAATTCAGCACAAGAGACAGTCTAATTTAAGAGCATGCAGACTCTACAAACATTTAGATGAAGCATGCTGAACATGCATTTGAAGTTTCTTCATATCATTAGCTTGGTGAAGAATTATGGAATCTGTAGGATAATTGTGTATGGAATGTGTATACCATTTTATGACAAAGATAACGAAAGTAGCTTTGAGTCACATATTCCAAATTCTAGCAACATATTATAACTAAAAATCATAATCAAAATCTTACAACAAATGTTTTTCTACAAATAAGATAGCAAGGCACAAGACAGGTAACATTTTTTTTCTACCATGTGATTTCAGGTTAGAATTTTATAATAAACTTCCTCATGACAAAAGGAAAAAATATTCCGAGATTTTTAATTGATTCAAAATTTGAAAAAAATTAGGGGGAAGAAGGTTTATATTAAGCTTTTCTTTAAAAAGGTGTTGGACATAGTGTAGTCATTGCATATTATAAAGTAGTAAATAGTTATTTCAACCACTAACAAATAATCAGAAGTTTGCTTCATTGTTTTGAATATACTATCACATATCCGACCTGACATTTTCATTCACAGCAGCATAATTTTTATCTATTAGAAATCTTCATTCTTGAAATAAACCTATTGATTTTTGCTGCAGACAAGTGAACAGTTTGTTTTAATACCTGAGCAGTTACACCATTCATCTTCTACCAGGAAAAGATAATTTCCTAACCACTGAGTTTCCAAGACAAGCTACACTAGGATCTACAGTTGCTATTCTTAGTCTGTAAACAGACAGCTCCATTGCCCCTTTTCTTGAGGGAACTGTGAATGTGAATCACTGTGAAACTAAAAATAATTGAGTCAGTTTTACTTCAGCTCTGTTCTCAACAGCAAAAGCTGATGGACCTTATCACAGTAAGCCAGCATTTTAAAAACCAGTGAAGCATTAGAAATCAGAAATCCTCTCAACTCCACCCATCTCATCCTTCTCAACATGTAAACTTGAAAAAAACAAAAACAAAAACCCCAAACCTGAAACAGAAAAAAAAAATTCTAGGAACAATCAGGTAACTTTGCTGTTGGAAGGATAACACAGATATAACATTTTTCTCTCTGGAAATGGGAAGAGACCTAAGTATATCCCAAAACAGAACTCTGCAGGAATTGCACCTATGGGGAAACAAACCAATGACAACTTCCTGTCCTGACTGGAGAGATGCTCAAGAAGCTCCTCACTAAAGGACTTTTCTTTAGGAGGCCCTGGTGTGCCCTCCCACTGGTGCTCACACCTTGACAAGCTCAATCATAGAACAAATTTTGGAGCAACAAACATGATGATCATTCCCTTAGACATCAATGAAACTCTTACTTTTAACTTATTTTTCAGTATAAATACATTACTTACCAAATTCTCCTAAAAATGACCTGAGTTATAGAAAAAAGGCAAATAATTAATACTAAAATATAAAAAGGCAACAGTGATGACTGTGTTAGTCGCAAAAAAAAGTCTTGGGAAGGTGCCTGAAGAGATTCTTGACAAAGGAGCCAATTCATTGTAAAATTCCTAGTAAGGCAAAAACATCCCATTAAAAACAATAACAATACCCCACAGATTAGAAAAAAACCAAACACCCATCACACAACCAATCACAGTTTAACCTACACATGTCATAGGAAACTATTTTAAATTCATCTTTGAAAAGTTAACTTTTTATCATTTGAAACTGCTTTGCAAGTGCTGTTTAGAGTAACTGTCAAAAGCCTATCTTCCCAAAAAGTATCTGTGATATGAAGAGACCAGGCTACAACTCTCATAGCACAAAAGCCCAAACTCCCATATAACTCCATTATGGAAACCACAAAGCACTTTGTTGTCACAGTGGATTAAGATTTCAGAGATACTGATGCAAGAAGGTATGCTTGTCCTCATTTCAAACAGGGAGACGAAGAAGGGAAAGTGATCATCTGAGATCACCAACAAGACTGAGGCACTGCCAAGAACAGAATCCTTAATGCTGAAATTCTAGTTCTGTAACCGAACCTACTTGATCATTCTTCTGTCTCAATTAGCGAGCAGGAAGATTATATAATCTGCCAAGAAGCACTATCAGTCATATTCTCAAGTGGAACTGGTGCACCATGTGTTTCTGTGAATGCATTCTTCTCTTACTTTGTTTTGCTTCTCTCCCTCCTTTTATTTTTCCCCAAGGGAAGACGAGAGGACTGAATCACTTTCAATTAGATGCAATAAATTTAAAGATTAACAGTTGGGGATGTCCAGACTGGCCTTAAAAGACAGATCTTGAAGCTCTTCTGCAGCAAACCATAATTTCAACTCACAGTTACACAGTGTTCTAGGCGTAATTGCACCCAGTTTGCCTCAGTCTCTGGCTTCATTGCAGAGTTTGACAGCTTGAAAAGTGACATGTGGCAAGTCCGCAGCGGAAAAAAAAAAGAGAAAATCTGTAATACCTGGTAGCTGAATAAACTGAAATCCTGACCAGGAGTCCTTTCTGTTCTTGCAAAACACTTAAGAATGAGGATGTGTGTGTTAAATGAGGATGTGTGTGTAGCCATCACTACATCTTGTCTTCCAAAAATTCCCCAACAGTTTCAGTTGTGTGTGACATCATTTTTCACTTCTTCCCCTGAAAGGCCATGAAGCAGTTTTGTAAGAGAGATGCAGCTTCCAGGCGAGTATTCCAACTCCTGCACAGAATTGCAAGTCTTGGCTTGCATCCAGGAGGTGTCTCAGTCCTTACTAATATTCCACTGGAAGTTTTCCAGAAAATCTGTAGCCATGAACACCTTCTTGTAGAACAACATTCAACTCTTTTACAGATGCTAGTGATTTTTCTTAGAATCACAATTCCCTCTGACTTTTAAGGTGCATACAGGGGGGTTTTGGGGGTACCCCACAACCCAAGCATGTTTGGAGATCGCATTTATAGTTCATGAACTCTTTACAGAGCCTTTTCTTTTCCAGGTTATAAAAAGCTATTACTGCTACCTTTACGCTATTGTCTTTGCTTTCAAGT
This sequence comes from Pachyramphus minor, assembly GCA_013397135.1. Classification (NCBI taxonomy): domain Eukaryota; kingdom Metazoa; phylum Chordata; class Aves; order Passeriformes; family Tyrannidae; genus Pachyramphus; species Pachyramphus minor. Next base: position 126,612 of record VYXB01006646.1, read on the forward strand.
CTAGAAACACTAGACAGGCTACAGAAAGTTTTCACTCTTCAACATCACGAGAGAAGAAGAATCCATGAAATGCTTTCATCCCAAGGCATGAAAAATAGTGAGGTGCCTTGGAAATCTCAAAATCCTAAGCATATTCTGTGTATTTTTAAATTCAATATTAAAACTGTTTCCCTAGTTCCTCTGTAAAATTGTCACAAGACACTGAAATTTTACACTTCTCAGAGCAGCTTCAGAAGTTTGGGTATCTTGGGAGGTGTAAAGAGTTCAAAAACACTTACTTAGTTGTGTTTAAGCCAAGTTTTACTTCAATGAACTTCAGCAAATGCTCATTTTCTTTATGAGGAACAAACATCTGAAAATTAATTTAGCAGAGAAAAATCAGATGAAATGCTGGAAGCAGCTTTCACATAGTCATTCAGATCATAAAATGTCAGCAAACAATAAACTATTCAAGATCTAGTTAAAACTAACGAAGTGGACTAAGTGTAACAATTAAGAATCACAGAATGAATTAGGTTGGAAAAGACCTCTGAGATCATCGAGTCCAACCTCTGACCAAACATCGCCCTGTGGCACTGAGTGCCACATCCAGTCTTTCCTTAAACAGCTCCAGGGACGGTGACTCCACCACCTCCCTTTGCAGCCCATTCCAATGCCCAATCACTCTCTCTGTGAAGAACTTTTTCCTAATGTTCAACCTTAACCTCCCCTTGTGCATCTTAAGACTGTGTCCCCTTGTCCTACTGCTGGTTGCCTGGAAGAAGAGACCGACCCCCACCTGGCTACAACCTCCCTTCAGGTAGTTGTAGAGAGTGACAAGGTCTCCCCTGAGCCTTCTCTTCTCCGAGCTGAATGCCCTCAGCTCCCTCAGCCACTTCTCATAGGACCAGGTACTGGTACAGCATTGTAAATCTTCACTTCAGTAAATCTCTCTTTAGCGTTTCCATCAGAATATTATTCTCTTAATTTCATTCATGTACCTCAACAGGAGGGCAAGTGAAAAGCTGACAATAAGCTGGCCAAAGACTACTGAGCAGTGTAAAAAGGATCATAAAAACCAGACATAGACTTACTCCCAAGGAAGCCAAAAAGGGTTGCGCTTGGCTCCACTGGAAAATAGGACTGCAGCTTAGCAAAAGTTATGAGCATTTGTAATTTTCACAGAGATTGTCTGAGCAGCCTAAAGTTCTGCACCTTAACTTGAAGCTGTAATTTAACCCATTTTTTTCAAGGTTAGGTTTTATTTTCCTGGAGATACGGCAAGGCTAGTCAGTCTGACTGGCCCAAGAAAACAATCACATGTGAGCACTCTTTCAAACTTTTTAGGGTTCACTAGTTTCTTTACTTTTAAGTCAACACTGTTAATTAACACAACCAAGGTGAGTTTGAAACACAGAGGAAAAGCACAATAAAATATGTAAAAGACTAGAGCCAGCAAGAGGGAATTACTTATCAAAATACAAGACCAGGCTAAAATCCTGTTGTGCAATCTCAACTCCTAGCTGACTCCTACACAAAGTTAAAGTCTCTGTTCCCATGTTCTAGTTGCAATTTAATTGAAAATTAATATCTACCCTGACACTACTCACACTTGTTCCTGGCTACTGTGCCTCCATGCACAAGAACACTGTTTTAATATTCAGACCAGTCTGTAGGGCCCATCCAAGCTATAACAAAACCCATATATATAAAAAAGATAAAGTGTGATTTAAAGAGTATTTCCATACTATGTTTCAACCCAAAAGACCAAAACCCCAACAAAAGACAGCTGTTTGAGTTGTTAAAGTTTTTATATAGATACAAAATTTTTAGTACTTCTATTTGCTATGAATTAAGCTATGAACTATCATACCAATACAATAAGAAACATTTCAAAATATTTTTTCAAGATACATCTGCAACTTTCCACTTAGATTCTGACAATTAAAATCACTTTTTACAGAGGAATCTTACCTTTAATAAGAAGTTAAGTGTCACTGCTACTGTAAGTACCAAATAAATGTACATTATTTTCAGCAATCTTGACATAAATGTACCTTTTTTCATATTCATCTGCAAAAATATTTTAAGAATGCTGTATCATTTGGAGTTCAGTTTAAATTTTCAAACTACACCTAGAGGAAGGTCTAGTTACCTGAAGGCATTTAGAGAGCATTAAAGCTGCTACAAAACTAAGTAATGGTGACACCAGTAAGGTTGAATTTTCAAACTGCAGAAGGTACCCCAAGAAGAGAGAAAACAGGTAGATTTTGTATACTTCATGCACCTGTTGAAGAAAAGAAATAAACCACAATAAAAAAAACTATAGTGGATATACATCTTGCTTTTTAGAGCAGTAGCTTATTTCTCTGTTAATGAGGGGACTAACGGATGTTGATCCTCCAGCTCCAGTCTACAGGGTACCATTTGGTTCTGGAAACTATTTCACATCTAAACGATACTGGTCAGCCTCAGTAACTACTGCACAATTACTTTACAAGAACTCTGTAAAAATGCCAGAAGCAGGAGTATTTTACAATGTCTCCCCATTCTGTAACACCTTGCTGTGATGCAGCATGAAGCAGTAACAACAATGCACCCTCTCCTTGCCCTCAAAATAACTTGTTCATTAACCTATCTCAGGAATACTCAGACTGTTACTGATACTTTCTGTTATTTATGATTTGATAAGCAGATTTCATAAACCCTGTGACTTGATTCTTTAGACTTTTACCAAAACACCCATCTTCTCCCTTATATACCCTGCTTTGAACTACAATAGATCAAACACTTCCCACTGCTGAGGAACAGAAAAAAGAAAAAAAAAAAGCAACTGAAAGAAGAGGTGACGAATTAGAATTGCATGCAGCTTGATATTATCTAATAACACTAGAAAGCACACATGTACAAAAGAGCATATATACTTATTGCATTTTATTCTGCATATAAGGACACGGCACTGTAACTGCCGAGGCCCGGGTTCGATTCCCGGTCAGGGATCCCCGGGCAGGCGGAGCCCGTTAGCCCTGTAAGGC
>VYXB01006646.1:129662-141150 GCA_013397135.1 Pachyramphus minor
CGCTGCCACTGTCCAAGCTCGCTTGGCCCCGGCAGATGAACCTTAGGATTAAAGGGTGGGCTCAGTTCTGCGCGCACTGTGTCCCACCTAAAATAAATCCAATGCGCAGGCTGGAAGGCGTACAAAGACCTTCCTCAGATCTTCGTTCGCGAAGTCTGGCCATTATTATTATTATTATTATTATTATTATTCTGCAACAGGCAGAATTAAAATGCCTTATTGTTGCAACATTTCTAAGAACCATTTTGCAGAATAAATTCAAATAGTTTCTAGTGTTGAAAAATCTATTGGCCTTCAGCACCTGTCTAGTCTATTTATTGCAGGGTGGGCCATTCAGGGTGTAAACACACCCTTTAACTCTACAGAGCCAACCTTTTTTGGTGTGCCCCACCCTGTCTTGATTACAGGAAAGTAAGGAAGAGGCAGCTAGGACAAAACAGAGTATCATCCATCACTCTTTCAGCTCTCCAAGGATGTTTCAGGTCTCAGAAGCTTTGTTTAGCTTCTAACCCTTTTGTTAGGAAAGCTGTCCCAAAACAAGTATTCCAAAAGAGACTCAGTTTAAAGCTATTTTATTCTTCTGATGACATGCCCTTCAGCTGGGCCCAGGCTGCAAGACACTCATCCCTCAGCCTGTGCCCTCTGGAGCCCTGAGCAGTTTGGATGGCAGACACCTCCCAGGCTGCGTACAAGTCCCCAACTATCAGTGGGCTGAAAAGTTCCAATACCTTCTCTGTCTGTGCCAGGGCAAAGCTGTCTAGCAGGAAAAGAGAAATAGCCTGGACAAACAGGAGATAATGACTGTATTCCCACATCATCATGAAGGTGTATGTTGAGGCATTCACCAAAAGATAACAAAACTTCTAGAGAAAAAAAGAAAAACAAGAAAAAACATTAATTTTGTACCTATGCATCTCTGTCACTAAGTAACTGGGAGGTCATTAAAACGTCAACTATGGAAATCAATTATTTTATAAAATAATTAAAATACTGACTTTAAATGTATTTAACATGTTCTCAGTTGGAAGAAATTAATTACTGAAACATTCAAAAACATTTAAAGCCAACCAGAAGAAACATCATTGACAGAGAGGCAGGGTAATGAAGTAAACCCCATCTTCTCCAAGCAACAGTAAAAGCAACAAAACAGTTTACATAGTGAAAAAAATTCTGTATCAGTTTATTTAAAAAAGCACAGCACACAGCTCATTACCACACTGTTCTCTCTGAACCCTCACGGGGGCATAGCAGGGCAGGGCACGAGTCACTTAGCAAAAACTGCACATGCCTAGGTGAAATCCAAGTGGCTGTTTTGAAAAGAATAAACAAAACATCTACTGTTTTCTGCCTAGAAGGGCAACAGTGGCAGGGGTAACTACCCTAGAGCACAGTTCTACCAGCAACTCTTTGTTAAGAAATTAATTTTGCTTTACCTCAGCAGAACAATTTAGGTTTTTTTTTAAATAGCCTGTGAGTGCTGCTACTTGACATGCAAAATATGGCAAAGCCCAATTTTCCCTTGATGGTATGGAGTAATCAATTCTTGTTGTATCTGTCCTAGAATAAAGTACAGAGAAACAAAAGTATTAAAATATGTATGGAACAAAAATATCAAGGAAAGCCTAAATGTCACTTCTAGCCATCAGTGTGGCCTCGTAAGCAAACTTTTTCTAGTTTTGGTGTAAAGTAACACTGACACAATTTCACTGCAGATACAGGTCACACATTTAATAACAGCACAGAAGGCCGAACCTTTACTCATCTATTCAGCAGGTCTCCTTATTAGGTGCCATATAGGACTGAAGCCAAGATGCATCTGCCTCCAGCCTTTTCTGTCCTGCCTCAACACTTCCAGTGTGATGACACACACTGCTTCTGCCAACCTCCACAGGGACATAGGAGGAGTGCTAAATGCTCTTATGTCCCCAGGCAGGGAACCACTGCCCTGGCAGCAGCTTTTCACATGACAGTGAAAATCAGCTCATAGCTGAGATAAAAGATTCCTTTCAGTTCTCATACAGTATTTTTTAAACAAGTGACTCAGGTGGTTGAGACAATGTACTTAGAACACAAACTGGTGTTCCCTCATAGCAGCAGCAGATATTTTGTCTACAGGGAAAATTCTGCCCAGCAAAACAAGAGATTAAAGACGGATGGGGAGCATGCAGGGTTTTCCCATGGAATGACTTGACAGCATTCACATAATTAGAGGTGTAGGTGAAAATTTTAAAAAGTGCTAAAGTGACTTAGAAGCACAAGTAACAGTTTCAAATGTGATCAAAGACATCTGTTTCAGGCACATAGTCTTTTTTGTGTCTACTATGCCTTTAAAAAGAAGCCTGAAGCTCCTTTATAATTTAGATATTTGAAAGCATCACCTTTCATTTTTTCCTCTGAAGCCTCTTACAGAGGTGTATTTGGAGCTTTTCTAACTACCAGATCTTTCACTTAATCTTCTTTGCTGTTGAAAAAATTACAGATTTATTCACCATTTTTCCTACTTTCCACTGTTTACACCAGCTTAATGAACACTATTCTTAGCTACTAATCACAGATTAGGTCATGATAACTTCACTCTCCTTGAAGATGCTTCCCAACAGTTCATCTTTAAAGACATATCTACAATATTTTGCCTCCATAGTTCTTTTATTTCAAGTGCTCTCAAGTTCATAGAAAGTCCCAGAGCTACTTGGTGACAAACCAGGAGCCTGAACATAGGTTCTCATTGCCCAAATGAGGCTCCCTATTATTGTGGTGCTTCATAAGGGGAAGGGACATTTTCTTCCAAGTGAATTGTTTTAAAATCAAAAAATCTTGAGATCAAGATCATCTAAGAAGATTCCACTTTGCAGAAAAATCCACTACAAAGAGAATATTTAAAAAAATCAAATATTATTTACAAGAAAAATGCACTTGGATCATTTCCTTTTAAGCAACAGGACAACCATCACAATAGTTAGATCTGGCCAGAGAGAGCAATTTTGTTTACAGCTGTTTTGGACATTTGTTTTCATTCTTCACCAGCACAAAATCTTCTGGGGAATGTTTTTGAAAAATGAAATTGTGTTTGCATACTCCTATATTCACACACATACACAAAGTTGGCTCGACTGGCAGTGTGGATGGTTTGGACAACAGGGGGCCTTTCCATTAATAAAATCATCATGAGAATCAATGAATCTCTCGAAAACGTTTTGTATTCAACATAAGATCTTGCTTTCACAGTGAGAACACAAACCTTAATAGAAAGCATTTCAATCTGCTCTAGTATTTTAAAATGCCTTATTGACAAACTGGATCGTATAAAGATGTTTTTCTTACCTGTTAATAATGAACCATGCTACAGTCAGCATTCCTGCCAGCCAAGTCCCACTCATAACCCAACTGGTTACAAACAATGCAGTCACATAAATTCCCTGCAGTCCAAAAACTATACCAATGTAGAAATACACTGGCTCAATAACTTCCTGAAATTACAAATAAAAATGAAGAGACATAGTGGCAACTGAGCTGAAGCTGGAAATTATTACTATTTACTATTTGTTACTGCTAACAGCGTGCTAGGTGCTTTACAAACAGGTAAGAGATGTCTCCTATTCTAGAAAAGTATTGGGCATGCTTTTATTTGGGGCTCAGGAAGAACAAAGCAGTGTGAAATAAATGCACACTTCAGGACTCAGCTTGCTACTGCCATGAGTTTTGTACTTGCTTTAGCATGAACATTGTATGTGTCAGATTTAATAAACCTATACTGCAGTGGGATATAAAGTTCACAGGACTACTGGAAGAAGGTATGTGGGGGAGGAACTTGGAGAAGTAAAGATGTGGCAAAAATGGTTCAAAATTAAATAAATAATAAAAAAAGAAAGATAAATGAGGGAGGACACAAGTATGCAGCATAAGCAGAACAAAGCCTGAGCAGAGCAGAAACTGACAAAAGGTTTATCTACAGAAGTATTTTTCACAAGGAGAATGGGCAGACAGGTACCACTATGACAGACTTCTGTACTCCAAAGGAGCTAACTTTCCTGTTTTTAATTGACAGCACAGACATTTCACACATTTCTAAGCAGTCTGTAGAAGCAAAGAATAAGGTAAGTTTAGTGCATATAAACCCCCACAATCCTGTGCCACAGACTGATCAGAACTGGGGAGAACCTGGACCTGGTGAGAGGCTTAGCTCAGCTCATTCAACAAAAAAGGCACGTGTTCATTGTATAGAGCACAGAAAGTCTCTCTTACACACAGACACAACCATAATGAAAGCACAGAAAGTAGGAGAAATGCACATACTTCGCTACCAGATGCTTGATATAAAACACTGGCAATCAACTCCGGGTACAAAGTCATTTGCTGGACTGCATTTATTGTCTTCAGTGATACTGTCTTATTGTTGTGTGTCAACTCATAAACACCTATAGAAAAAAAAATACAATTTTTAGAATCACTTACTATTGCTGTTCTTAAAAGAGGTCAAAGTGTATTCAAAGGTAGGGGTGAACAGATTTGATGATTAAAGCTACTGACTGATTCACCACACCTAATTTTAAAGGAAGGAGAAATTTCTGTGTCAGATGCCATTCCACCCTTCTGAGCTAGCAACCATCTGAAGCACAGTCTTTCAGTAATGTACTGATGCAGTCCTGGAACTACCTACTTACAGATCACCTTCACAGGAGGTTCTTAAGATGTGAGACAGATCTAACAAGGATGAGCAGGATGTATTAAACCCATCTCCAGAAGAAGGTCAGGTATGACAGCCTCATCATCCTTTTCAGCCCCCTTTTCTGAGGCTTCTAAGAATCATTTACTGAACACAGTATGTCTTTCTATGGGGTTGAGATGAAATTGAAGCTGGCATACATCATTCCAAAATGTTATATTTAAAGAAAAGACTTGTCCATACTTAGGACAATAGAGGGAAGATGAAAAGCAATCCAAATCGCCATGTGGGGGAGAACAAAAGCCTCAAAACCAATGCAACAGCCAAACCAGACAACTGTTTCCTGAGCATATCTTGGTGTGTGGTCTGCAGTTGGTTCTCTGTAGGCCAAACAAGGTCTTGCAGGTCTTATAACTGAGTGAGATAGGGCTGTTTACTCCCTCCTCTCTCCTGAGTTCCCCATGGCAGCCCAGTGCAGCTCCGAACTCACCGAGCTAGCAACTGTTCCTCCTGGGGTCACTGAGCTCCAGTGCAGGATAAAGAGCAGGAGCGCAAAGGAAGGAGAGATCATTGCCACCAGGTCTGTTCTCCTTCGTGTTCCCTCCCTCAGTCCTCATCAGCATCTATTCATCATAGCTGACAAGAGTGAAAACTTCTGGCAGGGACAGGATGGATCAGACCAGCTCGTTACAGAGGATGGAAAACAGTACTTTTCACCCCCCATTCCAAAACTCAACATAAATGATGTTTGCATGGCAGAAAATCCACCATGTAGCATGGACAAACTCAGTGATAACTCTGATACAGAGCAATACGAGAATAATATTAACCCTGTGCTAAAGTACTGATTAAAGGCAATCTGCTGGAATACAGGATAGTTAAATACTGTTTTTTAAAAGGCACTGAAAAGTTAGGATAGCATGTGGCTTTTAATTAATCTGACCGATACACCTATATAAGAGCAAAAAATCAGTCCCCCCAGCCTGCAGGAGCTTTTTATTGTCTCCAAAAGGAACAGACTTCTCAAAGTTAATAAAACAAATGAGTTTTGTACCTCTTTCAAAGGAAGGAGCCTTTAGCAGTTCTTTATAGAATGAGTAATAAACGGCACTGTCACCCTGAAACGTAATTTCTCGTTCAAGTTCCTAGGAAAAAAAAAATATATTCACCTCCTGGAATCTCTTCCCAGAGAAGACTATATATTTTCAGATAGACTGGTCTTGTAATACAGCACGTGGTTATGACTCCACTGTACATCTTCAAAGTACTCCACAAAACATTAATCTTCACAGCATTTCTGTCAGGTATATAATGCTCTCTATAACTTAGCAAACATGCTTGGAATCAGAGCAACTCAAATCCACGCTGTAAGTCACCACTAAATCCACAGGATCCTTTCATATTCAAAAACCCGAATTTCATTCAACTTTCCATACTTCACTAAATACCACAGTTCTTAAAAAAAGACAACCCCCCCCAAAAAAACAACCTAAATCAAAAAACAAACACAAAAAACCCTCCAAACCAATGACCAAAAAAAAAAGCAACCCAGAAAGCCCAACACATATTCCTATTGCTTAGCTTTTGCAATCTCAGTATGCTTCAGTTGTTCCTCCAAATTTTAGAAAGATATTTCAGTGATAAATGGTGGCATGGAAAAATGTAAAAAAGCATGACAAGCCAAAACTAATGTTACCAGGAGAAACACTTCAACAAAAAAAAGAAAGAAAGAAGACCAAAAAAAAAACAACCACAACCAAAAAACCCCCCCAAAAACNTGAACAAAAACAAAAAAAACACACACAAAAAAAACCAAAAAAAACCCAAACAAACAAAAACCCACCAAAACAAACAAACAAACAAACAAAAAGGGAAGAAACTATATCAAAGACAGGGCCTCAGTAGAAAGACATGAGATTCTGCAAGCAAGTAGTTCCAACCTCACAGGAATCAGCTTTGATTTCAAGGACACGATTTCGCTTTTGTTTCAGTAGTTTATCTTTACCTGCCTGCTGGAAAACCAGAACTTCCGTTCGTGATATGTTGAGAGGTACACAGCATACATCATTCCACTGGTCACTGCTGCCAGACAGCCAAAGAAAAGTTTTGCAAAACGCTGGATTAACATATCTGAAAAGGGACAGTGAGAAAGTTAAAATAGTCCAGAGGATTTAGAAACAAACAGTACGTCCTACACATGACTCTCATTTCTGAACAGCAACTGAACTTACTGGAACCAGAATTAACACACCACCAGCAGCATAGATACATTGAAAACTGGTATGTTTTTCCTGTCCTGCAGAGTTTTCTTCCCCAGTTGTTACCATTGCTTCACAGGACCCTCAGATAAAATACTCACGCACTACACTGCAAATTTTCACTCCATTTCAGTAAGTTTTGTTTTCAAATTAATTCCTAGAAGGAAACACATCTTCCAAATAAACAGAGCAAACTCTAGATTCTACCCAAAACACCACAACCTTCTTAAAGACATTAACAGACAGGTGGCAATACCATATCTAACCATTCCTGAGACATTGAATTTTCCATTCTGTTTTTAAATATAAGAAGAAGGAACTAATGTGAATTTTACCAAACTCACTCAACAGGTGCCTACTTCACCTATAGCTTGCTTTCAATATAGAAGTTTTTGGTAGTTTGGTGAGCACTTGCCTAAAATTATACTTGGTTTTAGTTCTGTTTCTTGAAGAGCTGTAAGACTTTTTGTCTTGTTTCAGTACCATTACTTCATGCCTCTCAGCTTCCTAACCAAAAGATCATTCCAGGAGCAATAAAAATATTTATTTGTATTCAAATAGTAACAACAGTAACATTATTAACTCCTCTCCTTCTGCCCCCTGGCCCCCAGCCTGAAACAGTCCAGGACTACCATTTCACTCCACAATACATACAATGTCACTATTAAAGAATTCTAATGTGCATGCCTGTTTTATCTTGAAACATTCAAAAAACCTAATTCAAAATGAGTCTGTTATAAATTACTGTGCTATCTTCCCATAAAATGTAAATGAGTAATGAAAAAAAAAAACCAAAAGTCTGCTAAAAATTCTGTAGCTTACATTTTGGCGATCTTCCCAGTTTTGAGTTTTCTTTGTTTCTCTGCTCTGGAGCCATTTTGTCAGATTCTGAGCAGTTTTGTTTCTTTCTCTGTCGCAGGTCTGCTGCCCCTGAAGACATTTTTTTAAGTTATAGCAACACAATACCAAAAATTGCACTCTGAGAAATCCATACAGCAGCAGATGGCAGCCAGTTATTGCTACTGATTCAATCCCAAGGAAGATATATTTGACAAAGACTCAAAGTGTGTCATATGCTCAACTAAAATAACAATATCACCATATAGAAATCAATTCCTATGTTATTCCTTAGAAAAAACAATAGTATTCTCTTGAGGTCATACTCTGGGGTTACCCAGAACCCAAACTGGAAGCCAACTGATTTATTTCATGATGAATGTATTACACAAATGCAGGAAATCAGTAGTTTAGATAACCTGATGCAGACACTGGGAGACACTGAGCAATTTCATTCTTCTCTCATCCTGGTTTTACGCAGCTGTAGTAGTGTACAAGGCACACTACTGTAATACAAAAATTGCTCTACTCCATTACTTTTAAATTGAGCTGCCTATTATTCATAAGGCAAAAGTTTTTTTAAGTAAATATAGTATCACTTTTTTCCCGCTTTCGGATTACTGGAACTAAGCAGATTTAGGAATATGAAATCTAACATATAATTTAAAAGCCCAGCTTGCTCAGCTATATAGATCACATCACAAGACCAAGAGCTTCCTCGGCTTCTGTTAAGTTTTCTGTAAACAGCAGCAGTTTGAAGCCCTGATCCACTTATTTTACAGTCTGAAAGGCAATGAGGCTAATTCAGAGAGTGCAAGTCTACATACAAAAAGACTCACTGCAAAAAGTATTTTAAAATTATAAAATTGTATTAAAGATATCCCACAATATTTATGTCATTTTGGAAGGGTGATGAAAAGGTTTAACTGTAACTCATGCTCTAGAACTTTGAGGTCTCCCATTTCACCCACTGTACAACGCTGCCTGAAATTTCGTAGCCCCCAATTTCTTCTGGACTTAAAGCAGCTCTTTCATAAAACCATCCAACTTCAAACTTGAAGTGTCAACCTTCACATCCCACAGCAAAGCTTTTTATTACTATGGCTGTATATTCAAGTCTTAATTCAGTCTAATTTTACTCCCAACTATTAGATTTAGAAGTTAGAAACTAGAAATAGAAATAGAAATTATTAATTAAATGTCTGCCTGTATCAGGGCGCCTGTGTGTAAACAGAGCACTTTACAAATTATTCTGAGCAAATCAAGACCTTAATGATAACATTTTTCATGGAATGAACAAAAAATTCTACCTTCTTAAACAAGACAAGAACTGAACTGATTTTAAACAAGACAAGGTTTAGGATGTTCAGTATCACATTTATCATTATGCCAATCTGAAATCAAATGTACACCAGTATCACTTTATGTCATGCGTATGAGAAGTTAATCAGCAATGCAAACACCAAGCAACCTGCAACTAAAAGTCACTTGTACAACACAAAATAAAACGGGGTGGGGAGAAGACCCTGGATCACCACAGTGGGCAGATAGGTGCTTGGAAAGACAACTGACTGCCCTTGTCATTCTAGATATGACCAAAGCAACAGCACTGAGAACACTGAGGAAAATGCATTTCCTCTGCTTTTCTGGAAGAGAAGTGAACCATAGTAGAAATGTAACACACTTGTAAAGTCTAGAGTTAGCAGTAGTAATAGAAAATTCCTAAAGAAAGAACAATTTAAAATTCTAATTTTGAAACAACTGCATCTCAGTCAGCAAATGATTTTCACCTCTGTTTTGAATGATGGACAACAGATCCCCTCCACAAAGCAGTAACGCAGAAGGAGCCAAGTATGTTACTTCTGTTTTATCTACAGCTGCCTCAAACAAAAAAATTTTGTTTTCACTTCTATGAATCCCTTAAATGGGGTGAAATGAAAGTCAAACAAGGTGACAACTAAAAATTATCTAGAATTTTGAACTGATGGCACAGCCTCTAGTAACTCTCTATGCAGCATGCAGTTTTTCATCTGAGATTGCTTTCTAGTTCCCTGTAAGTTCCCAGTATATTTTTTTCAGCTCTTGTTCAGACAATATTTTTTGTGTATCTTTTGAAGAAAAGCATAACTCATTGCTCCTGAGTGCCACGATATTCATCTGGAATAACAGGAATTTTTCACCTGCAAACTGAGCACTGTCTGCAATTCTTGTCCTCTCACTTAAACAAGGATAAGACAGAGCTGGGAAACATTCAGAGAAGGGTCATGAGGACAATCTAAGTTGGGCAATGGCTTCCATACAAGGAACAAGGAAACAAGTTGAGGATGCCTCAGTCTAGAAAAGAGGATGACCAACAGAAACATGCCAGATGTCCACAAGCCAGTGAAGTGCACCAACAGGCTGAATAGAGAGCAGTGATTCACCTTCTTTTCTAATACAAGAAGTTCTCAAATAAACCCAGTGAGTCAGGCTAAAAGGAACCAGCTCATTGCACATCACCTTCAGGTACACCACTCCTACCCAAAGAATGTTCTGTAAACCAACAGCTTACACAGATCCAAGAGAAGACTGACACATTTGTGGAGGACAAACAACCAAAGACTATTAAACACGCAAAAACCATGTCCAGCTCAGAAAGTACCCAGGCTGAGAACAGCTGGGATGCTGGAATATGCCATGGGACAGACTCACATATGCTTGCTTTGCTCTTGCATTTCTCTGGGTGCCTGCTAACAGTCATGTTTCTGCTGATTTCCCCAAGAAAATAAAATGCCATCTCCTAGTCCCCACAAAGAGCATTAGGACAGAAGAGACCTTGAGAAAAATGCTTGTGTGGGGGCTAAAAGTGAAACAGAGTTACAGAACATCCTGAACTGGAAAGGATGCACAAGGATCATCAAGTCCAACCTCTGGCCCTGCACAGGACAGCCCCAAGAGTCACACAGAGTATTGTTTCTGACAGCATTGTTCAAATACTTCTTGAACTGTGGCAGCCTTGGTGCTGTGGATTCCTGGGGAGCCTGTTCCAATGCCCAAACACCCTCTGCGTGAAGAACCTTTTTCTAATATCCAGCCTTAACCTCCCCTGACACAACTCCAGGCCATTCCCTCAGGTCCTGTCACTGATAACCACAGAGAAGAGATCAGTGCCTGTCCCTCTTCTTCCTCTCCCAAGGAAGTTGTGGACCACAATGAGGTCTCCTCTCCTCCAGGATGAACAGACCAAGGGACCTCAGCTGCTCCTCATACGACTTCCCCTCGAGGCCCTTCACAGCCTTCCTCTGAACGCTCTCTAATGACTTAATGAAACGACAGAAGAGACTAAAACATACGGAAGGATGCCAAAGAAAAGGCATACTCACGGGGGCATCCACGGAGCCCACAGATGCTGCCCCGGGAGTCTGCCCAGAGGCAACACCAGGCGAGGGAGAAGAAAGCTCCCCCGGGTTCCTGGGCTCCCACCGGCCCGGCCTCCTCCCGCCTGAGGCTGCGAATCTCGGGCTGCACTGGGTTGGGATGGGCCCCGAGGGGCCGCCGGGGCGGTCTGGGCCCGGAAGGCCGCCTGTGCCCCGCAGCCCAGTGTTCCTCCCCCGTGCGCGGCTGGCCCGGCACGGACGCGAGGAGCGGACACAGCGCCGGCCTGGGCCACTGGCCCCGGCCCGACCCCGACCGCCCTTCGCCCGGCCCGGCTCCGCGGCCTGAGGAGCCGCCCCTCACCTTCCTCCATCGC
>VYXB01006647.1:1306-36992 GCA_013397135.1 Pachyramphus minor
CTATTGATGTATCTATAGAAAGACGTTTTGTTATCCCTAACAGAAGTGGCAAGATCGAGTTCAAGTTTTGCCTTCGTCTCTCTGATTTTCTTTCGGCAGGACCTAACTATATTCCTAAACTCCTCCTCTGTAGCCAGCCCTTTTTCCATAATGGGTAGGCTCTCTTTTTTACCCTAATTTCCTTCAAAATTTCCCAGTTCAGCCAGACCGGTCATCTCCCCTGTTGACACACCTTTTGGCAGGTTGGGACAGCCTTCTCTTGTGCATTCAAGACTTCCTGCTTGAAGCATATCCATCCCTCCTGGACCCCTTTGTTTTCAAGGGTTGTTTCCCAGGGTACACTCTGAACTAGTTTTCTGAAAAGGCTGAAATCTGCCCCCCAGAAGTCCAGCATAGAATGTGTTTGTGTGTGTGTATGTGTGTGTTACACACAGTTCTATATATACTTTTCTCTGGGTGTTCTGTTTGTATGTGTGTGTGTGTTACACATAGTTCTATATATACTTTTGTCTGGGTGTTCTCCAAGTATCTGATTTCTTCTGGGTTGGTGGATAAGCTTACTCATTCATTGTGGAAACCACCAGGCAATTACAATAAACATACAGGTTACAGCCTGTTACAGAAAGAATGACTGAATCTGAGTGAGCATGCTATGCACTTATCTTACCTATGTAATCATGTACTTTCAGCGTTGCTAATCCTGTCTCTGTCTCATTCTGTATTCTTCCTAGTTCAAGGAAGGCTTTTTTCAGCCTTACCTCCCACTAATGTCAGTGAAAGTTCTCATTTAAATTAAAAATGTGTCAGTAGCTGAGTCAGCAAGCAATCAGAAAATGAAGAAAGGTATGTAAGTCATAAAAATGAAAGCAAAAAGGAATAAAGGGGAGAGATTGGGTAGAATGTAAAATTTTTCAGTAAACTTCAAAATTCACATTTGACAGTTTAAATTTGCCCTCAACTTAATTATTTCTTTTGTAAACCTGAAGCATTTAAAACATAGAATCTAGATTAAAAGTAAATACCAATCTGTTTAATAACAATGATCTTGAATTCCTCATGCCTAACTTTTAAAGCAATACTGCTAGGAGGTAAACTGATTGATAAAGTAGCACAACAGAGAAATAAAAGTTTGGAATCAGGGAATCTCTATGATCTTTAGCAATTAGCCTTTTAGCCCACAGAGCCCAGTAAGGAAGTTGCATAGTAAAAGAGAAATAGTAATATTTTCAAATTACTGGCACAGTGATACAATGCTAAATCTTCAATCATAATACAGTGATAAAGTTTACCAGCAATCCTGACTACATCCCAGTTGAAAGACATTCCCTTCATCACAGCATGCCACATAAAAATTCATTTAAATGTCTATGCATAGTTTGCCATCTGAAAGTTTTAACCAGCTGCTCATACATACAATTTTATTCTCTTACTTCAGTGATGTAAATAGAATTTCTTCAGCTTTTTTGACAGATTTAATTAGGGAAATTCTTTCAGTTTTTCCCTTCTGATGTTGTGATTATATTAGTGTGAAAATGACCATTGAATCTTTCATTCAAAATACCCTCAGATATTTAAAGCACAGTTCGTTAAGGATGGTTTATCTCTAGCAGATGTGTTACTATAGACCTTTAGCCTTCCAATCTGCATGCAATTAGGATGTTCTTTCAACCAAACTGCAGAACCAGTCATTCACTCTGCAGTCCAATTAATTGTTCGGGAGACTTGCATAGGTTTAGAGTGGGGTTTTTTCACAATTGAAAATAGAGAATTTTTGAGAGAACATGCATAAAATTGAAAGTGTAACATAATGGTAACTTCAATTAATTTATAATTGGCTGATTTTGACAGCTTTTAGCTAAGCGGCGAAGTTCCTTAAGCCCTCACCAGAATTACCCTCTTCTCTGTGCCCTAGAATTTTTATTTAGAGATAGTGATGGAAGCCCAAGAAATGCTAGAACTCCAGAAAAGAGTAAGTACTGGGGCTATGCATAAGTTTGGAACAGGAAAGAGTACAAAGGAACATTTTTGTCCTGCTCCAAAGCCATCTAGGGTTTTAACATTTATATTATGCTTCAGCATGTAAATTAACATGTAAAAATGGGTTGCTTTTCTAAGGTGCTCCATCAAGAGTAATTTCTCTTGTAATCTTTCCCCTGCAAAATATTCTATGATCTGACTACTTTTAGTCCATAAATCTTTACCTGCCACCATCTGACAAATATGTTTTATAGTATATGTATCGATAGAACACAGCATTCAGAACAGATTTCTACCACAGGGCCTAAAAGTGCCTTGCAAATAGAAACTCAGCAAGCGTCCTAATTTGTGTAGCTGGGTTGACTTTTTTTTTTTGTGCCTTCATTTTGCTTTTCTTCATTTTTTTCTACAGCCCCAGTTATATTCAAAGCTAAGAAAATCCAAATTCCATCCTGAGCTTTTTTGGGGAAAGAACATGCATCTTCAATAGATTTCTGATTTTCTTCCTTTCAATTTTTCAGAAGGACTTGACATCTTAATTTTTTTTGTAACGGTTTTGTTGAAAAACAGAGAACTTACTTACAAAACTCTGAGATAAAACATACTAGTTCTGTAATTCAGTAAAATGTCAATCCATCAGCAGCTTTCAGATCAAACTTCTGATGCTCGTCCTTCAGCTTTCATGGGAAATTACCTAATGCTCATGACAAATCTGGATTTTAAATGAATATATATTAGTTGGGTCTAATTCTACTGTCCCTGGAGACAGTGAAAAAACAGCTGTTGATGGTAATGTAATAGTCTGAACAACTCTACATTTGAACTTTTCCCATTGTCATAAATACTTCTTTAGGAATACATTGAACTAAGCACCCCCAATAGACACTCTTCTAGGAAGGCTTAATTGTTTTCTGAAGCCTTGATGTACAAACACATGCAAGATTCTATTAAAATCACTTATAAATCAGACTTTTTTTATACTGCAATCTTGCTTAAAACTTGAAACTGTATTTGGATACCTAAAAGTATGAATAAGGAAGGCTTTACTTCAGTAGCTAGCAATTTTGGAAAGTCCCACCTAGGACTTGATTCCTTCTTTATCTGTGCTTAATTGCTTCTAAATATAAGCCTCTATGCATTTCATTACAACTCATGCTCTTGACATGATATTATCAAACTGAAAAAATAAGTGAAAAACCAAACCAGATAAATATTTGGAGGATAGAGAGGATGGAGGCTGATATAAGGATCTACTCTATACTGAAAACTACCTTAAAGTAAATGAAATTATTGAATATGAAATATGAAATTACATGAAATATATTACCTAATTATGTGAAGGCTACTTTAGTAATAGAAAAAAATTATCTTTTTATGTCCGTTGTGAAGCAGTGGACAATCTGTACCCATTGGTCCACCTTTTCCTTCTTCTATCCCTGTACAACTCTAGTACATAGGTGCATTAACACTGTCAATCTGGCTCGGTGTTCAGACTCCCACGACAGCTCAAACAAGCCCAAATGCATACACTGTATAAAAACTGGAGCCAGCCAGCAAGATCCTTAACCTGTGAAACTCACACAGGCTGTGTGAGTTGTTGTCCTTTATTCCTGTTCTCCTTTGGAAGAGCTGTAAATGCAACTTATCCCCTTTTGCTCTGGGCTAGTCACATGTCTACAGTGTCTATATATGGCCATTTTTTTCTGTTGCATTGGCTTCTTACTCAACCATTGGTTTCTACACAAATTTTAAAGGACTTTATATATTCTGAGAGATTGCATCATAAATATGAATTAATATGAAGTGAAAAGTGAGGTGGATGAAAGAATCAAACTAATAAATACAAGTCATAAATCCATTGCACAGAGAAACTGAATGGCTTATTAAAATGGCAAGTGCTTTTGAGCTCAGACTTTAAAGTCTCTGCTATGGCTACATGCAGTGTTATACTGGTAAAGCTATTTCAAATATGATGTTAGAACAGTATGAACCTTAGTGTAGATTTGGTCATTTTTGGATAGAAATGTTTGTATCTGTAGAGTATAAAAACATATGCACAATTTAGATGGGTAGCTTTTCTACATCTCAGATATTAATAAATATAGTAACGGCATATAATGCTTTAACTGTTCCAGACTAGTTAAAACACTATTTTATTGTGACTAAAAATATTCTGGTTGAGTATAATCCAAGTTTGTGCTGTTCTTTTGTATCTAAAATAATAGCCATTAACTTTACTGTGTTTAAAAATGTTTATGTTTAAGAGAGCTACAATTTCTTCTCCATCTTCTTTATATCCCCTTGTTTCCATCCCCTCATTCTGCCTGAGCAACATTTTGGCTAAACATTAGAACAGTGAAATATTAACTTCCTGAGAAAGGTAATTGGAGGACAATCCTGTATCTATTTTGGACATAGCTGAGAACCTGAATTTCTTAGGCTAAATCTGAGTGTGGATGCTTTGTGGATAATTTATAATGAATTAACCACATAGAAATCTGCACTGTTAAATAGTTTCAGCAATAGTGTACAGCTAGTTGACTGTAAAAGATGCTGTAAAGGACCTTTGATGCACTTGGTATGTTGTTTGAAACAATTCAGTTCTTATGAATTGAAAGGAAACTAACAGTTTTCTCAGCATACCACCTTGACATGAAAATCATTATATTTACTGGATCGTGCATGAAGGTTCTTTGTCCAAATGAGACCATTAGCTATTCATAACAAGAAAAGAGAGGGGAGGGAAAGGAGAAGAGAGAATGAAGCGAGGAAATGCATGGTCTGATTGTCAGGAATCAGTGATGCTTGCTGCTTCTATTGAGTTCAGCAGAATCGCTACATGCTTTACATTTCCAAAAAATCAGGCCATTAAAAGCCAAAGGTCTTCAGGCACTTTCCAATTCTGCCTATACTAATCAAAATGACCTTTCATAGCAGAGCTGAAGGGTCAGGCTTATCGCTTTTGCAGACTTGAATAAAATTTTCCTATTTGACAGGACAATTTGCTGAAAAATGCTGTTCTAAGAATTATGTCAATTCACCTTCCTATGCACAGTATACAGGGCTTCATTAGAGGTCATATCTGAGGACAGCAGCTTATCACCCATTACATTTATTAAAGCAAACCTCCTAGAGCATCTTCATTCATTGCTGTATTCTAAAATGTATTTGGGGGAAAAAATAAGAACTCACATTTTATACCTTAAATAAATGTTTCAAGAAATAAAAGAGTTCTAGTGCCCACATGCCTGAAGGTAGAATAAAGTGTGATAACATTTCTTCTGCTTTGCCAGAATCATTTTCTCTTTAAGGCCTTCTGCGTCTTAGAATTTTGATGAAGAAAGCAAGTTGAAATTAATGATATTTTGAGCCCAAGAATCTGTCAGCATTAAGGTAACACCACTATGAAAAAATACTGTAGGTAGGGCCAATTCCATCACATTCCCTTTGCATTAGCAATCACATTATTTGGATAGATCTCCAGAAACTATGGAGGCTGAAAAATACAGTACAATTCAAACAGTAAAAAAGCATCCTGACATAAGATAGATACGGGAAATGGGAAGCCACAGAAGAAACCATAAATGCATTATTTCTGATAGCTGAAACATATGAATATAATTATTTAAATATAGTATTAATTTCTTTCTCAGAATAACCCTGCTCCCCCTAAAATATTTCTATTTATTTCCTGAACTTCAAGTGGGACTTTAACTTTGCAAGGAGCAACTATTTAAAAAAAAAAAAAGGTTAGCTACAGAACAGAGTAGTTCATTCTTTGTGATTCTTAAGGTGATTATGATATATTGAAATAAAAGTAGGAAATGTGAACAACATTCAAGTGCTTTATGGTCCTAGATATCATTTAAATTTGTAGAACAGCTTCAGATCTTGTATGTGAAGAAATAGAGGTAAATAAAATATTTTTTTTATTGTGGAGAAAATGTTAAGTTACAATTTTGTGCTAGCTAGACTATACACATCTGTCTCGAAGTGGACTGTCATATGTGATAAAGAGAAAGCTCCATGAGGGGTAACAATGTAGATTTTAGTACAATTTACCACCTGGTTCTGGGGACAACGAGGGATGATGTTCAAAACTGATTTCTTAGAATACATTGAAGTTCAAGGCTTGAATGCAAAATTTTAGAATATCCAGTTTAGGTGTGGATTTTGGGTTATTGCTGGAGTTTGGTGGATGGACAGCTCTTCTGATCCTGAAAGGCAAATGGACATATAGCATGGCCACACAGAATCACTACAAGGCTGAAGTGCTATTGTGTCCATGAACTTCTGCCTAGTGGGCAGAGCAATGGCTCAGAGAATACCACACTTTTGTGCTCAGGCAGCAAGGAGCAGATGGGGAAAGTCTGGCATCTGCTCCCTCACATCATGCAACTGGTGCATCTACAGGAATGGACTTCATCCACACAACACAGGCTGAGCTCATGGGCTAACACCGAAATCTTGTTTCCAGGTGACTTGTTTACTGGAAACCCCATTTATGCAGATTGCTGGCACCCTGGTATGACTATAACATATTGGAAACACAGCTATGCAGGTGTTAACAGTGGCAGCAGGTAAGTAGTCCTCAACTTTAGAATACCTTAAAGATGAAAAGCAGAACATTTGTGCTAAACAGTGTAAAAAAATTACCTTTTCTTAATGCTACAACAGCAGGTAGATGTCCTGCTCAGTCTATCATGATGGGTGCTGAGAATAGATCTAATGGTATATTCTTTTCCATGGGTTTTATAAAACAGTTTCCATGAACTGAATGATTTTTTCTGGTTTTGCTGTAATCCTTCCAGAATAATGCAGCTTGTCTTGCATTTTACCATGAAATGATTCCATGCCATTATTGCCTTATTTGTATAAAAAATGATAGTGATTTTTCTGTATAGAAAAAAAAGTCCTAGAGAGAATAGTTATTATTGTACTTTGCAGTACAAAAATGGAAGGGAAAAAAAATGACTCAATCTGTCACGAAGAACATATAGGTTTCCTAATATGGAAAAGGTTTGTACCTTTAAAGTTGGTGAGAGGTTATGAAGGTCTTCTGGATAGACTAATAGATCTCCTGTATGTTGGCTCTCCAAAGCAAGCTACTTAACATCTGCTATAGATAGCTTAATTATAGTAATTTCTGCTGTGTGTAAGGTCACAGAATGTGAAGTCAGTTAGGTGACTTCTTGTCCAAAATAAAAAAAAAAAAGTAATAAAAGAAAAAATTGTTGCATTGCACGAAAAAAAGTCAAACTTTCATTCATGTTGACTCACTTAACAGCCAAAGAGGAAGAGGGTAAATAGAATTTTCATCATCTTCATACGCTTTTCACAACCATTTTGGAACATGTTTGCAGTGAAGAAATGCCAGATTGATGGGCTTTTTTCTTTCAGGCATAAATTGCAGCAAAGTGTTAAAAGAATAGGGATGAAAGAAAAAATTGACTAAAGAGAAACATTAGCTACTTAAATTTATCTTACATGGTAAGGGAATTATGAGAGGTTTTTTATTATTTTAATGTACTCTCAAGAAATAAATATTTTTGCTAAATCAGTGAACTTAAAGTAAATGAAGTAATAGCCTTAAAAATAAATTGGGAGGTTTTTTTAACATATCTTTCTTGGAACAAAATTTGTAGTTCCCAAGTGTTGTGAAAATTCAGATGTAAATTTACTACAGGATCTTCTTAGAACAACTACTTGAATACAGTCCAACGAAATCAGTCACTTCTGGAGACAAAGCAGGGACAGAGAGCTACTTATACAACAATATCAAACTTTATATGAAAGAGAAGCATGCACTAAATATTTTATTTTCAGTAAAGCCTATGTGTGTATAGATATATTAGAAGGAAAAAAAGGGATATTTGTCTTTATGTTCTTGGGATTTTACTGCTTCATTTATCTTGTTGCTTTTGGAAATCCAATTTACAACACTTTGAAAATTGCCCATATTTTCTCTGAGGATCATAGTTTCCTGAAGCAATTCTAAACAGAACACAGAGTTATTTTTTGTCAGACATGATGAATGTAGGTTGAATTTTTAAGCAAGTAGTTTCATAGGATCAGCTTCATGAACAATATCCTAGAAGTACAGATGACATCCCAAAACGATAACCAGATATCTAACTTGAGGAGAACGCCCCACCATTTAACAAATTCAATTTTGATATATTTTAAGTCAACTTGCCATTGAATTTATCAGAACTCAGATTTGGAAGAAAAAAATAGTGAAGATGTTGCTCCCATAGTTGTAAGGTACATTTTAAAGGGCCTAGTAAGGAGGATATGGGCCTTGTGAGAGCAACAGTGTGATTGTCTCATCTAATTTTAGCTATTTATTAAAACTAGCCAGTTCCCCGCAAGGAGTACTGTACCTCTCGTGGGCACCTCTGCCCATACAAAGATTCCTCAGGCAGGCAAGCTGCATCCAAGGAGAAACAGTGAGCTTTCATATCTTGGAATACCAGGAGTCACAGTGATGCACTTGAACTATATGCTCAACTTTTAAGGCAGTTAAATCAAAATTATATGAATTTACTCCTCAGTGACCTTAGTTCAGCACTGTGTATCTTGTTATTACTGTTCCACAAAGCTTTATTCTGGCAGAAATTGTTTTTTTAAAGAGTACAGTAACTGAAAGGAAGCCATATGTCCCTAGTATCTTGAAGACATGTAACCTACTGCAACCTGGTTTTGCAAACTTCTTGAAAAAAAAGGTACAGAAGCACGACAACTTTCTTTTTCTTTTTTTTTTTTTTCCAATCAATATAGAAAAAATCCCCTTTGATTATCAAAGGTCATTAGAGCATTTGTATTAATATAATAAGTAATGAGTCCGATGGACCAGTTGCACCAATGTGGTGTGTAACAGAATTCTTTTATTGAGAGTGAACAAAGGCTTATCTATCCCGTTTAAATCATTACACATCACAACAGGACTCCCCCGACCAACCATAACAAGTCTCTCTATTGTGCATGTGCAGTGGAGTCCTGGGAACTACATTTCCCAGAAAGCTTTGCTGGCACTCCCCTTGAAAAACAAAACCTTACAGGTCATGGTAAATTAGTTCTGGGAAAGGTGGATTTTTGTATTGCCTACACATGATGAACATTCAAGAAGAAATAGAATTACAATAATTCTATATATTCAGTAGTAATGGAATGTTTCAGGCTCATTTTTCCAGTGAGGAATTATAACTTTCAGAAAACACTCAGCTTCACATTTAATATTTTTATGATCTAAGTAGTAGAGGAAATAGGAATTAAAGTCTGAGTCGTAGGTGAAAAGTTGTCACAAATAGAAAGTCATTAATGAAAAATGAATGGAGTTGGAATGAATAGAAGAGTATACTCAGTATACAAAGATTATGAAGGATTAAATAAGAAATAACAGGAGAAGAGGATAGCAAAGCTCAGGGAGAGGAGAATTAAGAAGAGTTGCAGATGAAGGAGAAGTTAGGGAGATTATAACACATGAAAGAAGGGGAGAGAAGGTGAGAAAAATAAACAGAAGTCTCCCATGAGGACGAGGACTGGTGAACATCCTGCTCCTATCTGTCTATAGATGACCTCATCTGTTCAGTCTTCTTTGTCAGGTAGCCTGTAACAGACCACTACTATAATGTCACTTGTCCCTGTTCCTCCCTTTAATGCTGACACGTAGGCTCTCAGTTGTCTGCTTATCGATCTCCAGGTGCAGCTCCATGCACTTCAGCTGATCACTGACATAGAGGGATTCACCACCTCATCTCCTCCCCTGACTATCCTTCCTAAAGAGCCTGTACCCTTTCATCCCAGCCCTCCAGTCATAGCAGCCATCCTACCACATCTCCGTGATGCCAATAAGGTGATAACCCTGCAGGCGTGTGCACGTCTATAAATCCTCTCAGTTATTCCCTGTGCTGCATGTGTTTGCCCAGAGACATTTAAGTCAGTCCCTTGAAAAAGCCAACTTACTGGCTGGAGCAGCTGGAATTCCTCTGTGCTGCTCTTCAGTGTACCAATATGTACAAAAATATACAAAAAAAAGAAGCTGTCACTTCTCTTTCGCTGTGCCTCCTTGAGTGAAAGTAAGGCAAATGTCCTTTCCTCTGGATACCATAGGCCAAAGTAGCTAAGCTTATCTCTCTTGGCTCCCCAGGACTAAGCCTCAAAATTCCTGCCTTCAGGAAACTGGGGCTTCCACACTTGTCTTTCTGTTTTACCTGTTTACAGTTTATTTTCTATGCAGTGCCTTTTCATCACTGTGCCTGGGACATCCTGGTGTTTTATAACCAGTGACTTCAGTAGCTTAGAACACAGGAGGCCAGGTTTCCAACACTGTCTTTTGTTCACAGAGCCATGTTTTTCCCACCACCTGAGGCCTAATTTTCAAATTTCATTATTTTTAAATATATTATAAAACAAATAATACTGACCTGTTATTGCTAGCTTTTATCGTTCTGGGCAAAGCAGACCTACTAATCAGTGACAGAGGTAGAATCAGAAAGATGGCTTTTGTTTACAAGCACAGGAGAAAAACTTCTCTGAAAAGGAATTGGACTCAGAACATATGCAAAGTAATTAATTCTAAATTAAAATAAATAACTGGTTTACCTAAGAAAGGGAGATTAAAGCATAAACAATTTGTTAGCAAATCTGTTAGCAAATATTTCTTGAGGGATTCTCAGTACAGATTATGTATAATTAAGAATGCTTTATGTAGTGTAATGAGAGCTCAGAAGACAATTGATGATGATGTTCTTTGGTTGTTTTGTCTCAGACATGTTATAATATTTTTTACTGTAAGTAATTATGCAGTAAGTAATTATTCACAGTTGGTTTGCTTTTGTCATGTGCAAAAAATTTTTAAACATTTTTCCTTAAGTTCCTGAAGTCTGAAGAAAGGGTCAAACTCACTATAACAAATGCATGCACTTCCTAATGTTTTTTGTTTAAAATTCCACATAAAGGATCTAATACAGAAGTCACATGAACAAGTTTTTGTTTTCATTTTTTCATTTCCTGTTCTTGCTATTGCAAAAATAAAATTAAAAAGGAGAAGTAGTTGAGAATAAGAACTAAAAATATACATTCCTCAGTTTGAATAAGTAGCACGGAATGTATTGATCTTGAAGTGTTTAAGATGAAATATCAAGCCTACTATAGTTGCCTACCTGCCTTTTTGTAATCTTGGGATTATGAGACAGTGATATCTCTCGAGGGCACGTTATACCTCCTAAAATGTATATCTTAGGTGTATGACTTAAAATAGAATAGAATGAAGTAGAATAGAATAGAATAGAATAGAATAGAATAGAATAGAATAGAATAGAATAGAATAGAATAGAATAGAATAGTTAATTGAAAGGAACCTACACAATCATCTAAGTGGCCATTTCAATTGGTCTGGCCATTTCAAGGCTGACCAAATCAAGATTCTGGAGAGTCTTTTTCTTACCTCTGGGTATAGGGGGAAGATAATCAAGAAGGAAGATCAAACTTCTACATAATGTTTATCCCGCACATTAGTGAGAAAAGGTTACCTGTTTGCATGCTCTTTCTGGGGGTAGTAATCACTAAAACAAATATAATTCTAATAACTCAAGTTAATGGATTTTGTTGTTTCTTTGCTTGATTGGTTCTATGAAATATCACCCTCAAGTATTATGAGATTTCTTTACAACTTGTGGGACGTTATGTAAATACCAGGGTTAGACGTAGAAAGGCATCACTGTTAGCAATAGAGGATTGTGACAAACTCAGTCACGAATGATTACTAGAAAACTGGAAAGTATGCTGGATTAACTCTTATACCCCTGGTTCTCCTTCAACCCAGCAAGCTCATCCTGTGACAGTCACCTGCATCAAAGCAATTTCAAAGCCTGGACTTTCCCAGTATTAAAGGATTGCTTTCCCATTAGGATCCTGATAGGCTAAGTAGAACAGTTTCTTCATTGTGTCGAAACAGTTTCTATTAACATTAGGAGAGCAAGTTTTTAAAGTTCTAAGGCTTTGCAAAGTGTTTTATAGTCAGGGCAGGTATTGCAGTAGCTCACAAAAATGGAGCAAAGAATCTCATTTCAAAGCTGTCTTTTATGGGGCTCCCATTTTACGATTACAGTGCAAGAGTAACTACTGACATTATGAAGCCTATCTTTGGGGGACAAAAGCTGATTTTTGCATCAGGCAGTGATGACCCTGTATCAGAATTTTCCTTGTTCCAATTCCTTATTAGCCTGTGCAGTGCCACTCTCAGCAGGAAAAGATTAACATCTTTACTATTTCAGACAGATCCTGCTAAAATTAGACAGTACTGCTTCCTCATGATACTCACAGGTCCACACCTCTTCTCCTATGTTAGTTTTGAAGTACAAAACGTACAATCCATGCTTTGATGCTATGTATGCTTATATATATATATATATATATAACAATTAATAAACTTGACTCAAGTCTTGATTCTCCACAGTTTGATGAAGAGGTGACTAGCACAGAGAGGAAAAATATTTTAAATTATTGCTGAGATATTTTCTGGTCAATCGTGCTCAAGAATATTGAACTCAAGACTGAAGAGATTCGAAAAGCTTATTATATGTACAAGACTATGTTTGCCCAGGACATTGGGAAAGATTGGCTTATTGAGTCTTAGCAAAAAGGAAAGCAAATGTGGAAACAGACATGAGATGCATATGTTTCTGTAGAAACACTAGGGAAGGAGAAGAATTACTTAAGTTGTCATAGTCGGATGCAAACAAAAGGTAATAAACTGACATCAAATTTGTAGAAACTGGAAATTAGAAAAAGCATTCTGGAGTTAGAAATTAAATTGGAAGAGAGGAGGGGAAATGAATGAAGCAGCAGCAAAGGATGATATGGATTGCAACAAGGCAGTCAACTGCAAAGTTTTTTTTTCTTGCCTCAAAACATAGTGTTAATTTAGAAATATCTTTGATCAGAAGAAAACCAAACAGAAACAGAGACAGACTGTAGGTGACATTGAACCAAGGAATAAATTATTGGTTGGTGATTTTAAAAGAACTAAGCAAGGTTATATTAATTTCTGGCCTCAATAAATACATATTTAAAGAATGAGAGCAGTTCACATTAACAAGGAGACTGATTTATGTATGTATCAGCCAAGGAACCTAAATGAATTGTTTTATTACATTGTTGCATACAGATTCCTACCAATGCTCTGCACATCTGGGAGATACGCAGTTAGGAGGAAGATGGAGAGACATCCATTAGCCAGGAATCCATGGATTAAAACACAGTGTCAACAGAAGAGTGCATTCATTCTTCTAAAATTATGTGGGTAATCATGTTTTCTTTGAGGTGCTTTAAAAAGGAAACTTGGCAAATAGTAGCACAGAAGATAGTATCAAGTGAGTAGGACTCACACTGTTCACTGTTCCATGAGAAATGAACTGGCACAAACACTGAAACATCTTTCTGACATAAGTGTAAGCCTGCAAAAAGACTCTCCATCCCTGTTCTACACCTTTCCATCTCTGTTCTTTTCCCTTGCTAATCAGTTCATTGAGCAAATTGGGTCATGAGAGTAATGACATAGTGCCCGAGCTGCTCAGTATTTTTCTCCAAATTAAACAAACTAAAGGCTTTTCTAAAAAGAAAAACAGGCTTGTTTTTCTTTTTAATTCCAAGTTAGTTAAGTGCATTATACAAGGTGACTCTTTCAGGATTTCCCACACGGCTCTTTGTTTTTATAGCAGAATCATTTAAAAAACAAAACACATATTCCATTGCTGCTGAGTTCTTAATGGAGAAAGAGGTGTTTTGTGTTTGGTACTTAAAAAACCCCAAACCAAATCACACTCAAAAATCCAATCAAAAATATCTGTGTGTGTCATATCAGATGGGTAGTGATATGAAAATGAAGATTCCATTATGACCTTAGTAATTTTGAGAATACTCGTGTATATTATTAAAATACATATGAAAATTTGAAGAACAGCAACAAATCACATTTAATGGCTGTTTTAAATTTTGTCTCCTACACATCTAAGCTAATTAAATCCTACAAATAAAAGAGCAAAATAGTGATAATATTGGTTTAGGACTCCGCTGTGAGATTAAAGGGTCTATTGTGTGTTGTCTAACCTTCAGATATTAAACTAGAGACAACCTTTTAAAGAAATGCTGGTGATAAGCCTTCAAGTGAGTCAGACAATGCTGGAATAAAGATCAACGTGCCCCAAAGGACCATGACAGTATATGGTGGCTGGAGGCCTAAAAGCTAATGAAACATAAGCTCTCAACAGAGAAGGTCTGTCAAAGAAAGTAAAAGGTTTAAATAAGAAATCAAGGCAGGAACAGTGTGTATTCTCCAATAATAGTTGAGGGGAAGAATAGAAGAATGAGGTTGTGAAATCCAGCCTGATCTTCTGACTTGTAAACATGTGTCTCCTGGAACCAGCCTTTAAAATCAAATAACTTTATTTCTGATTTCCAGTGGATTATGGAAAGTCACCTAAAGTAACTTTAATACTTTGCAATGCATTTCACAGACAGATAAGAGGCCATTATTTAACCATCACATGCATCACAGTATACTCCCTTTTGAATCCAGAAGATCCTGGCTGAGTCTCAGAACTTTTGGCTTTTATTCCACATGCTACATTTAGGTGGGTGTTACCTGTGATCCACCTTGTCCCTGGTTCTCACTCAGTGAATGGCCAAACTCCCTACATCCAAATAAACCAACAAACCAGACTTAAACTGTGGTATTTCTAGTATATATTTTCATAGGGAGAAGAGCTCAGAAGGATATATTCTCCTTTTTCCATCTAGAATGCTCGTAGTAATTTTTTTTACCATTACATCCTTTACAATATAATCACATAGCAAAAAAAAAAAAAAGGCAAAAAACCCCAGGAAAAACTACACCTCAATCACACTAAGGCTCAGAAGACAAAGGACCCTACTCTGGGCATTGTAGCATTACTGAATGTTCTCAGAAAACTCCCCAAGGTGAATGATATAACTAGCCCATAAATTCAGAACTGCTGGCATATCCAAAATGCATTCGTGCCAAGATTTTCACAAACATGTAAATACCACCACAGAGACCCTGTGCCTAACAGGATTTTGAAAAATCAACCTAAACAGCTAATTTTTTTTGCATTATTTTTACTTGTGAATTCTATGTGAAATATACACTATCATTCTATTAAATATAAGAAAGAATTACTGACTTGATGTGTATATATAACCTCTTTAAAATGTGCGTAAAAACAATCACTCTGCAGTACTAAAACTTTTCCACTCTCTGCTTTCTGTAGCAAACCAGACCAGTTTTTTAATTTTTTTTTAAAGGAAGATGATTCTCACCCTTAAACTTCTTAAATAAATATTTGACAACTAGCAACCAGTAAAATAGAAAGTTATTGTACAGCAACAATGTTAATTCAATGATCTCTGTTGGGAAAAATATACCTTTCATCACTTCTATCCCCTGCAATTGATTCTATTTCTCAGTTTCAAAATATATGAGTAGGAGGGTCAAAGCTTGCAACGAGATACCCCCTTCTTCTAAGCTAATGGGGCACAGCTGCAAAAGAAATAAAACACTGTAATTAAACATTTGTCTCCTTGATTCCTTTCTTTTGAATATATACTATTTTTGTATTGGTAGAGAAAAAATAATTATATAATGGTTTTTAACCCCGGGAAGTACAGATTTAGAGATCCTACTCATCTACATCTTCAATACGAGTACTATTCCAACTGTGCTTCACAGGGCTCTCATGTTCTAATAGATCACTCCCATTTGGGTCAGGGACACAAGATTGGAGCTGGAAATAAAAAGAGAAACTAACCAGCTTTAGGCTTAACATTTACAGCACATACAGACTAAGAGAAGGAGAACTGAACTTAGTTTTTAATTCTGCTCTAATTTCATAGCAGGGTTTTTTGTGAAAGTATTTGCTCTAAACCATATTTTCACAGTTCGGCAGAGTATGGTAAAATAATTGCACAGTTTTATACACTTAACTGGTAGTATTTGTCGAGTAGTTAATAATTTTGTTGCAAAAGCCAAATGGACAAAAGCATCAGTCAGTAGGAAATATTGTTACATAGATTTTGCTTTCTTTTGTTCCTACATTTTGCTTGTAAAAAAATTTACAGATGTTTCTGTAAAATTTGATACAGAAGTTTCCAAGAATTACAGTAGTTTAGTGATTTACAATTTCTAAAAATTATTAGATTATTATTGAAGCATTGTTCATTTGGCAAATTATAGCTTAAATTTTCTCTCCGTTATGTAGAGTAGCATCTCCATTCCATGAATAATCCTGAGTGCTATGGATTGTTGGGGAATGAAGGCAGCAACCAACACAATTGAGCAGGACAGCTTCTAGATCAACGATTCAAGACATTTCCCAAAACAAAGCAAGGACCCCTTGACAATGTACCCCTTTCTATTAAATTAGAATTTGCTGTATTCCAGGGAAAAATGCAGAAAACACAAACCACCTTGGAATTATAAGAACAACTCTCATCTGTGTTCTGCCATGGATGTGGTCAAATTCAGCAGAACACAACTGACTATCTGAGAAACTTGTTCTGAAGAAGAAGTGAATGAAAATAAAGAAAGTATTATTTATTTACCTCACAGGTTTTTTAAATTACATTTTTAATAGTTTGTCTGAACGGGGATAGTTTGACAAATGAAAACAAATTTGTTAGACAGTAATGATCTCTGTGCATACTAAAGTAGCCGTAACATTTTTAGATAGAACTGAGTCAAAAGCATATCTAAAATCATGACTATAATTTTATATCCTGATCATAGGCTTTGCAGAGAATACCTTAGCAGCCCCAAGTGCAGTCCACAGCACGCTAAGTGGTTATTTTTCAAAATGTCTAAACAAGAAATTATAGGGCAAAGAATGAGAAAATAAAGCTGTGTTTGGTTATGAGAAAAACCTAAATAAGACCCAAGTGGAGATTGAAACTTTTCTACATCTTGCAAGATGTTTGCATGTTGTCTGTACTAGAGCTGTGACACACAAAAATTATAGGGAGCCCCGAAAATATAAAAAGTAGAGATAACTGTAAAACTTTCAGCAGGGACATTTCTGTTGAAATGAGGTTCACAAATTGTTTTGGAATGTTGGAGCAAGGAAGGGCTTTGGTTATCTATAGCATGGGACAGATGGCCAGTTTGGAAAGGGGAGAACAGCTTTTGTTTATAATATTTTTGTAGTTTTTTTCAGCAAATTATCTTTTTTCCACCACAGTGTGTTTCTTCTGGCCACAAAGTGCTGTGTAGCTGGGTAAGAATGGAAAATGCTCACTAAACCATGCTGAGCATTCATTAGAAAAACCCACATTTTCTTGCAGAAGTGAAGCTGGTACAGCTCAACCTTTATTTAACCCCCAAGTCACACACCGTCCCTCCCCCACACAAAGATATATAAGATTCAATTACATTTTTGCCTCCAGTTATGTCAAGTATAAAAAGGAAAATGAGATCTTAACAAGACTGGTTTTAAAATAGCTGCAAGTCATAACTTTTAAATGTTGGAACTTACTGTGCAATGTTCCAGACATCTTCAGTGAATAGTCCAAATGAGTCAATATTAGGAACATTTCCAATATAAACCTTCATTGCATTCTAGGTGAGATGTTTTGCAATTAAACCCCAGAGGATGCTATTCAAATTTTAAAGGAGTCCCCTACATTCTCTTGGAACAAGATTGACATACTTGCTTAATAGTTTCCCAGCTTCAGTAATTGAATTGCCTCCTCTGTATTTTTCAAGTCTGAATCCATTATTTTAATGTCTTAATTTCTAAAAATCCTTTGTGGTTTTTTGTTTAGAAAATCTGGTAAATTTTCTAATGGCCTTGGCAGTCTGCTGTGCTTTAATGTAATGCCCTAGCAGTTTTAGTGGGATTTTTTTGTTTGTTTGGTTGGTTGGTTGGTTGGTTTGGTGTTGTTTGTTGTTTGTTGGGGTTTGTTTGGGTTTGTTGTTGTTGTTTATTGGGGTTTGTTTGTTTGGGGGGCTGTTTGCTTTTATTCGTTTGTTTTTGTTTGATTTTACTAGTTTGTTTTTGTTTGATTTGGTTTTCTTTCCCCATTTGTCTAAAAGTAGATGGTTAAGTTCTTCAATACAAACAGAATTCAAGGCTAAGAATCATACAACAATGCCTTTTCACCATAATGTCCATTTCTATAATTAGAACAGCATTTAAAATGAAGGTTTGGAGGGTCCACCAGCGCCTAGATAGGAAAGGGGGGGAACTGATTTCTAAGCACATTCCAACAAACACAACAGCTGGTAATCAGCAAACAAAAACTAGTCATTAGACTTACAGTCATTATCTTCATGTCCAACCCAACAGTACTTTTTTACTGATACAACAGAAGACAACTAGAGATGCAGTCATTTATTCTGAGTTCTCAATCGATAAAAACAGGATAAAACCTAATTTTCTTGTTCTCTTCCCTATCATGTAAATAGGAAAGATGTAACAAAACTAAAGCCATACCCAGCCTTATGATCCAATTCCCAAGCATGGTGGTCACTACTGTCTTTCTTGTACATTGTGCATTAACTTTTTTCTCAAATCCACTGGAACATTCACATTTCATCACCATACACTTGCTATGTTTTCTAATTACTGTAATATTCAACTTGTTCTGCTCTACTGATGCTTTGCCAAAAATATAATAGTTGTGCAAATTAATATTTACTGTGCTATCACTGAATAATGCAATGGTTCATGCACTTAGTAGTGGCTCAAAGCATAAACTAGGCTGCTCAGCTAGGAAAGTGCATTCTACTTTAGAGACACAAGTTGAAGTAGAGAAACCTCAGACAACATACAGGTCCTTGTTTGTTTAAAATCCTTTATTTCAGCTTCCAATTGCCTTTCCCTAGAATGGAAGTATGTTTCTCACTTTTAATTCTGCTCGGCATATTCTTGGATTCCTTGCATGACTTTTTTTCTTGTTTCCCCACCAGGCTAATAAATTTGCTACCATTTTTACAGAGATTATTGGAATACTGTGCAGAAACTCCTCTGTGAGTCTCATAAATAGGAAACATTATCAGAGAATTAGTGCTTGAAAGCTTGAAAATTAGCTTCATAGCATTAATGTCTAAGTTATGTGGAGTCATTAAGAAATAATACTTTATTTTATGAGTAATAATTGTGCAATGTACATCAAAGAACTGCTCTGTTTGTCTAACATTTGTCTAATTAAGACAATTTAAGGATTAGCCCCATTCACTGGTTATTGAAGAAGTGTGATCACTGTGATCTGTCAGAAGATAATATATTCCATTAAAATAGTCCATACACTAACAAAAGTATTTATGTATGTGCTTAAAAAAATTACCTGGGAGCCCCTGGTGGTCTAGTGGTTAAGGATACGGCACTGTAACTGCCGAGGCCCGGGTTCGATTCCCGGTCGGGGAAACTCCCCGGGCAGGTGGAGCCCGTTAGCCTTGTAAGGCGATCCACCTACGTCCTGAGGACCTCGCTGCCACTGTCCAAGCTCGCTTGGCCCCGGCAGACGAACCTCAGGATTAAAGGGTGGGCTCAGTTCTGCGCGCACTGTGTCCCACCTAAAATAAATCCAATGCGCAGGCTGGAAGGCGTACAAAGACCTTCCACAGATCTTCGTTCGCGAAGTCTGGCCACTAAAAAATTACACTCAAAAATATAACTGAATTCATTAATTTCAAGAAATACTTTAATACTACCAGCATTAGGGTGGAAAATGAAAGTAGACAAAACCCCATGCTTATCTTACGACAGCTAATAAATACAATGGTGCAGTCTGGTGAACTGACTATGAAACCCTATGATTAGACAAGCAGGCAGCAAGCTTAAGGGGTAAGAAAGAAATTGGTTGTTAACAAAAAGTGTTATCACTTTCTTATTGCTTCTGGAAAGAAGTCATTTGTCTTTGCAAACACAATCTCTATAAATAATGAAGGATGTTCTGTAACTGGGATAATAAACTGTCAGTTGCCTTTTTATAGCAGCAAGGCATATCAGGATTGGTCTTGTGGAAATATAACTATGTAGATTAGCAGTAAATATTGTTCCACATGTTTTTGTGATCTATTATTCGTATTTTTACAAACAACTACAACACAGAACAGAAGGAGAGCTTTGACATTCAGAGGGTTTGGGAGCCTACTGTGCTTTTCAAGCTTTAGGCTGTAAGATTTTTACAACCCTCTGCAAAAGTGCTTTAGTTCATCCTCAGGGACTGGTCCTTTCATTTTCCTGGGATGATTTTTTTGTCTCCCTGTCTATACAAGTACTACACTGTAATATTTGTCAAGTACTATTGCACTGGCATATAGTTTTGCAACAAAAGAATCTGCTTTCTCTACACAGGGATAAAATAGTTGAAAAAAACTTTCTAAGTAGACTTCGAGATGGGATGCAGACTTTCTGAACCAGCTGGTCCTTTCTCTTGACATAATTCAAATCTCCACAGTCCAAAAAAAGTAGTTATCAATTCTATTGACTTCAGGAAGATCAGTCTCCAAAACAGAGTTACTGAGTGATATTTAAACATTGTGCATGTGGCTTTATATATAAAGTGTAAATATAATTGTTCCCTCTCTGTCTTCAAAAACACCTTCAGTAGGCTCGTCAGGCAAACACAGACTACAGACTAGAAGCAGGTATCTAAATTACACCCATAGCACTGTGAGGTGAAAAAGAGAAACATTTATTAGATATGGTTATCTGATGAGACAAAGCAGTAACAAGTAAGCTGAGAATGTCTGAATGTCTTTCTTACATTTACCCTCTTTTAGTTTAAAACTGTTGCCCTTTGTCTTATCACAACAGGCCCCAATAAAATGCTTCTCTCCATTGTTCTTATAAGCACCCTTTAAGGACTGGAAGGATTCTATGACATCTCCTCAGTGCTTTCTCTTCTCCAGGCTGGACAACCCCAAGTCTTACAGCCTGACTTCATAAGACCAGTGCTTCAGCCCTCTCATTATCTTCCTGGTCCTCCTCTGGACTCACTCCAGCAGGTTCATGTTTTTCTTGTACTGTAGACCCCAGAGCTGGATGCAATACTCCTGATGGAGTGTCACCAGAGAGGAGTAGAGGCACAGAATCACCTCCCTCTACCTGCTGGCAACACTACTTTTGATACAGCCCAGGATACAATTGACTTTCTGGGCTGTGAGCATACATTGCCGGTTCATGTCCAGCTTTTAAACCACCAGTAACCCCAAATGCTTCATGACAGATCTGCTCTCAATCCCTTCATCTCCAAGACTGTATTGGTATTGGGGGTATATAGGATAGAAGTTTTTGTTAAACTTCTAGATCCACAAAATATTTTTATTTCTCTTGAGCGAGATACTTTTCCTATCTTTCAGTTCTTTTTAAACTGTAAACTAGTAGTAATAGTATTCCCATAGTTAAACAATGTTCCACTTTCTATGCTATGTGCAAAAGAAAAGATCTTGATGTCTATAAGTATTACAGTAGTGGAATATATCTACTTTTGGTGGACCAAACTGTATTTGATATTTCAGGTTCCATTGTCTTCTTTAGTTCTTAAGCCAGGAAAAGATATACCACACTGATATCTTATTTTGTTTGATATTGCTCATAGCAGTATATATGAATAAGAGACAGGAATTACTACAGCCTGAGGAAGAAAAAGCACCACGGGATAGACAAGATGTAAAAATTTAGAACTTTTTAATAATTTACAGCTGCAAGTGCACATAAGCATACACATAAACACATGTTTTCATACAGAAATGTGATTATTGCTTTAATTTGGTGAAGTGATCATTGTTCTATTATAATAACAAATGAATACTTCTCTGATGAATTAATGAATTTTGACTGCATCAAAATATTAAGTATGATCTTAATATATTTTCATAGATTTTTATTCTGAAAAGTTATCTACAAAAAATTATGTAATACTGAGAATTATATGAGTTATGCGAACAATGTGAATAAGGCAAAAATTGGTGAGAGTTCATAAATACATAAGAAGCCATGTTAGGTCCACTTTTTCTCTCTATATAAGCAAGTATATGAACAAAAAAATTATTTCAAGCCCTGTGCTTTAAGTCTTTTCAGCAATTCCACTAATTCTGTTGTTCACCATGGACCTTGTCCTAGTGATTTAAGAGAATGGTAGGAGGGCAGAGGGGATAGGAGAAATACCAAACTAAGGTCTTTGTTAAGATAACAAAGTAAAGGAGTTCCATATCAAATGCTCATCACTATTGGAGACTAAAGAGCTCACTTAATCCCATTAAAAAGATGCTCAAATCAAGTCAACACCACTGTCTGATCTAGGAGATCCAGAATACCCCAGGACATGGAGGGAGATTTAAAAAGCAGAATGTCTACCTTTATTGCAAATTCATGAACAACAGAACAATCCCTCACAACTCACTAGATCTAGGGAAAGTAGAGCTTCTGCTACGCATTTGAATAACTGCATTTATGATCTTCCAGTCACACCTTCCAGATATGACCAAAGAGCAAGCCATGAGCAAACTTCTATCAGTGGTAGACCCTGCCATCCTAGTTTCCACATGAAGTTTCAAGGATCCTTTCTCCCCCTTCACCTTGTGTTTTGAACTGCAGCTAATTGCTGTTTTACAAATCACTTACACCAGCATTCCTAGCATCCCTAAGGAAACCAGTGATCCATCAAGACAACTTGTGAACATATTAGTGAAACAAGCATGAAGAAATGGGCTTAAAGTCTAAACTCAACAGAGCATTCAGAGAGGAGGAGATGATACAAAGTGGATGCACCTTGGGTCTCACCACAGCATATGAGCAGTGGATGATTTTCTGAATTCCTACTCTGGTAACACAC
Organism: Pachyramphus minor; assembly: GCA_013397135.1. Classification (NCBI taxonomy): domain Eukaryota; kingdom Metazoa; phylum Chordata; class Aves; order Passeriformes; family Tyrannidae; genus Pachyramphus; species Pachyramphus minor. The sequence goes on from VYXB01006647.1 coordinate 24,140, forward strand.
TAAAGGCTTTATGTCTCCCTTTCTGTATTGTTGATAAAAGAATTTGAGATGCTTCTAATTACAGACTTCTATAAAGCTGAAAATTATCTATTGCTATAATTGTTGGAATATTTTGTCTCTCATCAGTGTGGGATAATTTAAACCAGACTGATCAGCATGTGTATTTCAGACAGTAACCAGCAAAAGCATCAACTTTAAACATTTTATGTCAACATGTATATTTAATGCACATGAAACATTGTATCTCCTCCAACTGTAGCAAACCATTCCTAAGAAATCAGTCACTGTATTTTTTCTGCAGAATCTATTTCCCCTCTGCCAAACCAGAGCTCCCTAATGTGCCCTAAATTGGTCACAGATGTAGTACCCTAACTCTATTAAATCCGCTTCACTTTGCCCAAAGAACTTCAATTCTGTCTTTACATATTCACGTATGCATTGTGAAGAACATAGATTCATAGCACATCCCTGGGATAAAGTTGTATTCAGCAGAGTGAAAAGGAAGCAACAGTAGGGAAGCACAGTCTTTCTAACCCATCTGTTATATTGGAACCTTACTGTTGTGCCAGGACATGATCTTGAACTGATGATTCATGTTTTGTTGTACAAATTACTGGAACCAAAACTGCAAGGGCTCCTATTAAGATATGGGAATTTTTCAGGTGTATGATTTTTTTTCTCCCATGGACATCAACAGACTTACCTTGCTAGAGTCTGGGATTAAAATGAAGGACAGCTTGCACATAGTGGAGAAACATACTCTTATTTTGACTTCAGTTGAAATGTATTTTTCTCAAAGATTGGCAGATGGATCATGATGTGCTCAAGTCGGTACTGCAGCTTGTGAAGATAAGATTTTTTTTTAACTGAGAGCTATTAAGAAATAGATTTTTGCAAAAATGAGAAAACCTGAGAAAACAGATTCTGGAAGCGGTTTGGGTTTTTTTTGTTTTTTTTTTTTTTTAAAGGTGAGTTCTATCAAGCCAGTGCTGCCACTAGCAATAATGATGCACGAGGAGTGGATAGACTCTGCTGAAAGACCAAACTAAAAAGTAATTTCTTTTTTACCTACTGCTAAAAGTGAGAAGACAACACCGGGAAAGACTGGGAAAGAAATTTTGTGTTTTGCATTAAGGACATTTATTAATTTTCCTCTAGAGACAGGTCTTCTTATCTGATCAACAGTAGGTGTGTTATTTGATAAAATTTTGACCTGTTTTATAAAACAAATTTTCTAGATAATCTTTTTTTTCTGATATTACTCAGTTCTTATTTCTAATAGTATTATAAACTACATCACAAATATGTCACTAATTTTTAATCCTGCCACAAGTCTGTGTGGTATAATTTCTATACCCATACACATTAATTAAAAAAAAGACGTATCAGTGGAATGAATTTTAAGATTGCAAAATCGAGTGCCCAAATACTAAGAAATGCCAAAATTAGGGCTCCTGACCAGGATTGCTTCCACTCCCTTTTATCTCTCTATCATTAAACAGTCTATAATTACCTGATCATTCAACACGGGATGCTTGTTAACAGAACTTCAGTATTTTTGTTTAGCAACATTATTCAATGAGAGGTTTTATACGTCTTTGTGCATATCATTGAAATCATGAGTCAAAGACAACACAATTAATTTCTTTAAGGTTTTTCCTCAGGTAATGTTGTTATAACACTTTAATACTTTCTACTTATGGAACAAAATCAATCTTCAGAACACTTCTGCAGGGTGAGATAAGGCGTGTTTTCTTCTTAATAGGTACTTGTTGAATTAGCCAGAACTGCCCCTGAAACTTATTTGTCCTATGCAGATACGGCTCTTTCCTGTGGAGAAGGGAAAAAACCAACCCAAACCCACATGATTTTATTATTAATGTCAGGGGAATGAATAAGATTTGCATAGGCTATAGACATAATGCTGGCATATCCTATTTTTTAAGAATGTGATTTAATTAGGCTAACACTTACTTTTGCAAGTAATTTTCTCTTTTTTTAAAAAATTAAAAATCTCCAAACTACATTTTGTAGGGTTATATTTCTCATACATGAGTCATTCTAAGGGTTGGGATCTTTAGATTTGTAGCACAACACTGTTTTAAAGTTAAATTATTAAAAAATGGAGAAAGATTCAATTGCTGACAGTATTTTGCCCTTTGAACTATTATTAAGTGATGTGGACTTGTCAGTAAGAAGTGTAGAGATACTCGCTTTATCAAAATTTTAACCATCTTCAAATAAAAATGTTGAGACTCAAGATTCACAGTTTCCTTGGTAAAGTTTGTAGAAAGGCATAGTTAAAAAAATTCTTTCCAGATCTGCTAGATGATTTTGCTTTTCCCCCTAATAGAACTCCTAATAGTTCTGTGTGTCTCTGTGTGTGTTTAAAAATAAATTTTTGGGGGTTTATTAAAAAATAATTTTGAAAGTGGGAGAAGCCTGTGGCCTGGGATCCTGAGTCAGTGGTTCTGTGGCACTCCTAAAAACTTTTGTTATTATTACAAAGCTATCACTACCAGTGTAGCAGATGACAAGTGGTCTCATGCCTTTCCAGCCATGTCAACCTTGAAATCTCTCTCACTGTCTGAACTCAACAGCATACTTCATCAAAGAAAGCCAAAGAGTAAGCATCATCAGGAAAATTCTGTGTGGAACGTTTAGAAAGCGTGCAAATCCCACTGGGTGGTCTGCAGGGTGGAGAGCGCTCAAGCTTCAAGGTTATGCCAGGAGTACTCTCAAGGATTGTATCCTGAAAAGAACTGTATATTTATTTAGCTTGATTCACTCTGAGTAGTTCCAGGTGCTTAAAACAAAATATATGTACAAGGTCTCAGATGTATTCAGAGCTCAGGCCTCTGCAGAAGCTGAAGGATGTTATACAGTTGGTGTCCCTTATTAGAAAAACACTTTAAATTCCAAATTCAAAGGGTGTTGTTCAAGATGACAGTCTTTCTGCCATGTCTCACTGGGAAAACAACCACTTGTGAAGTGGCAGTTTCTAAAGAACAAAAAAATAATTAAATGACATTTTAATGGAAAGACCCAATTTCCTAGCTGCGGGAGGTGTTGAGATGCGCAAACATTATAATCTGCTGGACATTAAGTAGTTTTAAAGCTTCACAGCTGCAGGATTGTTAGGAATAAACTTCCCAGTGAGTAAAAGAACAGTTTTAAAGACAGAAAAATGAAAAGTATGATTGTTTTCCACACTTATTTCTTTATTAAATTGGCAAACTCAGCAAATCAGCAATTATAGGCCCACACTCAAAATCAATTTCAAAGCAGTGTGTGACTACATATTAATAACAGTAGACCTTATATAAGTTTATGAAACAAATACGTAGATCTACTAGCAGCAAATGCTGAAGGCAATCCAGCCTGTGCAAAACTGAAGATTCCAGAAGTATGTCTCCAGGTTAAAAGCCTGTTAGTGATCATTTCTAGTGATGTGTATTTCAGGTAGATATAAAATATAGATTGTATATTGTTGCTGATTAGGAGATGTAGCTGCACAAATGCAGACTGGGAAGAGAACAGATTGAGAGCAGCCCTGAGGAGAAAGACTAGGAGGTGTTGGTTAATGAGAAACTCAACACAGACCAGCAATGTGCACTGACAGCCCAGAAAGTCAGTCATGTCTTGGGCTGCATCAAAAGAAACATGTCCATCAGGTCAAGGGAGGTGATTGGCCCCTTCTACTCCACCCTCATGACACCCCAGAATCGGAATCAGAATCAGACAGGTTAGAAGGGACCTCTGAGATCATCAAGTCCTTGATCCACTACCACCAGGATTACTAGACTATGGCACTAAGTGCCACATCCAATCCCTTCTTAAATACCTCCAGGGATGGTGAATCCACCACCTCCCTGGGCAGCCCATTCCAGTGCCTGATTACCTTCCCTGTAAAGAACTTCTTCCTAATATCTAACCCAAACCTCGCCTGGCACAACTTGAGACTGTGCCCTCTTGTATTACTGTTGGTTGCCTGGGAGAAGAGACCAACCCACACCTGGCTACAACGTCCTCTCAGGGAGTTGTAGGGTGATGAGGTCTCCCCCGAGCCTTCTCTTCTCCAGGCTAAACAACCCCAACTCCCTCAGCCTCTTCTCGTAGNCCCAGGTCCCTTTCTGCCTGGCTGCTCTCCAGCCACTCTGTGCCCACCCTGTAGAGGTGTAGAGGGTTTTTGTGGCCAAAGTGTAGGACCCGGCACTTGGCCTTGTTGAACCTCATCCCATTGGAATCAGCCCAACTCTCCAGCTTGTCCAGGTGCCTCTGCAGAGCCCTCCTGCCTTCCAGCAGATCAACACTATCCCCCAGCTTGGTGTCATCTGCAAATTTACTAATGGTGGACTCAATCCTCTCATCTAAATCGTCAATAAAGATATTGAACAGAACTGGGCCCAACACTGATCCCTGGGGGACACCACTAGTGACCGGCCGCCAACTGGATGCAGCCCCGTTCACCAGCACTCTCTGGGCCCGGCCCTCCAGCCAGTTCCTAACCCAGCACAGAGTGCTCCTGTCCAAGCTGTGGGCTGTAGCTTTTCCAGGAGTATGCTGTGGGAGATGGTGTCAAAGGCTTTGCTGAAGTCCAGACAGATCACATCCACAGCCTTCCCATCTGGGGTACAGTGTCCAGCTCTGGGACCCCCAACATAAGAAAAATGTGGAGCTGTTAGAGTAAGTCCAGAGGTGGGTCAAGAAAAATGATCAGAGGGCTGGCTCACATCACCTATGAAGAGACTGAAAGAGCTGGGGTTATTCAGCCTGGAAAAGAGAAGGCTCTGGAGAAACCTTACAACAGCCTTTCAGTACCAAAAGGGAGCCTACAGGAGAACTGGTGAGGGACTTCTGACAAGGGCATGTAATAACAGGACAAGGGAGAATGTCTTCAAACTCAGAGAGAGTAGATTAGATATTAGGAAGAAATTATTTCCTGTGGGGGTGGTGGGACACTGGAACAGGTTACCCAGAGAATTGGGTGGACTCCCCATTTCTGGAAGCATTCAAGGCCAGGTTGGATGGGGCTTTGAGCAAGTGGAGCAAGCTAGTCCAGTGGAAGGTGTCTCTGCCCATGGCAAGGGTATTGGAATTAGATGACCTTTAAGATCCCTTTCAATCCAAACCATTCTCTGATTCTATGATTTTCAGAATACTTTATTTCTGAAGCTGCAGGAGAAAGCAGTTTACTGCCACAAAAGCAGCTGTACAGCTCTCACATTGGTGTAATAAAACCTTTCAAGCCAAGAAGAACTCTTAGGCCCCAACCAGAATAAATAAACAAGCCAAATTACTTGTCATATTCCATTTCACATTGCTAGACGATGTGTCAGGCGTTTACTCAAACACCTTTCTTTTATCATGGAAGTATTTTACCCCAGAACTCAAGTTTTCATCTTTCCATATTATCACTGTGAAAATAATATCTAATCTTTTGTTGTAACTACAGGAATATGCACACACACATCTATTGATATCTGTGCTTTTCTACACAGCTCAGGAAAAATAAAGACCAACCGTATGGAAAAGAACATATAAAGAACACTGATGAGTTAGAGATATCATTATAGAAGCAACAATGTAAAAAAAAATCATTCTTGTAGCATGCATATTTAATTAAGAAAGTGATATTGTACCTCAGTCATGATAAATTAAATGATTTATCATGCTTGTCTAAGCACTACCCAGGACTTAATTTTACCCATGGAAGAATTGTAGGTTCAACTGTGAAACAATGCAAATTCAGAGCACCTCCAAGTATGAGATTTCAAATTGTTAATACTGAAAATGCATTGTTACCACTAGTTCATATTTTACAATGCCTTAAATAACAACTAAATAAAAGGATTTTCACCACTCAATTAGGACAGTTTTATGATCCAAGTCCCAATGAGTTTTCAATGTTTCTGAACAAAAATAGACAGAATGCTTTCCGTTTCAAAAGTCCATAGCACAGACTAGAATCACAGAAATCTACTTTTGAAAGATTTCTGTGACACTTTACATTACAAAAGAAAGCAATGAAAACGTTTCCTTATATATTAAGTTACAGTGTCACTAACATTCAAGTCTCAAGCTCTGTTGAGTATGACTCCAGTATAAATGCCCACATACCACACACAGGTTTGAGATTAATCTCTTGGAATTTTCATTTGTAATTCCTCTTTGAACCTAAAACGTAAAAGTCATTCTTTCTGATATTGTTTTTATGGATTTTTATACAATTTTTTCTTACAGGTCAATGACAATTTTAATTATTACATTGATCTTATAAACACATTTTATCTAAAAATATTTTGTATTGGACAATTGATCAGTCATACTGTTGTGAGGGTATGACAATTGTGAGCTCCTATAAAGTTAAAGGATAAACAAGTGTGAGCTTGGCAATGTGAACTCTTGGCAAGGATTCTCTCTAACCTACGTTAGAGCCATTTTGGTACTGAATACAGCGTGGACATGCCCAGGGCCATCAAACCCCAAAGGAAATGTGAGCACATGTATGTGTGGAAAAAATGACAATATAAAAATATTGGGGGCTGTAAACTGGCAACTGGAAATGTAAAAGCTGGTAAAAGTAATTTCAACATGAACATTAAATACTACAGCACAGTATGGATTCTTTATTGAGACTACACATACTTCTTCATTGTTTTCTCTCACTATTACTGCAAGAATATGGAATTACGGGGAATTTTTTTCAGCTTTTTAATAAGAAGAGGATTTTGTATGGTTAGTTTTTAGAATATTGTCACTTTACACAAATGTTGATGCTTTTTGTGCTGTGGAATTTAGGAATCTGTCATGAAAAACATGGTTAGGAGGTCTTTCTACTATTTATAAAAGTACTTGAAGAACACGACTTCTGTGACAGATGAGCAGAGTACGGAAGTTAACTCAGTTGCAGAGATGTGGTGGGATAGCAGAAGACAGAAAATGACAGCTGAAATAATAGATTCACACTGTTTAATGCTGGCTATAATATAAAATAATAGCCATATTCTAAATAAAATAATATGACCATAAAATAATTAATTCTGAATTTCTGGGTGTCATAAATAATTTATTTTCAACAAGTCACCCTTCAGTAGCTCAGTTATTGGTGCTTAACAAAGAATTAGATGCCTTTGACTAAAACACAGTTTCTGCCATACACCCAATTTTGAACTGGAGAAATGAGAAATGGGACTCTGATTACTTTTGACTTTTCTTTTTTTTTCTTTTACTATTGATCTAGTCCATCTAGCTGTTAAAAATGGGTTTTCCAATCTTTTGAATTTGTCTGACTCCAGCTTCTGAACATCATTTCTATTTTTTTATCCCCTAGATTAAAGAACTCTTTCCTGATGAGAAAATGGCTAGAGAAAAGAATCTAGCAGAGCTGAACACTGTAAAGCACTTTCTCTATTATATTCACAGCATAGAAAAAATATGTTTTGGAGGGACAATTGTGTGAGCTGGCACAGGCAGGACATAGGAACAGCCACAAAAACACAGATGAAGTGTAATTTCATTTTCATTACTTCACCAACTGAGGGATCCCCACACGGGCAGAGGAGTGCAAGCAGGGACACTGGCATCATGGAGCTTAGTCCATGCTAGAGAATCATTAAACCTGCTGGCTTTGCCTGTATATCAAGGATTCACTAAAGCACAGTTTATCACAGTGCTTTTTTTTAAAGATTCTTTCCAGGAATCTTAAGCATATTCTGTAGAGTGTCTCTAAGTCTATCACAGGCCTAAATTATCTAAATATAGATGCTCTACTTGTGCAACATACAAAGCTAAAGAACAATTAAAACTATATATGGGGTTTCCTGCACCCCAGCTGCATGTCACTTGACCATGTTTACAATCTCCCTGCCGATTTTCCATTATCTTCCCAAAACAATAAAAATTTTCACATCAACAGGGCGATCCTGGGTGGAAACACTGCTTAAAAACAGCACCTTTTTGTTGTATTCATATTTGTCTGCACTTTGGTACTTAACAACTGTAATTAAACAATTAAGAGCTTCAAGTATCTCATTGAACTATTCTCCATTTCTTTAACAAATGCTACAATTTTATTGTAGTATTTACTTTTTCTTTGAAAGTTCTGGGCCCCCTCATTTTAGAAAAAAATTACTAATGACTTCACAATGTCTCATGCTGAATGAAACCACTTTGTATTCCTACTTCCATTGTTATATACTAATTTATATCTTATCTGTGGTTCCCTAGAAACATATTCAGGGTTCATGCTTTTTCTTTACCCATTATTAAGATATTCTTCCTTTCAAAGTCACTGATATTAGGAATAAAACCAATTTTTTCAAGGTGTGGAATGGATATCTTGTTTCTAGGTATATGCATTTGCCTTAAACTGCAGAAAGAAGTCTAATATTCAAAAGGACCTAAATTACCAAGTGGTCAGGAGGACTCTATGACCCACACTGTTCATTTGCCACTGTAGTTATGTTAGTGTCATCTTGCAAATTTGGTTTGATTTCATATTTCCTCTAGATCATTAATGAAAATGCTGAGTTGCACCAGATCTGATATTATATATAGTGCAAATAGAAACCAAATAACTTCATTGTATTATAACTCTGTATTAGTTTTTCTGATATATCAACCTGCTCTATTAAATCCTAGTTAATACTCCGTATAGTTCTGAATGATAATGCTAATTTCACATACCCAATTTTGTGTAGAACTCAGTCAGGTACTTAGCAAGAAATGGCTTCAAATGACTGCATGTACATAGTTGTGGGATTTTCCAGATGATAAATGACATGAGGCATATTTTAGTCATGGAAAGTCTCCCTGCCGCTTCATTTTTAATTTGGCACCCATTGCCCACCCAGGTCCTTTGCATATGAATGCTCTTCAGTTGGTTCCCAAGCAGCACTGGTAAATGGCAATGTTCTCACTTCACACTTCTCCTTGCTGAACTGCATGACATTTCTCTTAGCCCAGATTTTTTTTCCTCTGGATGTGGTCTTTACCACTCAATATGCCAACTGCCTCCACTAACTTAATCTAAATCTAAATCTGTCAGACTCCTACTTCTCCTCTGAAGCTGAAATTATTCAATACTCTTTTATCTTTTTAAATTTTGCAAGAAATACATTATTATAAAGCCGAGGTTTGGGAATTATTTTTATTTATCTTATTTACTAAACTTAACTATAATCCTTAATAATAATCCTTATAAAGCCTTAGGGAAAAACAAGAAATTCTGGGTGGACCACAGTATTGAAAGGTAGAGCGTTTGAAAAAAAGAAAAAAAGAAAGTATTCAAAATGTAACTTTTTAGTAACCATGCTTGAGTAAACTTGGAGAAGTTGTTTTCACAGGGTCCTAAGTGAGTAGTACAGCTTTGGAAGCAATTTTTTGTGTGTATGCACAGCTGTGAAAGAGCAGGTTTAGATTAGATATTAGGAATAAATTGTTTACTTTGAGGGAGCTGAAGCACTGGAACAAGTTACCCCAAAAAGCCTTGAAGGCCCCATCCCTAGAAGCATTCAAAGCCAGGAACCTGGTCTAGTGAAAGGTGTCACTGCCCACAGCAGTGGGGTTAGAACTAGATGATCTTTAAGGTTCCTTCCAACCCAGGCCATACTATGATTCTATGTTATGAAAACATATATGAAAATGAGTAATTCAGGCATCATTGAACTTTTCCAGTCAAAACAGGATTGAAATTTTTTATTTCATACCTTCTTAATGAAAACTATATTCTTCATTTACAGTTGAAAGTACAAGTGAATTTCCTGAGCTATCCCTTTGTATGAGGTTCATTGGACCTTGCTCTCTATCCAAGAGAAAACTGTCCTAAAAATCATACTCTTTTGAAATTAATTGTGTTTTTTTTCTATTCTTTCACCTACGGTGACTGTGGCTTACCACATCTTCCAAAATTCACCACAGCAATGGATTTTCCCTCCTTTAAATGTTTCTGAACTTCAAAAGGCTAATAGATGAGAGCAATCCTATTAAACTCAATCTGAACCAACTTCATCCCCTTCTAAGAGCCATAAGCATATCTGCAGAAATAAGCACTGGTACAGTGAATTAAAATAGCTTTAGTCCCTTTCCATTTTTAGAGTTCCCATCCAGCAAAACATGCATTGAACATTAAACACATGTTTCAATCCCTCCACAGCCATATAAGCATTTAAGAATGTGCTTGGTTTAAGTACTACTTAAATCAGACTGACAACAATTTGACTTAAGCATACGCTTAACTGCTCTGCTGGATTGGGATGAAATGGGGCAACTAATGTGTTTAAGACTGGAATTGGGCTGCATGTGGCGTGAAGGTAATGTAATACTATCACCGAGAATTTTGGATCTGCCCACACTCCACTATGTGTTTCCTTTTATTCACCGCATTGTCAGCAACATTCCAGTTCACCACAGCATCTGGGCATATGACTTGCTATAAAGCAGATGGTCCAGGGAGGGGAACAAGTTACATGTCTTCTGTATTACTTAAAAAGCTGGGTAATGGAATGAGGTCTTAACTCAGTCTCAAAATCTGGGTCCTGAGAGAAGAACTCCATAGAGATGTGTTCTTTGGGAAAATATAGAAAACAGTTACTCAGTACAACTGGTCAAAACTTGACGTGTTCATCCCACATGGAGTTCTATTTTGGCTACTAAATCTAGCTTTTTGGTCCAAATGAGAATTCCATCAGGAATACAATTGAGAAACTTAATTATAATTTTGAAGAATTTTCTTCTTTTCCTTATTTTCTTTATAAAGCTTAAACTAATTACTTGGATACCCCGTATTTTAAAGATCTAAGAGTCTTTTATAGCAAAACAGAGGGCACAAGAGGGCTCTCAGGACTTTGAAACTCTGTACCACATAAATAGAAAATTACTTCAAGAACAGTTCTTCCCATATTTTCTCAGATCAACCGGGAACCCAGAAAGAAACTCACAGGTACAAAAAAGAATATTGCTACAGAACATATTGCTTTCTGACAAACCAACATATTTCATAGAAAAAGAAAATATTGTAAGGCTTCCAGCAATCTCTAATCCTCAGGAGAAAACCTTTGTTACTCTCTTTAACAGTGGCAGCTGTCCAAGAGGCAAATAAGAATTATATGTTTGCAATGGGTTGAAATACAGTCACTTAAGTATAAAAGTAATTCAGAGAATAAAACACTTGCAATATGCAGCTCTGAATTACATCATCTTTAACCTAAATGAAAAGTGTTTGTAATGAGTAAAGGCAAGATTGTTGCCACTCCTTATCCCTGAATTGAAAAGTCACCATGGTCCCCTCTGTCACATCAAGCACTTGAACTCCTCTGCCTTCTCTGAAGAGAATTATTGTTACAGCCCAACTGCCTGCACCAGGACCATAAATTCTGACAAGGTCATGCACATCAGTAAATACTGTTTCTCACAGTGTGAGTAGACAAAGTGCCTCAACTCGTTTACTCCAAAAAGCACTCTGCACAACAAAAAATTCAAGCTAAAACACTGTCATAAAATACAACAAAATAGTAGAAACTCTGTCTAAAAAGGCAAGTTTAAGGGACAATGGGCACTTGATAATTTAATGTTAGCCTTCTGCTTTTAGCTACCCTGCACAGAAGGCATTCTGCTGTGTATACCCCACCATTTGCTCGACAGCACTGGTACTACTTTTGCCCTGGAAATACACTTTGAATTATATTGCTGTTTTAAATCTGACCTTCTCCATGTCTTCTGCAGGGATTAATATGAGAATGTCACAGGAAGATCTTCAACAACCTCTGCTCTCATGCTGGAAGCAAACATCTATATCAACTGCTGCTGGACAAATATATTGCAAGATCTACATGGCTTCAGGGTTGATAAAAGTTTATAGAGCCAGAGGTTGCAGGAAAATGTTTTACTACCATTGGATGGTAGTTAATCAGACGGAAACATTTTACTTTTTGTTAGCTCCTGGAGAACTAGTCAAAAGCTTTGACTGCAGTGGTAGTGAAGCCATCTCCTGCTCCTACTCCGGATACTCCATTGTCCCTTTCAGCAATAAAAATAGCTAGGAACCTGCACACGGCTGAGGTAGCCTTGACAAAGGAAACAGACACAGCTGGGCAGTGAGGTAGGAGAGCTGTCAGTGCAACATGGCCACCACAGAAGTGCAGAACTAATAAGACATGAGGACTAACACAGGAAGATCAGCCAGCTATGCAGGCAGAACACCTCAGCACAGGGCTCAGGAGCACGGTGTCAGGTCAACAGCACATTCAGTCAAATGAAAAGGGTGCAATAAATGCCCTGAGTCCAGTGTGGTTTCTATCCCTGAGTCTCATTTGAAATCAATGACCTGATCTCAAATCAGGTCAGATAGAAACAACCTCTGTTGCAGGTGCCTCTGACCTCCCCATGCTCCTGACTGCCACTGCATAACCTGGCAGATTTGCAGCTGCTTGAAGGCAAACACAGCTTCTGCTTGAGGATCCTCAGCAGTGTCACTACCAGTCACAGAGAGCAGCATCCCTAAACCAGATCACAGTTTAATATCACTCAAAATGCAATGCCTTTTTCCTCTGCTTACCACCATTAGGATTCACACTCTTCTTCAGCATGATGTTCCAAAGGGTCACAACAGATCTTGATGAAGAAAACAGTATCTACATCTGATATCGTACCAATGGTAGCGTGTTCAACCTCAGGCAACTGAAGACCCACACCAAGACCCTAAACCATCTCGTCCGTGAGCTGCTTTACGTTGATGATGCTGCCCTCGCTGCTCACACAGAAGCAGGTCTGCATGTTTAACATCCTGCTTTGCAGAGGCTACTGAGCTTTTTGGGCTGGAAGTCAGCTTGAAGAAGACAGAGGTTTTCTATCA
>VYXB01006647.1:37158-66297 GCA_013397135.1 Pachyramphus minor
AGGCCATGCTGCTGAGAACACAGCTGCGTTGGGCAGGGCACGTCTCCAGGATGAAGGACCATCGCCTCCCTAAGATCGTGCTCTATGGTGAACTTGCCACTGGCTGCTGCAAGAGAGGAGCCCCAAAAAGGAGATACAAGGACACCTTGAAACAATATCTCAACCTTGACCGTATTGATCATCACCATTGGTCTGCTCTGGCCTCCAACCGGGAGGCCTGGAGGCAAACTATAACGCTGCTGCCTCCTTTGAGAACAAACGCAGGATCACTCTTGAGGAGAAAAGACAACGCAGAAAAAATCATGTCCAGTCTCTACCGCTTGAGGAGTTTTTCCGCTGTGCCTTTTGCTACTGGTCTTGTCTGTCGCGCATTGGCCTTTTCAGCCATCAGTGAGCCTGTAGCAAGCGTGGGTAGAGCCCTTCCCAAATCTTCATTCGCGAAGCCAAGCCATGATGATGAACACCATTAGCACTGAAAAATGCACACCATTGCCTATTCAGCTCACAAACCATGCATCACCTTTCAGGACTTTTTGTGTTGATTAAAACTGACTAGAGTGCGAAGATTAGACAGCTTTTAATCTTTTACTAGCCATGATTACCATCTGTGGAGCAAAAAAGCAATTGTCTGTCAGTGTAAGTGGCAGACCACTAAAAAGTTCTCAGAGTAGAAATTAGTTCAGCTTCCACTTTTCAAGTCCACAGTGCCTCACCTTGAAAACTGTAGAACTCTATGATTGTTTCGTGAAGGATTTTTCATGACCCTTTATGACAAAAGCTCATATTTCTGATTTATAACATTCTTGCACAAAAAAAAAAAAAATACTAACCTTAACATAATTCTTTTTGTCTTAAGTATTTCAGTATTTTTACTTATCTGGAAGACTTTAATTTGTATTTGAACATATTATGAATGAAGAACAAGTAAGTTCCAGAAAACTGGAACATCTCACTAGTATTCATCAGCTACCTGCAAGACTTTCAGCATTGGGAATGCTCCTATAGAGACATTTATGCAGCTCTGACAGCATATGAGCAAATCTTATTTTGATTTAGGAATAAAAAAGGGATTCCTTTCCCCATTACATTGGCATCAGTAATATAGCTCTGTTCAGACGGAAATTAGGCTTATAATTTCAGATCATGGAATTTTGGTTAGTACCAACTCCTAGACCAGTTACAATGACACATTTTTCTGTGTACATAAGTTCTTGCAGGTATACCTCACATCTCTGTATGGCCTTCATCACAAGAGTAGCTGCCATGTGTGTCTTCAGTGCTCCTGATACGTACAATTACTGAACTAAAACATCCCAAGTGTGCTTTCATATGTTCACTCCAAACTCTCTGGCAGATCATGAGCATCACTTTCAGGACTGAAATAAAATAAGTGTTTTGAACACGATGTGTATAGATACCAAAATCTGATTTAAAAAGTTAACTTAACTCATTAGCAAAAAGTAACCACTGAGTAACAATGACATAGGTAATATTCAAGGAGTGAAGTCTGGGTTAAAGTTTCAGATATCTCATTGACATGCTCTGAGTCATCCACTTCTTTCACAGCCTTATGGGAGACATTATGTGAGTTAAACTCAAAATGCCTTTTGAAGCAAACAGACCTGAAGTGATGTGGGTTTGCAGTTTCTTTTATATATATATTGATTTTATTTAAGTATTCACTAGAAGTGCCTTGCCCATTTAGATGGGCACTTGTCATATGATAAACCTAAATAAACACAACAGTCTCTAGTATAAAGAGAAAAATGGAGCTATTAATCTCAAAAGTAAGTGTGACTAGAGAACTTTGTGCTAGCAGTCAAGAAATATAGGTAGTAAAGAATAAATATTTCAGCCAGAGACATCACCAGAGGTGAATGAACAGCCTGACCTTAGATGTGGAAATGCAACAGATCTTAGTAGTAGAAAAGTCTTAAAATTAAATTCACTTATAAATTCTCTCCTATTAATTCTGAATGATCCTTGTTTACACAAATTTAAGCAGGGAGATGACATCATATCGTTGGTGACATTATTTCTTTGGTATCTGAAATTTGAAATAAAGGAAACTGAAAGGAAAAAGAAAATATAAAATAACTAAATCATGCCACAGTGTAGAAAAGGAATAAGAAAGGAACAGGAAAGGCAAGACTATTTACAAGATCACATAATGACAGGACAAGGGGGAATGTGTTCGAGTTGAAAGAGAGTAGGTTTAGATTAGGTATGAGGAGAAGATTCTTTACTGTGAGGATGGTAAAGCACTGGAACAGGTTGCCCAGAAGAGTTTTAGATTCTCCATCCCTGGAGGTATTCATGGCCAGATTGGATGGAGTTCTGAGAAACCTGGTAGAGTTGGAGGTGTCTGTGCGGGAGGGTTGGAACTAGATGATCTTCAAGGTCCGTTTCCAACTCAAAACATTCTATGACTCTGTTCCAGTTTGTATGAGTACCAGTTTCTTTCTCTTCCAGCTACAAATTACTTTTGGAGCCTCTTGGAGTGTTCCTCAAAGAAAAAAATTTTTTTTTTTTTTTTTTTTACACTAAACACATCTGGATAAACTTAGTGATCAGCATATTTGAAAACTACAGCTTCATTTGCATGATGTAAGCTCCATGCAAATGCACCATACAAATGGGACTTGGAGTACTTTTTGAATTCTCCAATGTTTTGAATGATTTAGTACAGTGACAGCACACTCTCTGTAAAAGCATCAGACTGATTTTCTATTTATACACAGGACTGAAGGACAACAGTAACCACATCAGACACAATGTCAAAAAGGCACTAACTAAAAGTTATCTCTTTGACTTTTAGGATATATAATGACACCTATACACCCCCAAAAGCAGTGTAACCACATACAACCACTCTTCCAATGATAAAAATAGGTGGATATACTGCTATATGATCTCAGCTTCTTGGAGCAAGGAGAAGCACAGAAGCTTTTGCTGTAGCCAGAGTGTTTCCTTCTTTTATATTACTTCTCATCTCCAAAATTTTGATAATATTATGCACTTATGAAGGATATCTACTCAATCTGTCAATCAAACTAGATGGATTAGGCAGCTGAGGATAGACTGCCACATGCCATCCCAGGTCAATTTTACAGTCCAACAGACAGGTTACATCTTTTTCATAGTTTTTTCACGGTGTGATTTTTAGTGTATCCCTCTGGCTTTTAATTTCCATCTGCTCAGATCAGCTGCTTGTATAATAGCAGGTCCATGGGGGAAGTCTCTGATGTAAATGCCTATGTAATTGCCATTCCTAGCAGTTACTTTATGTAACTATTTATATATCTATCTACCTGATAAATACGCAAACATAAAGATAACAGTCAAAATAAAGAGTGCTCCAATGAGAAAAAAATTATAATAAAAAAGGATAGCAAAAAAATAAATCACCAAATTCATAGTAGGTTCTACTTTATTAATTTCTATTTTTTATGGCATGAAACTCACTTAGCAGAACCATAATCTGTCTCTTTTCAGGGTGCAGCTTCACAGACTGAGAGGTGTCCAGTTTAGACCCTTGGCAATAAATCTGAGGCAAAAACAACTTCTGTTTCCAGCAACGGTGATGTGAGAAAGCCGACTGTCAATAAATTCAAGCTGCAAGCGTGGTTTGTTGAGTAACAACCAAACAACATTATAAATATCCCTTTTTCTATGTCCAGCTATCAATGCAGAACATATTGGACCAAATTAATTTTTAGGAAGTCTAACTAGAGGCAAATATTTATACTATATGTCTGACTATTTTTCCCATACCACAGGTGCAGATGTATATTAACATAAGGATGACATACTGCAAGTGTGAAATAAAATCTCAAAACACACCACTGAACACAACATTTGCAACTAGAAGATGAGAGGAAAGACAGGGAAACCTAGCAATTAAATAGTCTGGAGATTTTCTTATAACAGAGATTCAGGTAAATACTCTCAATCATGTAGACATTTGTTTATCCAGACTGATGGACTTTCAGCATTCAAATCGGCCTGACTGTACACGGTTTGTAGACATAGAAGAGCTGTAGGTCAAAAAAGAAATTCATATCCTTGGGATCTCTGGACAATAATCAAAAAAGCTCCTTTGCTCGGGAAGCTTATTCATGCTTATCCAGGAACAGTCAACCTGATCTATAGCTGAAAGGGTGAATTCAATGTTGTTTGATATCAAACCATTATCTGAAGGCTCTGCAGATTTCCTGAAATGGATATTTCAAGAAAAGTAATGACTGTGTTATACCTTTGTCAGCAGAGTATGTATATTTAATTTTATTTTCCAGCAATTGCTGGCAGATGCAATGGTCGCAGTGTCCCTACACTCCCCTGAAAGTCTGCTTTTCCAGGACCCACTCCAGTGCTTTTTAAAACTACTCAGAGAGGTCCTCTTGTAACTCACAGGTGGTGAACCAGATCCTTGAACTGAAGCTAGATGAACATTGCCTTTAGAGTTTGTTCTTGAACCCCATGAAAGAAAAGAATTTTTCCAGGCCTTTCTGCTTCTGAATGCTTTTGAAGTGCATTCAACATCAACAGCTTGGACTCTCCACCATCCATCAGGTGGAGAGATACTACTTGAAATGACTTTCTTGCTAAGTGTCCTACATGTATTTTTGAGAAAAATCCATGGAGTGAGGTAATATTCTTCTGTCCTGGAATTACATTTCAAACTTCAAGGAAACTCAACACAGCATTTAATAAAACAAAAAACAAAGAGTTGCTTGTATCATACTAGTATATGCAAGTGAAGTCAAAATATTTTTTATTAAAGCCCCTCCATTTGTTACATAGAAAATTTACTCCAGAAATACTTGAATTCTACTGATCTTCATGCTGTTGTTGGAATAGAAACTTTGGACATTGTAGCCAAGATGTACATGTAGTAACCACTGTAGTCTATGACAAGTGAAGAGTCCTTTTGAGAATAATATCTTCCCTTTCACTGTGAATCTTGAAAATAAGAAAAGAACATTTGTAGCATGAACAATATTTAAGGGCTTTGTACAAGAATACTTCTGTGAAATCTGTGGTCCATATTATAGAGGAAGTAAAGCTGGCTCTTACTGGCCTTAAAATGCACAAATCTCCAGGAATTTGCACTGCTGATTCCCCTTACAGTCATCAAGTTTTAACCCAATTGCCAGTTCTCCAGAAAGATTTCTTGACTTTCTCTTGAAAATCTCACCTTTGTGTTAAGACAGATATTTAAATGTTCACCAAAAGAAAAGAGCAAGGACTTTTGTTTTCTGATAGACAGTGTTAGTTGTGAGGACAGCTTTTCTTGTATGTCTGCATTGCTTGCAGAGGAAAGATAAGTTCAGAAAAAGATTTTGGTACAGCAAGACCATGTTATATTTCTATTGTGTGCATCTACATTAACAGTTTATTTTGAATCAGAGGCATGCTTTCAAAGTGACCCTCCCAACCATTCCCACTTTACATATTTTGGCTCTCATCTCAGAGTAGTCTTTGATTGCACAAAGTAGATATTGTCTGGATGAAAATAAACTGAAATACACTTTCCAGGAGTGCAACTACTAACCAAGAACCTTACTAGAGTTGATGTTAAACCTGATGAAACTGGACTCCACAGATCCACCCCTACTGAGCTGTGGAGACAGGGTAATTCCTGGTAAAAATCTGGTGACAGCCATTCTGTAGGTCAGAAGCTTAGGAAGGCTACCTCTCAGACAAAAAGTGATTCCCCTTCTCCCTTAAAGCACTGTGCTGCTGCTGACATACAGGACCAAATTTTCAGGACCCATATTACGCACCACCTGCCTAGATTACACTAGTGAGTTACCTCATCAGATATCTTCTTGCTTGTCATCTTCAGTTACTTCCAAAACTCAGATCACAGCCTACATTGAGGTCTCCTGGATGACCTATGCAGATGGTACAGGTAGCTGATTTAGTGCACAGTGCATAGGGCTACTTTGTCAGATTTTGCTACAACTCTCAGAGCATGCACTGAATGGCAGCTTTCTAGATTCTGCTTATCTTCTTGATAATCTTTCTCCTGTTAAAGAAGAGCAATATCATGTATTTTATTAAATGTGATTGCAAATGAAAGGATAATTTATTTATCATACATTAAATGGGAGAGCAAGAGATTTGTGCAGGCACCAAAAAAAAAAGCAACAGTCAACTAAAACAATTTCCCTCCAAGAAAATTGTACTTTCAAAGTGTTAAGAGTAATGGAGAAGAAACAAGTGTATACACTATCCAGACAGTAAAGAGAAGACCAGAGGCGGGTAGAAGAAAAGTGTGATTTTTTTTTTTAATGATTGTTTGTTTTCAATCACAATTAAACATTTATCTTAAATTTATTTATTTATCTGTATTGGACTCACCCATACTTTGATATCTCTAAGTGGGCAGTAGCAGTCAGGCGGTATTACTTAGAATTTTAGTCCTGTAATAAGAGGATTTCTTTTAGATTCAGTTGTAATTGTACAGAAATATTTTAAAACCTTACAAATTTTTGTGCTATTACCAGACAGGAGAGAAGCAAACATTTTTTTTTCTTTCTGTCTTTCCTAGTAGGACAGAGACAAATCAAAGTCTTATAATGTATGAAACAAGGTCTGGCCTTACTTACATGCTCAGTCATGTGAAATATCTACTGATCTAATGCTAATCACTCCCTCAGATATTTAATCACAAAACTACAGAATACTTGTAGTGCCTCTCTGGAAGATGAAGTTATTCTTTGTTTTGCCTATGATTACACCTCCCTTTATATGTGCAATTCAAGCATGAGAAAATACTAATTTTCTTTATGAAAATCTGAAAGTGTACACAGTTTATCAGATAAATAAATCCTTTCCCTCTTTACCATTCTCCTCCCAAACTAAAGTGTATACATACAACTCCGCAATTACAGAGGGTACATCCAACAACTTTTAACAATATCTCTGCGATGTTTGAGGTATTATTAATCTCCTCTAAAGGTCAGAAACTGAGCCAAGTTTCCAAGCCTTTCTGCAACTGCTTCAGTTTTGCTGTAGAAAACTTCAGCCCAGAGGTCATAATTATTAATCTGTCCATCTGGGTTGACCAGGAAGTGGTAAGCCTGGACCTATGAATGCCTCACAGCAAGAGAGGAGAGGAGAATGTACCAAACAGCAAATACTACGGTCTAATAGAAGTCTAATATTTTCTAAACTCTAGTCCCAATGGTTACCAGTTAATGCTTCTTTTGTAGCTTTATTTAGCTCCTATTTTACACATGATCTGCTGATACTCTTGTTCCCTGCTGACACCAGCCAGACATTTTATTGTCCACAGTTCGACAGTAGCAGGCTGACCCACTAGCTCTGACCTTCTCCCCCCAAACAAACACATTTTCAATCACTTTCTCTGCTGCTGAGGTCTTTATTAAAAACTTCTAAATATTTTTGTTTGTTTCTTTTACATCAGGACACAACTTTGTGGAAGGTCATTCTTTCCCTTAGATGAAAGCAGCTTCTTAAATGTCTTTATACCCTTCAAATGGATACACCATCTTTTAATTTTCACATCAGCTTTTTGTAGAGAAGCTGCTACACACTTCCCGCTTTATAAATAAACTAGGTGAAAAATGTCCCCAGGCATTTGAAAGTGAGGTGAAAAAATTAATTCTTACCCATTCTGATTAACTTGTTTTGCAAAGCTTTTTTAGCAGATATCCCCTCTGGAAAAATTTCTTAATTGCTTCCTGAAGGCAGAATGCCTGTGACTAGTTCTTGACATTATTAGGGAAATATTTTACTGTATTTTTTGGTGTTGTGCACACCAAAAGAGTATGTATTACTTAGAGAGAAACATATCTCCGTGAAATTTAATAATTAAGGTGGAAAGAAGCAGTAAACTAGCTGCATTTTCATGATGTTTTTAAGGATGAAAACTTGCATTCTGGTGCATGTCAAAAAAAACTCAAAAAAACTATGCAGGCCCTCTATCCCCAGAAGAATGAGAGATATTATGTTCCAGCAAATTCAGTTTTCATAGAAGCATGAGGAGATATCCATGTGTGTGAAAATATAAATATATATTTGCATTTATATATGTGTATAAAGGGGTGATTTAAAGACAATTTAGAAATCCTATATGGAAAGATGTCACATATTGCATACTTAGGGAAAAAAAAAGCCCCACCAACTAAAAGGAACTGTAAAATGCCATGAGATTTCTAAGTATAGAGAGGAAAGAGTGAGGTGTCAATAACAAGATTTCTCTTTCATAATTCTCTAGCACCTGACCCACTTACTGGTCCTAACAAATGGCAAAGTTGACTCAAGAAAACAGACATCATCAGGTTTCTGTGACCTACTGAGCATATTACTTCTGCAGGTAGGAGCTAAACAACAAAACTCTACACTTCACTGAGCAGCTTCACAAGTAAGAATGAACTGCACTGGACTTCACAGTAATTTTTTTTCTTTTTCTGCTTTAGAAAGAGTCTATGTATTTTTTCCATCCATACAAGAACAAAATGGTAAATTACAATAACAACATCAACAACAAAAAACCCCAAACAAACAAAATTGACCTTGGGACTTTTAACGTCAACCATATCTCCAGTAACCTATGTAGACAGTACCTAAGACAGAAGGACATGCTCTGGTCTTTAAAGTGTGATGAACTAAACCTACCAGATATAACCATATATATGTCAGGAACAGTAAAACACTGTAATAATCATCAAATCATAGAATCATGACAATTTGCTTTGGGTTGGAAGGTACCTCAAAGATCATTTAGTTCCAATCTTCTCTGCCATGGACGGGAATACCTTTCACTAGACCAGGTTGCTCAGAGACGTATTACCTCGTATTGCAACTATATGGGTTTTTTTTGCAAACATTTAAAGTAATGAAAACAAAAAAAAACACAAACTGTGTGCAGTGTGCCCAGGTGGCCAAGAAGGCCAAAGGCCTGTATCAGAAATAGCATGGCCAGAAGGACCGGGGAAGTGATTCTCCCCCCGTACTTGGCACTGGTGAGGACATACCTTGAGTACTGCATCCAGTTACGGACCCCTCAGTTCAGGAAGGATGTTGAGGTGCTGGAGCAGCTCCAGAGAAAAGTAAAGCTGGTGAAGGGTCCGAAGAACAAGTCTTGTGAGGAGTGGCCGAGGGAACTGGTATGTCATGGGAAGAAAGTACTCTCTACCCCTCTTCTGCTCTGGTCCTTTCCACTTGATAAAGCATTTTAATCCTCACCCTGATGACTTTCATGTTCCACTGCCTACTGTCAGATGAAAACCACACCAGAAAAGAAGTGAATGGCCTGTGCTAGACACAAAGTAGAAAGTCATCACACAAGAGGAAAACTCATCCATCTTTGTGAAAACTGTTGATAATGACAAAGATAAATTGGAGAGAAAGCTGATTCAGTTGGGCTCAAGGACTTTGTTCAGTGAGACAAAAGGCTTTCAACTCTCAGGATTTAGCTTGCTGCAGAACTTTTGTAGAGAGATTTTGCAGACCTGTTTTGGGTTTTTTTTGGTTAGCCAACCACACTGTACCCATCAGTTTCATAGTCACAAGTGCTGCTCTGAAGACAGGGTGTGAGGTAAGCATTCCACTCTTGCTCTGTTTCAGCCAGGGGTTCAGCCAAGGGTTCAGCAGAAACAGCCAGTTATAAAGTAGTTGAATGTTGGACTATATGCCTTATAATATAAGGTCATCATCAGAAAGAACATCCAAGCTAGATAATTCATATTGCAGAAAGGTGCTAACAATTCAACATTTTGTATCGGGTGTACGTGTCAAGGCGTTGATGGGGGAGGGGAGTGCTGCAGGGCTGGCCTCTGTGACAAGACATCAGGAACTGCCCCCACAATGGACAGAGCCAGTTCCAGATGGCTCCAAACTGGACCTGCCACTGGCCAAAATGAGCCCATCAGGGATGCTAGTGGCACCTCTGTGAGAACATGTTTAAGAAAGGGCAAAAGGACACTGCACAGAGGCTGTGAGACTGGAGTGAGAATATGTCATAGAAAAAGCTCTGCAGACACCAAGAGCAATGAAGAAGGAGGGGTAGAAGTTGTTCCATGTGCCAGAGCAGGGATTCCCATGCAGCACTTGCAGAAGACAATGATGACTTGGGTTGTTCCCCTGCACCCCACAGAGAACCATGCTGGAGGAGATCTCTACACTGTAGTGCATGGAGGACCCTGTATCAGAGAAGGTGGATCTGTTCTGAAAGAAGTTGTAGACCACGGAGAACCCATGCTGGGGTAGGGTCCTGGAAGGAACTCTGGCCCCTGGGCACTCATGCTGGAGTAGTTTTTTCCTGAAGGATGGCGCCTTGTGGAAAGAACTCACACTGGAGCAGTTCTTGAAGAACTTCAGCCGGGAAGGACCCGTGCCAGAGCAGTTATGGAAGGACTGTATCCCAGGGGAGCAACTCCCACTGGAGTAGTGGAACAATGTGATAAGGAAGGAGCAGAATAGAAGTTTTATGGACTGACCACATCATTCTTCATTCCCCTAACCTACTGGTGGAGGGAGTTGGAAGAAGAATCAGGAGTGAAGTTGAACCTGTGAAGAATGAGAAAGAGAGGGGAAGGTGCTTTTAGTTTTGGTTTTGGTTTTGTTTCTGTTTCTCACTGTCTTCCTCTTAAGAGATTAAATAATCTTCCCCAAGGCAAGTCTCTTTTGCCTGCAATGGTATTGGTGAGCAATTTACCTGTCCTTATCTTTACCCACGAGCCTTTTCATCTTATTTCCTATACCTAACGCGCTGAGGATGGGGAGTGAGAGAGCAACTGGGTGTCAGCAAAGGTTAAAATACTGCACGTTGTTAATGTGGCCCCTGAGGGACTGCAGTACTAACACCCATACTGAGACTGAGTACACTGCTTATGTCTGCTGCAGACAGAGCTCAGTACAATAATAATCCTGGCATAAGCCAAGCTAATATGACGAATGGACCATAACTGCAAAGTAGTAACTGTGTCTATATTTTTTTTCCAGGGGACAAAGTAAGAGATACCTCCTTTCACTCATTTTGCTAACAAATGAAACAGGAAGGGGGTCTCAGTAGGCACAGATCAAGGATACTTAATATTTTTACTTGTGTAAATTAGCATTCATCAGTGCTCCCTGCCCTTGCTTTTCATTTTATTCAGAGAGGTTTCTGTAGCAACTAGGTCATGTGCCCAGGTTAATTTTCAAAGCTGTAACAGCACAGTGGATTCTTTTTGTAAGTGAAACAAACAATAAAGGGCATTTTTAATTTGGAGCCCCTTAGATTTGATGACAATAGAACTCTACAAAAAGATCTCTGGCAGCCAGGCATGTAAAAGTCCACCCTTTTTCTCTTGTGGTTAACAACTGGTTAAGGACAGGAACATGAAGGCCTGGAAGCAACTGTCTTCTAGAATTTGTTCAGCATAAAAAGCAGTATTACCCCAGATACATTTCTGGAGGTAAACAGGAAACCTGACACTAGTCTTCCATAACCCCTTTCAACTAGCAGTGCTCTCTTGTCTCTGCTTCTTATTTTTTTGAAAAGTGGGCTAATATAGTTGGAGAGAGAATCTTGACAGCTTGAGCAAAGCAAGTATTATTTATATTTTAGCAGTGTGATCTGAAACATTTACAGATGTGGAGGATAAGCAAGGTGAGAGGAACCAAGCATTTTTTACTTTTCAGCAGAAACTTAGACTACAAGAGACAGCTGGTTTTATGGGATTTATGGTCATAAAAGTTAATGTCTGAATACAAAATTGTCATGGTTTAACTCCAGCTGGCAACTAAGTACCATACAGCTACTTGCTCACACACTCCCCCAGCCCCCTCCACTGAAATGGGGAATAGGATTGGAAAAATGTAAAACCTGTGGGTTGAGAATGGCTTGATAATTGAAACAAAGAAAATGCAATATCATAATAATACTGATAACATTGACAATTGCAACGATGATAATAATAACAGTAATAGTAATGAAAAGAAAAAAAAAAAGGAATAAAACCTAAGAGAAACAAGTGATGCACAATCAAGTTGTTCACCACCCAATGCCCAACTCATCCCCAAGCAGCAGTAGGCCTCTCCTGGCCTATATTCCCCAGTTTACATACTGAGCATGATGTTCTGTGCTATGGCATATCTTTTTGCCCAATTCAGGTCAGTTGTCCTGGCCATGCTCCCTCCCAGGTTCTGTGCACCTGCTCACTGGCAGAGCTTGGGAAGCTGAAAAGTCCTTGATGCAAGGTAAGAACTACTTGGCAACAACTAAAATATTGGTGTGTTATCAACACTCCATCATCATGGTTTGGCTTCACAAACGAAGATTTNCAGGGCTCCTTTCTTGCAGTAGCCAGTGGCAAGTTCACCATAGAGCACGATCTTAGGGAGGCGGTGGTCCTTCATCCTGGAGACGTGCCCTGCCCAACGCAGCTGTGTTCTCAGCAGCATGGCCTCGATACTTGTGACTGCTGCCTGTTCAAGAACAGACATATTGGTCACATAGTCCGTCCAGTGGATGTTGAGGATTTTACAGAGGCAGCGTTGTTGGAACCATTCTAGGAATCGTTATCGTATTGGTGTATTATCAACACTAGTCTCATAGTAAATCAAAACCACCACACTATAACAGCAGCTAGGAAGAAAATTAATTCTACCCCAGCTGAAACCAAGACATTTCTAACATGAGTTTCACGTGGCAATGGAAACAATGAGCAAATTGATTCAAATGAGTTCACCCTCTCCTATGCTACTCCTATGCAATGCAATAACACCATACCAAAATCCAGAAAATTGCTGTCTTATTCTCTTCGGCAGTCCAGCTTACATTGTATGAAGACCCAACATCCTAGAGGACCTCCTTCCTGCACTAGCAAGATAAAAGACAAAGCATGAACTCTGGTTTTGTGCAGATTTCCCTCTCATATTCCTCATCTTTTGAAGAACCCCATATTCTATTTTCTTGCTTTTGCACCAGTTGCCTCCCACCTGAAAATAAAGTTTTATATTCTTTAGGTAAAGAATATAAAGAATTCAACAATAGGGATCCTCTACTTGATTTCAAGGAGTAGGTGTTATGGAAGTAGTAAAACAGCCTAAAATATGGTTAGGTAAATGGATAATAGAACAAGATGGAGGTTTTGTTTTAATTTTTTGCAGTAATCAAAGCTCGAGTTTAAATCTCCCATTTTGAAAATATTACAATCAGAGTCCTTGTATCTGAATTTCTATAAAAAAATTTCAAGACTAAAGGTATCGTAGAATATTAATAATAGTTAAAACACTATGTGTGCAATCAAGATTCTGTGGGAGACTGAACTAATTAAATATGACATCATTCCAGTGCCTAATTAAAGTGAAATATTAAATTCATCTTTCATTTTAAGAAAATGAGAAAGTGAAATAAGTTTAATGAACAAGAAGAATTCTAAGAAATGCAAATATCTACAAAATTGATGTAACCTCTGCTCAGAACATGAAGTGAGAGAGCCTACTTTTAGCATATGCTCTCATTTAATGTTTGTTACCTAATACTGCACTGCATCTTGGCCTTTGGGAAACCCAGCTTCCAGTTTTCTGTACATCATATTCAGCATCACATAGGAAAACTCTAAAAGCAGAAAACTTTACTTAAGTACATAAACACTAACCATGAGTCCTTCGTAATATCTTTTAGCTATCCAAATCCCATCATGGTCCAGATTGTGAACTGCATTTGTTTCAAGAAAAAATTTTTATCCATTCTCTTTGAAACTAATTCTTACATGATTGGCAAAATAAATGCCAGCTTTGAATTTCTAATCAAACTTTTCTCACCTTTTCACCATTATCACAGGATCTCACTGACTGTTTAATGAAGGATAAGAAAAAAAGACAACCAAAACTCTGATATAATCTTGCTCCACTCCTCCTTCCCTTTGCCTTCCATCCCCCTTCTTTTTGTTCCTTGTCCTTTGCCAACTATGCAGACTTGAAATTCTCTTGCCTTTCAACTCTTCTTATCTGGCTGAATTTTCCCCTCATATTATATCTCTCTCATGCCCTTTCTTTTCCGTTTCCCCTTACCTTTTCTTTTACTGCATAAACATAGACATATTCCATTCATCAGTAAAAAATTGATTTCTGATAGTCCTTACTAGATTCAGTTGTCATTGTGATGAACATGCCACCATCAAGTTGTTGTCTTTAGTTCCTTCACACTGTTTCACTGATGACATGTGTTCCCCTCCACATGTTAAAACTGAACTTTCTTAAACAATGCCACACAGGAAGCCTGCTAAAAAAATGTGTTCATCCCACAGCCTCCTTCCTTGATATCACACCCTGTGACTGATGCGCACCTATCTGGTACAACTAATTGTGTCAGATGAGAGGACACACAGAGTCAAGCCACTTCTTCCCAGCTGTATTCCAAGGATAAGCCTTATATTGGGTTATGTGAAAGAGGTATATCTAGAGTGAATGCAGAAAAAATATGCATATACATAATTTCTCATGAGAAGACCAGTAAAGTACATAGGGAGTTAAAGAACTGACACCAGACAAAGTGGATGGAAACTAGAAGAAATGGCAAATTAAGTAATAGATGTGTGACAGATTGCACCATTCTTTTAGAACTTGATGGAGAGTTCATGGGAACATTTTGACAGCATAAACCAAGGAAGATGCCAGAGGTGGGGTCTTCCTTGAGCTACTAAAGGTCCTTGATAATTATTGCAGACAGCAGTAGCTCTTCCTGGAGCTCTTTAGCATTGCCACTGAAAAGGAAATGGAAGTGGCTAAAGAAGATCAAACAGGGTGGAGAGAGAAGACATGGAAATGTGATTTAAACTAATAGAAATTATGAAAAGGAAGCATGATAAGAACAAAAGGGTTTAATCTTAAAAAGTATAAAAGTTCTATTAAAAGTTCATTTTAAAATGTGTTTTCATCTTGTTCATCCTGTAACAATAAACAGATGGTAATGGATAAACATCAGAGATTTCAATTCATTTATTTATTGCTTCTTGTCTGTTCTTACCTCTTCTTGAAAAAGAGGTATTATTGTTGTGACAGGCAGGAGATTAAGAGTAAGGCAACATGCACAAAGACATCATTGCTTAAGGCCATTTCTTTTTAGTGCAGTACTTCAGTATTTATTGACCTTGCTCAGTAAATCTTTGTCAATGTAAACCAAAGAATTATTAGTCCATGACATAAAAATGCCTATGTGAGTTGTAAAGATGGAAACAGAAGACAACTCTGAATTTGACGGTTTTTTTCCTGAGAAAATACAGTAGTCATTAAAGGCAAGACTGAACTGCCATGCACAACAGAGAGGAAAATCTGGGACTGACTCATATGTTCACATCTTTTGAACAAAAAATGTGAGCATAATTTCTTTAGCTAGGAAGCTGAAAGAATGTAACTGGCTACAATGTAAAAAGTTCTGCTCAACCTTTCAAAAGTAGATTTATTTGACTATTTCTCATAAAAAAAAATAATTCATGAGCTTTATATTTTGTTTCTGGAAACAAGACTGATAAATTTTATTCTTGTATGCTATTATAAATAATTTGGCTTTGTTCATTGGGGCATACAGACATACTTTTTTTAAAGAACTGATAGAGAGATTTCCCCTTTTTCCAGCTTTCCAGCTATACTAAATGTTCAAAAAACATGTTAAAGAATATATTCTTTGAACATCTTATTTTCAACTGCAAACACCAAAATCTTCAACTTGTGGTTTAAAGCGTTGAAAATGCTTGCAGAGGCAGTTGATAAAAAAAATGTTTAGAATTTAAAGGTAAGTGTCAAATAACATTTGTTACCATCTCTTATTGAGAAATGACAGACAAAGTTAACAGCTTGACTGTGAGATTATATGTATAGGTGACTCCATTTCCATTTTTCTTCTGCATTGTATAGTATTTAATAATTTTAAGTAGTTTTATTAGAGTATTTCAAGCAATTGTACAACAATATAAGTAATATCTGTAATACACAATATATAAAATATATATATTACATATAATAGAAATATTATCTGTTGCTTAAGAAACAAGCAATTGCTAGCAGTTTTTCTTCATGTGTTGTATGGTATTGTAAATGTGGAAAATGATGTAATGTTTGGTTTCAGTAACTTAGCAATGAACAAGATGATTTCAACAGTCATGCCTCTTTTCTGTATGTGGATATGAAAGCTTGATGGCAATGAATGAATTGTGGGGCACAACGTGAAGTAACACGGAGGCCTTGTTTACTCCCACTCAAGCCAGTCTCGGTACTGGAAACATTACATTAAACAGAAGAAGCAGCCCTGGAGGCAGGCAAAATTTGTTATTGTGTCTAAGAAGCCAGGACACACATCCTGTTTATTTGCACAGGTTTATTCCAGTAGCTCCTGAACTTCAACAGGCTTGATCTACTATCCCTTTTGTCTATGTGGCAACACAAACATGATTCTTGTTTTGGTCAGTAAAAACATAGTCCTGCTACACAACAATCCTTCGGAACTCAAGAAAAAAGGCAAGATTTATCCCACAAAAGTAATTCTGTTCTGTACTAGATAAACTTTGTGATTGCCTTCCATGAATGGCAATTCCTTCAGGAATGAAAACAATTACTAGTTTGTTTTCTATCAGGAACCTGCTTATGTTTACCCTCCTGATAAAGTTATCAATTGGTGATGGGTTCCTTTTTTCTATTATCTGCTGCTTCAGTGGATCTGTGAGAACAGCAAGATTTTCATAGGGAAGAGTGTTTACAGGCTACAGAACAGTCCATAAGTTTACCCATGAATTTCTGTTTATTTCTTTTCTTATATTTGAATATGAAAATCACTCCTATTAAAGTGTCAAAAGAAATTACATTAGTGTTCTATGGTTGTGTCCACATCACCACCAGAGCACTAATGACATCAGAAATGCATGGCACCAGGTAGGAAAAAAACACATGAAAACTATTCTGCCCTAAGAGCTTGACTATCTCTAGATATGATTTACTGTGCTGGCACATCAGACTGAAAATGTTTCATTTAACCAATTACCAAAATCATCTGTTTCGGTTACCAGTAAACCAAGTTTGTCATTCAGCTCAAATAAAAACAGTACCTACTGATACACTTAAGCTTTCAAACTTTTCTCACCAAATATGGAAGGCTTCATGAGATTGTTGCACTTTGCGAAAAGCATTTTGGAAGTATCATACAACAATTTAAAACCAATATTATTTAAGATGAAAAGTGAACTCAGCTCAAGAAAAGTTATCATAGTCCCTTGTGCATCTACATTAAGTTATAGTCTTCGATTATGTGTTTATAACTTATTTTTCTTCTTAGAATCACTACCTGACTCTGTACATGAGTTAAATGCACAAGGAGACAGAATTATGGGCTGGGTAGATAACTATCAAACAAGGTCTCTTTGAAACTACTCTGGAAGGTCTTAATTTGACACCTACTTAAATTTGTTGTAAATCTTTTAAAAATTGGATAAATAACAATATTCTTTCTTTGACTGGAAAATTTCAGGGATACTGCAGCTGTATGACAGAAGTTTGGCAAGGAAGTGTGGAGGAAGACCTTTGTGGTTCCACAGGATTCACACAGCCTGCTATGAACCGTCACTGCTGAACTAATTAATGTGGGCACAAAGTTGCGGTAAACATAAAGGGGAATAATCACAGCCAGTGTGGAAAAGAACGGAATTCTCTTTCTCCTGATGAAAACAACCATCACATTATTATGAAACCAGTTGAGATAAAGGGTAGAATTGCTTAACTCCACTTAAGCTGTTGAAGAAGTTTATAATGGAAAATTTTTCAAGAGTCTTTCCTTTTGTTAGCCTACAGAGAGTGTGTTGATTTTTCTTCTTAATCTCTAATTAAAATATGGCATTTAAGAAGTTCAGGGTTTCTTTTGAATGAGATTCCAGTGTAAACTGGTGTAAACAACATTTTTGACAATATACCTATATCCTGTGCATGGCTATCAAAAACCGGAGGCCATGGAAAGAAGCAGCACATACAAGGACAGTCATTCAGAACCACAGAAACCCAGTACAGAAGCAGAAATTTCTCAAATTGTGAGCAAACTGAGGCAATCCTGTAACAGACAGAGTTAGGACAATTACCTTGGACATTATTGTTTACAGGAGAAAGGCTCCTCATTCTCTGGAGTTTTCTCAGCAGCTGGTTTTTTATATGTTTTCTACACTTCTTTGCACAGAAGACTTCATTTCACAGAGGGTTTACTTTCATTTCCTACCAGGGAAATTAGATAACCTCCATCCTGAATTCTAACTGAGTTTGACACATGAAATTACAAGCCTGAACCTGCATTGTATGATTGGAAAATACCAAACCTACTAATACTCGAAGGGAAGGACACAGGAAGTGGTCATTAATGTAACTTCATAAAGAGCATAAATGATTTAGAAATTGAAAAGTAAACACAAAGGACAAGGAAGAAGTAAGATATAAAGAAATATATGTTCATCTAAGTTACAGCTTGCCAGATCAGCCTGATATCTGTAATAACAATCTTTTTTTGGAGTAGATAAGGTTTGGAAAGAGTGCATAAACTGGATTTTATTAAGCTATTTAGCTAGGGGCTAATTTGAGAAATTATTTCATTAAGAACAGTGGAATTTACAAAAGTGTTGTAAAGCAAATAATAAATTGAAGGATGGGAGGATAGCTCTTCTCATACTTTGGAAATTAAGACCTTGGAAATGGCTCTGAGAAGTAACTCATGGAGTTTTTTGGGTATGACTGAAGGAATTAATTTAATTTTCCATTTTCATGGATTGGGACAAAAAGTAGGAACATGCTGCTGGTGGTGGAAAGTTTATAGATCCAGTTGAGGAAAATGACTGGCTTGTTGGACAGGAAGAAATGGCTGCAGCATTGCAACCACCAGAATTCAAAAGCGCAAAATGGAAGTCATGTCCTTTAGGACTTAAGGCAAGAAAACATGAATTTATAAGCTGGGAATGACCAGGAAAAGGAAAGGCTGCTGCACTGACTAATTGTAGAGTAAATACCAGCAACACTATAAGACATTTTTGATAAGATATCATTTTTCATGGAACAAATTTCCTGTTTTCTAGAAGCTCTAATAGCGGTGTGGAATTTACATGGGCAGTCAGGACTTTGCATGAAATGCTCTCAAAAGATGGGCTATGTGGAATCTGAGAATACTGTTCTGAAGTGACTCATTAGGAGAAAATTCCAGTGTGATCTGTGGTAGGATTTCGGTATTTTTGCCTTTTTTTTTATTATCCTTTTGCAAACCTTCCTGACTTACAATTTCACAGTGAGCCTGTAACTTCAGCAGAGCAAACCACAGGGTACAAGATAATTGTAAAAAACATCTCTAGTGCTAGATGCAAAGTCTTCTGAAGTAAATAGAAAGATTCACATTAACTTCAGTGTGCTTTAGTTGCAAAATATAAAATCTAAAGGTCATTTTTATACATATTTTCTGCAGATAATTATGTTGTTTTGATGGAAATGTAAGGGAGAAAAAGCTGTGAGGGATAAAGGGAGTGTTTAGGTAGCTGTAATATAGGTGTCCTGATAATCTAACCATGCAGTAAATTACTGAGCTAGATACACTAGCCAGTGCTAGTCCGAAAGATTACTCAGTCTCTGGGTAAAATTCATTAACCTTTAAGTACCACTGAACTAAATCCTTCTTTACAAGAGACTACTTTACTGTGACAGCTTTAAGCTGTTTACAGTCCTAAGAGCGGGGAAGAGAGAGCGAGAGCTGAAAGCCTAGTATGTCTCTCTCTACTGATAAAATGTATGCTGTATATTTATTAACTTGCAAATTTTGACAATAAAATAAACAAGTGAAGGTCATTACAAGGTTTTGTTGTACTTTTGCTATAATTTTCTACCTTACAACAATGTTTTTGCAAACAAAAGATGGGTTGCAGTAGCTATCTATTCGTATACCTCTGTTTGACAGAGAACATGCCAATTTTATTTCTTACATTGTTGGTTTTTTGTTTGGAAAAATCATATTTGAAAAAAAACTGAAAATTCTGTTTAGATATAAAAGCTTATGTTGGGAGTAGGAAGTGTGATTTTGGAGAGGAAAACCTGGCTTATGGCAAATGCTCACTTGGCTCTGAATGGAAGAAATAATGAAGTTTCAGAAAGGAAAGTGACTGAAGCTGAAAAGCTGAAGACAAAAGGAGGCCAGTCAAAGCAAGCTGGAAAACAGGACAGGCACAAAGATTAAGGCAATGTCTACAATATTCATAGGACCTGCTTCTGGAGAGGACTGCAATAGGGTCAACCTGGAATGGCAAAATGTGCCAAAGAACTGGAGCCCTAAATCTTATCCAGAAAACAAGGAAAATCAGGAAAGAAGTGTTTCTTTGTAATTTGTTAAATGATTTCTATAATATTGAAACATTGCACTAGTAGGATGCTTCTGTGTCATTGAGACAACCTATGAAAAGTGTAGTACTATTTTAGGAAGCAGAGGCAAACATCATCTGAATGGCTTGTAGGAGATTGCCAGCACCTTGTAATTCATCAAGTAAATCTCAAACAGATAAGAACAAATAAGGATTTTATTAAAAAGATTAACAAATACACAAATTAGCACAAGCCAAACCACTACATGGGTTCTAGAAACAAATTAAAGAAAGAATTCTTTTTTTTCTCCATAGCAGAAAACAAGGTCATAGAGACACGATGAATATGTCCAAAAATCAAAACAATGGATATTCAAAGCAGATAATCAAACTAATCAAACTGAACTATGGATGAGAAAATTACTTTGTCAACGTAAGTCAGGAAAATTTACAGAGTAGTCAGATTTTTCCTGTTTGAGATACTTAGCCAATATTTAAAAAATATAGTGCTTTTTCTTTTTGCTGAAGGACAAAATGATCTGTAGGATAAGACTGTCTGTGGGAGAGAATCTACTTTGATCTCAGATTCTTGCAAGAATAATTTGACTAAACATACAGTCACTGTATCTTGGCTCTCCTTCAGAAAGTATAGCAATATTTATAAAAAATTTGATTTATCATGTTCTCCTCCAGTTTCTTATTACTATGATTTATTTTGTCTCATCCCTTCTGATAATAATACACAAACTTTTCAAAGATGTTGTGCAAAGGTAGGGCAGTTAAAACTTACACACCAGTAGATTCTGAACAACACCGATTTTAACTCCAAACAATTTAGAGACTAATAAGAGGGAAAGTGGGATATCCTATTAGGAGATTGATAAAAATTAATTGTTCCCATATCAACAGCCACATGATGCATATATGCAAAATCAGAATTGAAGGAGATCTTCATTAAAACATATACTGCTTCACTTTTGTGCGAAGGGATGACAAGTAGTGTTGAAAAAAACTATATCAAAGCATTTATCAGTCCAGTGTGAGACAAAACTCTTGTTTATTTACAATCTTTGTCAATTAATGCAGTAAACCCAAGAAAATTGTATGTGGCCACTTGTTCCCCTGACCATTACTAGATCCTCTAGAGTAAACACACTGCAGCCTGAAAACATGAGAGAAGAGCTCAGTAACATTGGGACAGAGAAAATGGGGGAGCAAGAATGGATGCATTCCATCGTCTCATTTGATCTCTTCAATGTGCTAGAGCAATTTAAAGAACAGGGGTAAACAGACCTGTCTTGGAGAGTTCCCTAATAGCTGAGGAACTGGTAACCTCATCCCACAGAGACAGACACAGGGCTCTTTGGGAACAGCAGACCCACTGAGCGGACGTCTTTATGCCTTACCAGGGAGAAAGGGAGCAGCACAGGGCAGTCATGTAAGGGAAGCACAATTAATTGTTCAGCCAGTGCCTGGACCTTGCCCTCATTCTGGTAGGAAAATTTTAAAAAGGCCATTTGTTAGCAGCACTGCATATTGTGTTGTTCACAGAAACTGAATGTTCACTTTGAGGGATTTTTACACATTACTTCACACATTAGCTTGGGTGCTGTGGCAATTGCCACCTGATTTGCCATGCTGGATCTTAAGCTGTGTTTTGGCAGGACATAGCAAGACAAAATCTGTGACAATTAAATGAGATGCCTTTTGGCATCTGCACAAAGGCAGAAAACAAGCCAAATGCACACCAGCTCCAAGCTGTGAGCTCCTGTCTAAGCTGTCAATGTCTCAAGGACGTTAAGTATATAAAATATGCTGGTGGTATCAGGAAGTCCAGTTTTAAAGAACACTTCCTCACAGAACAAGAATCCCAATTCCTACCCAGTGTTCTCCATCTTATTCTCATTGGGAGTCCAAGAAAAGCTACAAGGCTGTACTGGGTTCCCAGCCTTTGGGAATCTTTACTGTCACTTATCTATGCCTAGGGTCTATGCTTAGGTTTTCCACGGACTCTAAATGCTCTGAGATTTATGCACATCATCTCTTCCTTGCATTTACACCATTTGCCATGTGACAAAATGATTATTCGTGTGCATGCAGGACTCACACCTGTCCTATATTCAGACAGATCTGAACTCTCCAGGAGTAAATCTCCCATGCACAAATGCCCCCCGAGCTGCCCCATGGCAGGTGTGCCAGATTGCCTCAGGCTGTCAGTTGCAGCAGCTCTGACAGAAAAAGCAATAAATATTTGGGCACATTCCCCTCTGCTAGCAGTTTCTCAAGCAGGTGGAATGTCAACAAAACCTGAGTTCAATGTTAACATGAACATCAGTTAACCTAATTACAGAAACTCTGTGATGGCCTTATAGAGGGGATAGAAATTGCTTGGTAATGATGGGAGGAAAGATGCCATGATCATTCACTGTCAGAGAATGATCCACAAAGTTTATTTTAACAGCAATAAAGAACAAAATGTTGAGAGTTAGTGTGCAGTTACCTACGCCTGACCCCCCCCCTCTCCCCAAAAAAAAGGGGGGGTAGCTGAGTTTTGGTGTAACCACCTTAGAGTACAAAACCAATCAACAACAGGAAGTGTCCCTTTTCAAATAAGTCAGACTTTGCTTTATCTAAATTACTGTGGCTTAGTGAGCCAAAGCTCAGTCAGGTGAAAGAGAGTCATAGATGCATATGCTTTAACTTAATAACTATAGCTCTTAGCAAGCAAAGACTACCAGGTGAAAGGAGCAGATAGAGGCAATACCAGTAAAACTTTCCTAAAAGTCTCTTATTTTCACTTCATAAAATAGCTTTTCTAAAATGTGCAAAATAAATGAAAATCCTGGGTTGTTTTCTGTAGTATATGGGTTTATTTTATATGTTTAGGACAAGCAGAATAAGTCATTCATGGCTTTACTTTCTGTGGATCAGCCAGATGTTCTCTGCTTCAGCCAATAAAAATGTTGCTCACATGTCCAAGAAAAGCAGCAAATGCAATATGAAAAACCATTCAAAACAAATATCCACTAAAAGTACATTTCTTAGTCTCTTGGAAATTGCATTAAATAGTGATTTAAATCAGTCAGGTTAGTAAAGATATACAAATTCATATTTGCTTTTTAACCGAAAACCTCAGCATTTTTCAACATTTAAAGCAAAACAGATTATGATTGTATGTATTCTGGTAGATGAAGTTGTAGCCACAAGGAAAATTCCTGGGGCAGTATTTACAAAAAAGCCCTTACTGATTAGTTTATGACTCAAAGATACATATTTCACATTTTATAATCACGAAGTCTACCACTGCATTTGGAAATCATCTGTCAACATAAAACTTAATGACAAAACAAATTTAATTCCTTTTACTGTTAATTTTATCTTTCGGCTGCACCAACCACAAATCGCCATCAAGGAAAGATCCCCATTAGCTGCTAAGTCAGTGTTGCTTTAGAAATGAATGTCCTAAACTTTCTGCAATTGCTTTTCAGCCATCTCACTTTAGAAGAGCTTGATGAAAGATACAGCACAACAAGCTCATCAGTAGTCCTGGTTCCAGCTCTTGCAGTGACAGAATCAAAAAGCTTCTGGAGGGGAGTTCAGCATCCTGATGGAACAGACTCCACATTAAGGGTACATTCAAGGTCTCCCCTCCTTTTTACCAATATTAACAGCAATCTAGGTTTCCCCATTAATGTCTGCTATTTTTAATTTAAGAAACTGCATACAACTGCTTCAGCTACTATGCTGAAGACCAGCTCTTTCCCCTCTGTCAGCTGTTTAGTGTGTACTTGGACATCTGTGTTTCTTGTTTCAGACAAGCACCTCAATAATCTTCTTCAATTTTCTGTCTGTATTTTTTTTTTTTAATTAAACCCTTGCCCTTCTTCACCAAAGATAGCTCTGGATAGTAAAATGACAGATTGTTGGGACCCAACCTTGGATCTTTCTTCTTTGATTTTACCAGATCTCCAGCTGTGACTTCTTTCCCTTGCATGCACGCCATTAACTGTGTGGACATGAATACCTTACAGCCCTTACATCTCCAAGAACCCTCTGTAATTCTCCAGACCACAAGACATGTAGTAATTTCCTCAATTTCTTACAATGAAAGGGACTGGGCTCATTTGAGAATTAACCTGGATATTTTCGCAAATGGAAATCATTAATTATGTACCTCTTCAAAACATTAACAAATAAATCCACTCTCAAAATAAAAGATGAATGCTGGTACATTCTATCAGTATAGTGAAAGGTATCAACCACCCAAAGAAGATTCAAAGCTCTTTGTAGATACAAAGATCCTTCAGCATCCTTACCAAAAAAAATAAATTGGTGACTTACCTTGACAATTCTTGTAATTGTTTCATTCATCTCTACCCAAGAACAAAAGATACAGCTAATACTCAGTTATAGTTAACCATACTACTTCTGAAAGTCACTGGACTCTTCTAAGACACTTCTGATGTGTTAATTTTTACAGTCTTTATTTTCCTTTCTATCTCAACTTTTCCTATTTTCTTTCAATCTGCTGGGAAAACAATTATGCACTGCTGACTTGGCTTCTGAAGAAGGAGATCCCATACATCTTGTGCCTAAATTACTCTTACTGAATGACATCAGGTGAAAAAGCTGTTGCAGAAAATGGAAAACTGGATATTGATTATGACATTCATGAAAAATGTTGATATATCGTATGCAAAAAAAGGAGTATGAATTAACATCTGCCTGTCATGAAGATGACAGATATCTGTTGTAAAATACCTGCACGGTCTTTTCTTTTGGGTTCATCAACCTGCTCAAATGTCACTCAATTAAAAAGAAAGAAAAAAAAGTTAGCAGAAAAATGACAGGCTTTTTCATCTACCCAATCATATGCTATAAAATTTGTCAGCATGAAGCATTCAGCCACAAAGATAAAGGGAGACACATGATTAAAGAAGGCTTGTTTGTACAAAATGTTATACTATATCCTATATTTAGGGTCAAGATGATTTTTTCTCCCAAAGACTGATGGAGACAGTAAAAGTCTTTGCTTTCCTCTGGAGAAAAGAGTTGAGCATGGTCAGACAGAAGACCCTAAGCTCAGCCCCTCCTCAGCATCATAACTTTCAGAAGAACAAGTGGTCATGTGTGGTGAATGCTGTGACAACTGTTGGCTAACTGCTACTGTTGTGACTACTTACTAAACCATCACCACTAAGCTATGGATAATTCCTCAATTTAGGTAAAGTAGTTACAAGCAAAGAAGAGTGGAGGGACACAGAGGGGCAGCATTTGGTCAAACTTAAGAAAATCAGACTGACCATTTCTGCTGTTACAAGAGAGGGGAGGTAGAAAAGGTACCATTAAGCTCCTCTTTCCCTTGCAGCTCCTGATGGAACAAGCTCACCTCCTTACAGTTCTCCCCAGTTAGACAAATTTAATTATGCAGGTTGTGAAGAAGCCAACAGGATTGTCAAATTGCATCTCCAGCAATCACAGGGAAACAGAAAGGTCTGCAGAATATTTTCATCTCACAGCTCAAATGTGCTGAGAATCACACGTGTTTGCCACCAGACTAGGAGAAATTCACAAGCAGAATCCTCGGTTGTAATGTTCTGCAAGACATGACTACAGATATTAAGGTCAGTGTCACCGAGTCCCAATAACGGAGATTTGCTGTGGGAAACTCCTAGGCAATTGTAGGAAGTGGTTCACACTCTGCACACTAGAGGAAAGCACCCCCAATGTTTTTTTAGATAAATTGAGGGGTTAATAACATTTTTAGTTTTTTCTTTTGACTGAAGAGAAAACAACATACTTAAATTACAAACACATGGATTATTTTCTCTGATAAGTATTGAATGAATAGCTAACATGGTTTTCCATGATGTATAAATGTGTGTTTTTCAGATATGCAAAAGGATGCTCAGATTCCCAGGCTGCATGGGCTCATGAGAATTCACTGAAAGCTTGAGTCAGTCAAACTCAGTACTCTGAGCATCTCCAGGCTTCATACTCTTGGCACTATAATTCTCAAAGTTCCCCCTAGAACACACCTAATGGGAAAAAAAAAACCTGTACAGAGCTCACACTGACAGATGCAGAGGGGCTAGTTGTTTTTTCTGGACATATGTTTGATTATTGCTTTGGCCATGAAACTATAAACCTCAATGACAACCAAGAGAGATGTTTCTTTTAATCAAATCATCTCTTAAAGAGCTTGGACCCATTCCCGTCACAGACACTTTTCTTTCCTTTTGTGGGATGACTAAGTTGTTTTTCCAAGTTTTCCAGCTTACCTTTAAATTGAAAACCAGTACTTACCCAGCACAAGCTGATCTAGCCAAAAGAGAGCTTTCAGACTTCACTAAGTCCTAAAGTATATTCTCAGAGTTAGTCAGAATACAAATTCTAAACAAGAAGACTTTGAGGACAACTTTGAATTCTAAATGAATCATTGTATTTAAACTTTCCCTTGATTAAAAAAAAAAAAAAAGAAAAGAACAAAAGAAATAAAAAAAGAGCACAAGAGTGATACTTTTAAGGCTTATCTTCAAAAAGCTTCTCTGTTTACATATACAACCACATCCTTTAGACTACATATAAGTGTATAAAAACACATCAAGAAGCTTAGTTTCCATCTCAAAAAACAATCCCATTACTTCCTTTAGCAGAAACTGGTTCATGAAATTAGATGGACACTGCTGTCACAACAGATTTTAAATAGTTCTCTTTGTAGAAAAAGGCCTTAGGGGGTTCAATTAGTATACTGAAGAGAGTGGGATACATGCATAAGAAATCTACACCTGAGTTAATCACTCCAGGCTCCCTTTAGTGCCAATTAAGAAAAATAGGTAGATCTGGGCCATAATTCATGTGTCAGTGGAGTTGGTGGCTCAAATAGACTGGATGAATGGTGCCTTACAAGTATCTATATCCCTTAATCGAATCTCAACAGACCCTGGAGTCACCAAGTGAGAGGTTAATTTCTACAATGTAGATAACAAAATCAGATGAGCTGGAGTGCACTCCACATGTAGAACAGAATTTCAACTGAAAACAACCTGTTTTGTTCCTTTCTTTCCAATCCAATACTTTTCAAGCCAATCTCTGCATCCAGACATCATTTTTGCAATGAAATAAAGATGCTGTATCTGGGACATGAATGTGGCTGTAGTGTTTGTAGCAGGAGGTAGAGTTTCATGGCTGTTACATTCTCTTCATAATTTGACCACGTGCTGTGCCTCCTGTGGCTCAATCCAGCTGCTGTGGCGCTCATGATTCTGATGCCTAGGTAGAGCCATGTCCCTGTGTTGTACACATTCTGCTCATCACTGCTCTGTTGACACTGGAAGGAAATTATTTTTGTCCACTTGGAACACTATTGGTTTGCTTTTCCTCATGAAAACAGTATCTGAAATCAGATCTTTAGGATCAATTTTCTGATAAAGACTTCTAGGTTTGTTTTTGTCTAAGACTAATCATTTCAGTGGGTTGCAAGGTTTGAAGTTTAATCCTCACTTACTGTCCTGCTTGTAAATGGAAGATCATTTCCTTCAAAAAACCTCAAGCTGACCAGAAGAATGAAAGAAGATAGACGGCATAAAATCAGGAAATGATAAAGGTTCCCACTAAATTTGTTTTGCTTTCCCTTTAATTAATATTCCCTTGCAGAGGAAACTCGGGGTTTAAATTATGGGTTAATAGCACATTTACAGCTCTAATGATTCCTCTTACTTTTTTATTCTAAAGCAATTAGTAAGAGGGAGGAGTATATTTGCAAGTACTTTTCTTAAAACATTTTCTTTGGAATAATATTACAATCTGCATGATATTTTTCTGGTGTTGCCCTAATATTTTAGTTTCAAAGTTTAGTGAGATCTCATGATCTAGACTAGACTTTGAGTAAGTACATAATGTGGCAGCAATAATTAGAGCTGATCATAATGGTAAAAAAGTAGGATGCTATTTTCATCTGAAACAAAAGAACTAAACCCAATGTCCAGAAATCATTGGATCGGATATCTCTTTAAGATGCCAGCTGGGTGTTCATGGAGAATTGATTCACCATACGTGAACCAAAGAATCAGAACAAATTTTGGAATATAAATACAGTGGTACCTGAAAGACCCCCCTTTCACACCCAACCCCTGATTATGTCATGATTTTGGGGTCAAATATCATCTTGGAGTTTATTTGTGGAGCAGGATTGCCACCTAGCATCCAGTTTTTCTGGGTGAGGGTAGGGGGGTGCAGTCATTTTCGCAGAGCCTCTTTTCTTGCTTGGCAGGCCTCCTAGTATCTATGATTGATCCAGTTGACCTCTAACTCCTAAACTAATTGTTCTAGGACCAACTAAGACACATATATTCATCATTGATTAAAGATAACTAGAATTTCCCATTAGCTTAAACAATCTTCAATTGAATTTACTTCTTAGCAGAACAATCTCTTATTGATCAAGTTTTATTAGGCATGTATGTTAATTTCTTGCAGGTTGGCATATGGTACACTATTAGTTCCCATGTTTCATCTACATTCTACATCCTGAAACTATTTCTAGTCCTAAAAGAAAAGACAACTTCTATGCCAAGAAAGCAAATCCTTTAGTTGATTAAGATATAATTTTTATCTAAGCTAAAACTTCTGATTTCCTAAGTCTTTTAGAAAAGAGACCTTGTCTCATTTCACTCCATACTCAAGAAGTCTCTCCAACTTTACATAGGAGATTTTCCTGAAGCAGCCAAAGGGTTTTAAAGACACTTCTTACTAAATTTTTCATACATCTGAAAACAGAAGAGACATCTCAATCTTTAACTATCCTGCTGTTCCAGGG
>VYXB01006648.1:0-18315 GCA_013397135.1 Pachyramphus minor
CATCTGAAGTGGGGAGAGGGGCTGCCCCCAGCTGCCCCCATCCCAGTTGGATGCGGTGATGGGGGGGGATGGACCCGCCGCACCCCCTGGCAGGGCCACCTCCAGTGCCCTCGGCAGAGAGGGGACAGAGCCCATGGCCACTGCGTGTCCCTGATTTTCATTCATTGTCTCTGCGCTGGAACAGGCTGGGGGGGAGCACAGACACACACACAGACACACAGAGCTTCGAGGCAGCATCAGGGAAATCGGGCTCAATCCTTCCCTTCAGGCTTTGGTGACAAACTGCTGCGTTCCTTCCCTGAAAAAAAACAAAAAAACCCCCATCGTTCCAGACTGAAAAAAATGATAATTTAGAGCCGGGCATCAGTTGCCGTAGCGGGGCTGGCAGGGGAGCGTGGGTGGCTGCAAGGAGGGAGCCGGGTCTGTGCAGGCAAAATGCTGCAGAGGAGCGAGGGATGGGACCCTGGAGGGGCTCCTTGGGGGCCCTCCCACAGGGATCAGGCTGCTGCCCTGGGAAGCTCCTGGGCTTGGTGGGTCAGTGCCTGCCTGGGGGGGCTGTTTTCAGGGGGAGCTGCTCCCCCTGAGTTAGGGTGAGCCTGCTCTCCAGACCCCCCCAATCCCTGGGCACTGGTGCGGCTGGCACGAGATTCCCTGGCTCCGGGCTGGGGCTCCCTGGAGGTTTTCCTGCAGGAGATGTTTGCTCCTAAGGAGCAAGAGGTGCAAGCCTGGGGTTGACCCTGAGGCAGGACATCTCTGCTGGGTTCCCTCCTCGGGAGAAAGGGAAGGATGGGAAGGATGCTGCCGCGTTGCCATGGCTCGCTCCGCCAGCCCCCCCTCCCGAGCTGCATTCTGCCCTGGCTTCCCTCCAGACCCGGATTATTCCTCTGACCAGCTGGTGCCATGACATGACGGGTTTTGGAGGCCTCTGAAGAGGTGGCAGGCGGTGGGCAGGGGGGTGAGGTGGGCGAGTGTTGCAGGGGAAGGACAGAGCTGGGTTGTGAACCCCCAGAGCTGTGGGGTGTGTGCTGGGGGGGAGCTGTCCCTGCACCTTCCTGCAGTGTCCAGCAGTGGTGGCTGCATCCCTCCAGGGCTGGCTGGGGTTGGAGCTGAGTGCACTTGCCCCCAGAGGTGATGCCTGAGGACCAGGTTTCTTCTGCTGTGCCTTGTACTCCCTCTGTGCCACCTCCCAGGGAGCCCCACTGGAAACACAACTGTGTTCTGGTGCTGGCTGGAAAGCATGCTGAGGACACCCATCCCCAAATCTTCATCTGACCCCCTTCTACATGGATAAGCCTCCTGTCCTCTTGTGCCCCAGGATTCCTTGGATCTTCTCAGGGCAGTCTACCCCAAGCTTCCCCTGCCCAGCCTGGTCCTGGCTCTCCTGCAGCAGCCTGCAGTGGAGAGCAGGAGGAGGAGGAGGCTGGTTTT
Organism: Pachyramphus minor; assembly: GCA_013397135.1. Classification (NCBI taxonomy): domain Eukaryota; kingdom Metazoa; phylum Chordata; class Aves; order Passeriformes; family Tyrannidae; genus Pachyramphus; species Pachyramphus minor. Next base: position 1,429 of record VYXB01006648.1, read on the forward strand.
CCTTCCCTGACCCGTCAGCAGTGAGCAGAGACTGGCTGTGCTGCAGGGGTGACCCCTGGGCAGTGCCTGCACCCACGGGGGGCTGCTGCAGGACACGTGGCTGGAGCGTATGGAGGTGCTGGATCCCGAAATCCTGGACCCCTTGAACCTCCCCAAAGGCTTCTCCTGCTCCTGTTGCTGTCAGGAACAGCTGGGAGAAGCGGGGGAGCCCTGGGGTAAGGAAGTGCCCTGCTGCCTTGCAGAGACAGTGAGAGAACACCTTTCCCCCAGGACAGCAGCTGATCCTCCCACAGAGCTGACCTGTGCCAGGTGCCTCCTGCCAGGGCCACACCAAGGAGCCTCGTGGCTAAATCCTGCCTGGACAAGGTCCCCAGCACCCACAGGCAGCACCCACTGCCTGCCCTGTCACTCTTGTGCCCATCACATCACCCCCTGTCCCCCTCTGTGCCCCTCCAGGGCCCACCCCTGCCTGGCTCGTGCCATGATGACTCAGGGTCCCAGGTTTGTGCTGTGCTGCACCTCCAGGGACAGGGAGGAGGCACAGGCAGGGCTGGGGCACTGCCAGCCCCGGGGCACAGCCCTGGGGACCTGCTGCAGGGTGGCTGCTGCTGCGTGACTCACCCCGGCTGCTTGGGCACCTCACAGCTCTCAGCACCCCGTGCTGTGGGCACAGGGAGCGTCCAGGCCCAGGTGCTGCTCCTGGAGGGTGCTCTGAGCTCTCAGTGCCCAGGATACAGTTTGTGTGCTGCCCCAGGCCTGGCAAGGTCTCTGCCAAGCAGAGGAAGAGGAGGCAGTGAAGGTCCCAGAGCCCCTGGGCCAGTGGGACCATTGCAGGGATGCACATGGATCCTCCTGCCTGCATGGGCATGATCCCAGCCGGATGGAGAGGTGGATGGGTGAGGAGCAGAGGTCTCTGTGCCCTCACCATGGATGGGAGCAGACTCTGCTTCCTGGGCAGCCCACCCTCCCAGTCCCCAACCCCTGGGAGCCCACCAACCTGACAGGAACGGCACAAGAATCTTGGCAAAGCCTCTGCTGGGGCCTGTAGCTCTGTCACCAGGATCTGTCTCACCTCCAGTGCCAGCTCCAAGTTGGAAAAGCTTTAAAAAAATAGATGCAAAATTCAGGACTCACCTTCACAGGCATTGCAGAGCAATTTCAGTCTCCAAACCACGCTCTGCACCAGGGGCTGAGAAACTCTTGCCCATATGTGACCGTGGAAGGTGACCAAGTGTGACAACCCTCAGTTTGGCAGGTCTGCATCCACCCACCAGTGTCTGCAAGGTTGAAAAAGCCACTGCCACAGAGGACTTATTTCCCTCTTGGAAAGTAAGACCTGGGTCTAAATCCCCTGCAGCTCTCAGGGAGAATGTCCTAGGAGAGATTCCCTCCTTCCTGCCACAAAATCAACACATTTAAAAGGAGAATCATCATCACATGGCTTTTGGTTGCACGCTGAGGAGCAGATGCCGCGTCCACCAACTCACAGCGCAGGGAAGGAACTTGGCTCTGGAGAGTCCAAAAATAGATCAGGCTGAAGGTGCAGCGATTTGTGGGCTCCCACATCACCCTGTGCACACACAGACACAGGGATGTCACAGACACCTGTGCTAGAGGGTCTTTTCTGGAGCCCATCAGAGGGTTTGACCTTGGGCCACTAAAGGAACAGTGAAGACCACTCGGAGCTGGAGCAGCTCAGCTGCCCTTCAGCCCATCCCTGGTGTCTGTGGGCACAGCCCAGCCTGGATTCCCACCTGGCCCAGCCTGAAGAGCCCCAATGTGTTGAGGTTTTCTCTGCTGTGGTTCAAGACAGAGCAGAACCTGCTCAGAAAGTCATGGCCACGCTTGTAGGAGAGGGTGACCTCCCGTCCAGGTCACTGTGACACCCCATGTGTGCTCTCCTGCTGCAGGAGAGCTCTGGGCTCCTCTTGGTACTGAAACACCACCAACACTGGCCACACCACCAGCAGCCACCAACATCCAGGTACAGCATCTGCTGGGGGTGGAAACAGCCCTGGAGAGAGAGGACAAACACAAGGGAAGGGTGATGCCTCCAGCAGGGACCTGCAGGTCTGGGGATCACTGTTCTACCTGAACAGAGGAACCCTGTGAAACTCCCAGATCCTTGTGCAGACCCAAGGGAACTGCCAGGAGTGATGATAGAATATTCTGAGCTGGAAGGGACCCACAAGGACCATCAGAGTCCAGCTCCTGGCCCTGCACAGGACACCCCAACAATCCCACCACGTGCCTGATCACAGTGAAAACCCTTTGTGATTTTTACCCTGTCTCTCCAGGGCAGTCACACTGATTCATGGGTGTCACCATGCATTTCATTTCACTTTTTTTTTACTTCTGAGTGTGTCTTACTCAACTTCTAGAGTTCAAGACCTCCAGGTCTCCTGTCCTCCTCCTCCTCTCCAGGCTGTGCAGGTTTCCCAAGGCTGTGGCCAGCAGGTATAAATACAGAGATCCTCCAGGAGAGCAGTGCAAATAGGGAAAGGAGGAATTAATCACAGGTTATTACGATTAGCGTGACTAATCCGTGACTCTGGAGCCCCAGCAGCACCACACAGGTCCCCAGAGCAGCACAAACACTGCTCAGCGTGGCTTCAGCACATGGCTCTTGACACCAGCAGCTGGGAGGGAGAGAGTGGTGCTGCTCTGGATGTGGAAATACCAAAGTTCACCTCGTGCAGGGCTGGGGAGAGGAGGGTGAAGCTCAGCCTGGGCAGTTCTGCCCGTGCAGGATTTCCTGCAGCTGGAGCAGCAGGTTCCCACGTGAGGAATGTGTCCCCCAGGGAGGCTGAGGTCTCCAGGTGGGCATGATCCAGTGAGATAAGTGGGTGTTCATGGGCTGCTGGAGGAGAGAGAAGCTTGAGGCTTGCTTGGGTTATGGGCACAGCAATGTCCAGACTCAAACCATCCCTGGGTGGCTCTTAGCTGTGCTGGAGGACATCAGCTGGGCTTGGCCTCCTGTCAGTGAAGTCATTCTCCACGTGCTGGGTGGGGCTGATGGTCATTGAGGGCCACTCCTGTCATCCTGTGGTCCGTGATTCTTGTTTTAGTTGGGGATGGTGCTTGGAGAGCCCTGGCTGAGGATGTTCAGAGGTAGGGACGTGCTCCACGGCATCCAGACGTGGTTGTATCAGTGTAACATTCACACTGTCTTGAGCAATGAGTTAATGAACCAGCACAAAAGCAGTTGCCAGGCCAACCCAAGGCCAAACGTGTTCGTCTGGGAGATGCAGCCTGACAGCTTCTTAGGAGAAGTGGGTCTTGAGCAAACCTCACCGTGGATTTCCGTGATCCGGCTCTCCAGAGCTGCTCAGGGATTTGGGATCCCAAAATGTGAGGAGAGTGAAAGGCCCCTGGCTGGGAGCACTCATCTCCTGTAGGACCTTGGGCAGTCCATGCCCACAAAGCAGCTCCATCTTCCTGTGCCACACGAGGCCGTGGGGAGGTCCCAGGATGTGGCAGCAGAGGAGCATTTCTGAGTTTGGTCTCACTGCTGCAGGAGGGAAGGGCTTGGCCATCACTGCTGGTGTGGGACAGGCTGGGGCCAGCATAAAGCTGGGATGTCCCTGGCTGCAGCATCCCCCACTGGCCTGGTGTCCCAGGCAGAAGGCTTTACTGCTTCCCCCAGGGCTGCTCAGCAGCCTCCAGGCTCGTTCTGAAGCAGGACAATGGACTTGGGGCGTCCCAAAACGGGTCCATCTCAGCACAGGCCACACTTTGTTGGTGTGGGCACCAGCCATGGAGGGGATGCTCCCTCTTCCCCCAGGTGCTGTTTCCATGAGGGAGCAGCACAAGGCGGGGCTGGGGAAAGGCCCAGGCAGCTCAGTGTAAATAACCTGGGCTAAGCCTCTTGCAGGGAGGGATGGGCTCACGTCCTACTAGGCCACCGTGTCACCAACTTCTGGCCCTGCTTGGAAACGATGCCCTGGGTCATTTCCATGGCACGTGGCACCCCAAGAACAAGTCTCACTGCAGGGGGTGGGCTGCCCTTCCTTCCTCTCCCATGAAGGTGTGGTGGGTCTCAAACATGTCACCTGCGTGGTCAGAGCAGAACTTTTAGGCCTGTATTGCTCCAGAGGTTCTCCATCCCACAGGGGAATTGTCCTGCCCTATCCATGGGCTCTGCTGTTGGGAGGAGGAGTCCAGAGCTGTCTGTATGGTCTGTTCTTGGTAGAAATTGGAATTAAAATTCTTCCAGCCTGAAGGAAGAGATGTGACGTGGTAGATCCAGACAAGCCAAGTGTTGGAGGCACTGCATGACTTGCTCATAGTATTTTTCCCCCTGAAACCTGGTTTTATCTCCAGGATGAAAAGCTTGACTGGGAACATCACCAACTGATGCTGGAGCCCAAAAACTCTTTGGGGACCATTTGGGGACGTGGGTGGCAGCATCTGACCCACTGATGAGAAATGTGAGGGCACCACTTGCTGGGAGGTGGCCTGGGGTGACTTGGGGACCTCAGGGAATGGAGGAGCTTCCATTCCCCCTGGGAATGCAGACCACTCTTCCCTAAGCTGGGGGTTTGATGGCTGCTGCAAGGACACCCAGGAGGGGAAGCTCGTGGCTGTGTCTCCTCCAGATGTGACACTCATCCCAAGTTTGTGTCCTTTGGCAGGACCCTGGAGCCTCTTCAGAGGATGCTCTGTGGATCTTCCTCTTTCCCAGCTCTGCCTGGGCTCTGAGCTGCCTCTGGCAGCCAAATCTGACCCCAGGTGGAGGCAGGAGAGGATGTCAGTGTAGGGAACTGGGGACCCATCCTGAGCAGGGCATGAACACCCTAAAACCACAAAGCTCAGAGCAGTCACCCTCTGAGGTGCCCAGTTCCTGCCCTGGGAGGCCCATCTTGGTGCCAGGGTGGGGCTGGGGGACAGCACAGCAATTTTTGCAGCTCCCCTGAGCATCCTCCATCCAGCTCAGCCCATCCACGTGCAGAAGGGACACAGCATTCCCACAAAGCCAGGCACTGGAGACAAAATGTCCCCTGCAGTGAGGACAAGCTCAGGAGTGGCTGAGGCAGCAATTTGGGAGCCCTTTCTGGGCTTCCCTGCCCTGGGCCCCCCATCCCTCCCTCACCACAGGAGCACCACAGGGCCAACCCATGGGAGCCTTTGCTCCACCAGCACCTTCCCCTGGGCCCCAGGATGCTCCTTACCTCCTTCCTTCCTCCCTTCCTTCCTCCCAGCCCTGGATCGTGGCAGAATTCTCATCACAGGGCCAGGATCTCTTCCTGAAAAAGGATTTTCTTCCTTCCTGCTGCTTCTTCCTGCCCCTTTCCCAGCTGGTATCTCTGCCTGGCCCGTGGTGCAGCACCCTGGCCCCCCGTGCTTTGCTGGGGTTGGGGCTGTGGGGTGGGATGGAGCCTTGGAAACAGCACAGTAGTTGCTGGATCCTGGCTCTGGGGAAGGAGCCAAACGTGAGTAATGGAGGGAAGGGGAGGGATGCCAGCACATCCCTCCTTCCCAGCCACACTCCTGTGCCAGCGAGGCACCAGGCAGCAGGACTGGGATGCCCCTCACTGCCAGCTCCTGCCCGTGGCAAGGACAACTCCTGGTTCATTTGTTTGCTGTGTGGGTGACTGGATTTAGATGGGTTTTGCCAGGTACCCAGTTTCCCTCCATCCCCCTTTCCCAGCCTGGAGCTGCTCTGCACCCCCTTTGCCCCTGGAGGGTGACCAAGGGCAGGCAGGACCCCGAATTCAAGGGATTTCTGGGGCTCCCCTGATGCAGATGTTGCTGGGAAGGAGGTGGATGTGCAGTGGGAGGAATGGCTGCCTCCAGACAGTGATGCTCACAGGCTCCTGTTTTATCCCTTTTGCCACCAGTGCTGGGCTTTACCCTTGGGGTGACTCCCACAGGAAGGGTCCCAAGGCTGGCAGGGTGACACCCTCAGCAGTGGGATGCCCACACCTCTGTTTTCTAATGCAGAAACATCTTTTAATTGGGTTTTAACTGGGCATTTCCATCCCTGTCCCTGGGACTGGGCGTGGGGGTCAGAGCAAAACCCTCCAGGGATGGAATCCAGGGAGAAGCTTTGCACAAGGACATGGTGCAGCCTCTTTTCCTCAGGCTCAGCTGGGCATTCCCTGGCACATCCCTGCTCTGTGAGGGGTGGTAGTTCCTACACCAGGGTCAAAGGGGGCCTTCAGGGTTTGGGGGGCACCTCACATCCCCCAAAACAGATGTTTAGGCAGCACATCTGTCTGGCAGGAGGGCAAGTACTGACTGGCAAGGCTTGAAACCCCCTTCCTGCAACTCAGCCCCAAAGGTGGCATCCCCATCCCTCTGCCAGGGCCACCTCATGTTACCTGAACCCCCATCCCATGGGGAGCAGCCCCGAGGGGTCCCTGGGGTGCAGGGGTTCCCTGCTGCCCCAGCTGGTTGCATAAGCCCCGGCAGCCACAGGAGGTGAAATGGGATTGTGAGGGATTACAAGGAACAGGCTCAGGCTGCTTGATTCTTGTTTCTAAAAGGAGCTCTTAAGCTGCTGTTGTTTTCCTGGCTCTTTGGATTAGGGCTGACATGTGTGGGGTGGCCCCCAGGCTCCCCAGAGGGACCCCCAGACCCACCAGCCTGGGCTCTGCCTGTTCATGCCAATCACGAGAGAAAAACAGGTCTGGGGGGACACTGCCCCTCCCTGGGTACCCCAAAACCACCCCATCCCCTCCCCACGTCCCCAGTTAAGGCACTGGGGGACTGGAGCTCAGTCCCCACATCCCCAGTTAAGGCACTAGGGGACTGGGACTTAATCCCCACATCCCCAGTTAAGGCGCTGGGGGACTGGGACTCACTCCCAATGTCCCCAGTTAAGGCTCATGGGTGGTGGGTTTTGGTGCCTCTGGTGCAGCCCCTAATGCTGCTGACAGACCCTGGGGTGCTCCAGGGTGGAAATTGGGGTGCTCACCCTTCCCCATATTCCATTTCTTCCAGAGATTATGCACGATGTGATCCGGAAAGTGAAGAAGAAGGGGGAATGGAAGGTGAGCACCGAATGTTGGGGGGCAGGAGAGGAGGAGGAGGGTGGAGGGGAGGAAGCAGGTGCAGGCAGGGAATTCCCTGGGGGGCAGGAGGGATGGGGAAGGGCAGCTCGTGCCGTGTCCCCCTTGCTCACAGCCCCTCTCCCCAGGTGCTGGTGGTGGACCAGCTCAGCATGCGGATGCTCTCCTCCTGCTGCAAGATGACAGACATCATGACAGAGGGCATAACCAGTGAGTACCAGCTCCCTGCAGCCCACAAACCTCCCTGTGGCAGGGGCAGAACCTCCCTCTGTACCAGAGGCATCTCCAGGCTGGCACAGGGCAGTCATCACAGCCCCCACCCAGCCCTGTCCCGCTTGGGATGGAACCACAGCACCTCCCATCGCTCGTGGGCAGCTCTTGGTGCCAGGCTGGTGTTCCACAGGTCCCTCCTTGCCTGCTGGGGCTGGAGCAGCCAGAACACCCTGTCTCCTGGCAGCACCTCAATCCCAGGAGGAGCCCAGCTGGTGTTTTAAGTCAGCCCTGTAAATAAATAGCTCCCTGCAACGCTCAGAAAGGAGAAGGAAACCCCAGGCTGGGCACTGGGAGGTAACTGGGAGGCACTTGGGGGCAACAGGGTTTTGCCCCAGCTTGGGTAGAGCCACAGCATCACCCCCTGGCAGGTAATGTGAGGATAAACCAAGGGAGGAGCAGCATGGGAGCACAGACAGATCCATGGCCCCTGGGACCTGGTCAGGTGCCCCTGCCCACACTGATCCCTGGCACGATCCCTGTTTTTTCCCCCAGTTGTGGAAGACATCAACAAGCGCCGGGAGCCGCTGCCCAGCCTGGAGGCTGTTTATCTCATCACCCCCTCTGAGAAGGTGAGGACAGGGGATGGGCTGCAGGACTTTTGGCAAGGACAGGATGTCCGTGCTGGGATGGGCAGCTGTGCCCACAGGGAGCATCCTGGCTCCAGTGGTGCCACTGGGACAGTGGGATGGAGGAGCAGAGCTCCCACTGTGCCAGGAGGGAGGATGCTGGGTGATACTGCTGTAATGCCAGGGGTGCCACCCTGCCCAGCCCAGCTGATCCCTCTCTCTTGCAGTCTGTCCACTCCCTCATCAACGACTTCAAGGATCCCCCCACCTCCAAGTACAGAGCTGCCCACGTCTTCTTCACTGACTGTGAGTACCCAGAGCAGGGGGAAAGGCATTAATGGAGTGCAGGCAAGCAGGGATGGAGGGAGGGAGGAGGGATGCTGAGCTCTGCCCTCCTCCTCCCCTCACAGCCTGTCCCGATGCCCTGTTCAACGAGCTGGTGAAGTCCCGCGCTGCCAAGGTCATCAAAACCCTGACAGAGATCAACATTGCCTTCCTCCCCTCCGAGTCCCAGGTGAGGCCAGGCTGGCACCCTCCCTGCTGGGGTGGTGCAGGGGATGGTGTTGGGGTTTGTGTAACAGCTCTGCATCCTGGGCTGGCCCCTGGGCCCTGCTCAGCCCTTCCTCCCTGTCTCCTTTGGTTGCTTCCCACGCTGATCCACCCCGGGGGCTTTGGCTGGTGCCCTGCCTTGGCCCTGTGCCAGCAGCTGCCTGTGCCAGCTCTGCCTCCCCACCAGCCCAGGGCACCAGGGATCTGGCCCTGTGCCATCTGCCCCTGCTGGGCACACGGGGGACAGGTGGTGCCAGACCTGCTCAGTGCCACCAGCCCTTCAATCCTCAGCACTTCTGGGGAGTGGCATCTCTTGGCATCTCCCTGTGCAGCCAAATTGGCTTCTGGTCCTTGCTGGGGGCACAGCTGGGGAGCAGTGTGTCCCTGCCATCCCCAGGTCTCTGATCCCCTGTCTGGGAGCAGGTGACTGCTGTGGGTCTGGGGTCTCCTGCCTGCTCTGCTCACCTGGGGGGTACACATGGGTGAGGACTGTGCCATGGGGCTGGAGCTGGGGAAGGCAGCAGGGCCCAGAGCTGGCAGCTAAAAGCCTGAGGGGATGCCCTGAGCACCACTGAGCTCTGGCTGCCCTGTCTCAGGCTCAGCTGGGACCTTTGTCTGGTTGCCAAAGCCACCTAGGGCTGCTCTCCTCCAGACACCCCCTCTGACCTCCCTCCCACTCCCCCCTCTCCCAGGTTTACTCCACGGATTCAGCCGACTCCTTCCAGAGCTTTTACAGCCCCCACAAGGCGCAGATGAAGAACCCGATCCTGGAGCGGCTGGCGGAGCAGATTGCCACGCTCTGTGCCACCCTCAAGGAGTACCCAGCCGTGCGGTACCGGGGGTAAGGGCAGCATGGGGGCACCCCTGGGGCCTGCCCTGCTCCCCCAGCAGCACCAGGGAGCTGGGGGTGTGCCCAGCACGGGGCAGGGCTGAGGCCCTGCGGTCCCCGGTGCTGCTCAGGGCGTGGAGGGATGGACAGACATCTGTGCTCGGGGTAAACAGGCTCAGGATTGATGCTCTGCAGAGCTGGGGGGGTTGGGGTTTAAGTGGTGCCATGACAAAGTGGAGCTCAGCAAGGAGAGGTGGGAATGGGCAACCAAACCTGCTCAGGTCCCTCTCCCACGAGCCAAGGGAAGGCGACATCGCCTCCCCATCCTGTGCCCTGGGGAGCTGACCTCTGCCCCTGCCTCTCCCAGGGATTACAAGGACAATGCCATGCTGGCACAGCTCATCCAGGACAAGCTGGATGCCTACAAGGCTGATGACCCCACCATGGGCGAGGTGAGTGGGGATGGTGCCCCGGGGGAGGGTTTTGGGGTGATGCTTTGCTCCTGAAGTCCCGCTCGAGCTCTGCCCCACGGCAGTCACAGACCCTGAGCAGGGACCCCAGAACAGCCCCAGCTTCTCCTGAGGGCCTGTGGGGCTGGTGGAACCCCCAGCCTCGGTGTTGACAGCTCCCCTGGCTCCACAGGGTCCAGACAAGGCTCGCTCCCAGCTGCTCATCCTGGACCGTGGCTTTGATCCCGCTTCCCCGGTGCTGCACGAGCTGACCTTCCAGGCCATGAGCTACGACCTGCTGCCCATCGAGAATGATGTCTACAAGTGAGTGCAGCACTGCCAGCCCCACCACCCCCATGGGCCCCCCCAGTCCAGCCCTGCAGCCCTCAGCATCCCTCTGTCCATCACGAGTCATCCATTGGGAGACACTGGTCCTGCCTGCAGTCTGGCAGGTGGGATGGGCAGGACTGGGCAAAAGGGGCTTTTCCAGCCTTCAGCCCTTGGCCCCTTCCCAACAGGCAGTAGGTGAAGGGGTACAAGAAGGTGAGAGTTGAAATAACCTCACCTTGCTGCTGGCAGAGCCAGGAAAAGCCCCAATGTCCCCCCATGTCCCCCACCTCCCCAAGCCCAGGCAGTGAGGGGGCTGTGTACTCCCTCAGCCCCATTCCCACCATGACACTCCCTCCCCTGTTCCCAGGTATGAGACAAGTGGCATTGGAGAGGCCCGGATTAAGGAGGTTCTCCTGGATGAAGATGACGACCTGTGGGTCACCCTGCGCCACAAACACATCGCTGAGGTGTCCCAGTGAGTGTCCCCATGGGCTCTTTGCCATCTGGGTGGGACACTGGCTTGGCATTGCCACCCACCCCTCCGTGAGGGTCCCCTCCCTGCTCACAGCTCTGCCCTCCTCCTCTCCCCAGGGAGGTGACCCGGTCCCTGAAGGAGTTTTCTTCAAGCAAGAGGATGAACACGGGTGATAAGGTGACCTGGCTGCACCTGCCAAGCCAGGGATGGGCATCCAGGGGGCTCAGCCGTGGGCTGGCACATGGTGGAGTCTCCTGGGGGCACCCAGTGGGCATTTATGCAAAGGGACAAGGGTGCTCAGGTCCCTGATGGGGGCAGATGGCTGTGGGGTGTCAGCCCTACACCCAGGGCTGGAGAAATGGGCTTCCTTGGGAGAGCACCACAGCACAGGGGTCAGTTTGCCCCCAGCACAAGGTCCATGTCCCCCCCTACAGCAGCTCCTGTGTCCCCAGCCTGTTCCCTTGCAGAGGCCCTGAGTTGGTGGCACTGAGGGGACCCTGGTGGCAATGGGATGTAGAAGTGGCCTGAAAGGACCATCTCAGCCCCAGCCAGGCACAGCAGGGCCGCAGGGGAAGGTCCTTGGGGGATTTGTCCCCCTGACATTCCACTTCACAGAGGTGCAGAACCCTCCCTGCCCCTCAGCTGCGGCCAAGGAGACCTGGCAGTGACACATCAGGTGTCACCAAACCCCCATGAGGGTGCAGAAGTCCTTGCTGGGGTCATCCCTGCTCTGCTCATGAACCCCCAGTGCCTGAGGGAGAGTGACCCCGTCCCCTTCCCTCGCAGACCACCATGAGAGACCTGTCCCAGATGCTGAAGAAGATGCCACAGTACCAAAAGGAGCTCAGCAAGGTATGAGGAGGGGGGGTTGTGTTCAGTGACTGGGCCCACCCGGGGAGCAGGAGGTGGCAGCACTCCCTGGAGTGTCCCTGGCCATGGGTGGTGGCACAGGGACCTCTGGCTGCTGCCAGCACTGCAAGGGTGGCCCCTCGTGTCTCCCCAGTACTCCACCCACCTGCACCTGGCTGAGGACTGCATGAAGCACTACCAGGGCACTGTGGACAAGCTCTGCAGAGTCGAGCAGGTACCAGAGCAGCTCCCCCAGCCCCACATCCCCACTGGCAGCTCTGCCCTCGCAGGCTGGAGGGGTGATGAGCACGTGTGTTCTCTGCAGGACCTGGCCATGGGCACCGATGCCGAGGGTGAGAAGATCAAGGACCCCATGAGGGCCATTGTCCCCATCCTGCTGGATGGGAATGTCAGCACCTATGACAAGATCCGCATCATCCTGCTCTACATCTTCCTGAAGAATGGTGAGGGCACCTGGGCAGGGGTGGGTGCAGGCAGCTCCTGGGTTTGGCCAGGATAAGCCAGATGGAAAAGCCCAGCCCTGCTTCCCTGAGCTACACCAGGCTGGGTGTCCTGAGGCAGCAGTGGAGGGGTTGTATCCCTGTGGAGGGGCTGTGTCCCCGTGGAGGGGCTGTATCCCCATGGAGGAGCTGTATCCCCGTGGAAGGCATTCCTCAGGACACCATCTCCCCGTTGCACTTCCAGGTATCACCGAGGAGAACCTGAACAAGCTGATCCAGCACGCCCAGATCCCAGCAGAGGACAGCGAGATCATCACCAACATGGCCCACCTCGGGGTGCCCATCATCACAGACGTGAGTGTGCCCCTCCCGCTGCCCTTTGGGAGGGAGGGAGGACCATGGCTCTGCTCTGGGAGCCACAAACCCCCCGGGATGCCCCTGGCCCCCCCTCTGGGTGGTCCCCCTGCCGCAGCCCCCGTGTCTCAGGGTGTCCCTGTGCTCCCTGTGCCCAGTCCACCCTGCGCCGCCGCAGCAAACCCGAGCGCAAGGAGCGGATCAGCGAGCAGACCTACCAGCTCTCCCGGTGGACCCCGGTGATCAAGGACATCATGGAGGTGAGCCAGCAAGGACAGGGGGTGAGGGGGCAGAGCAGGGACCCCAGATCCACCCAGGAAGGGACCTGCAGAGAGCTGGCTGCTCCTAGGCAAACCCTAACAGCTCACCCCGACACGGGCCCTCCAGGCCCGGATTGCAGCCCTGTTGGAGTATTTTGGGAGGATTTCCTGGCCTCCATCAGCATGCTGGCCCCAGGGAGGATGTATGGCCCCCAACCAGGCTTGCATGGCATCCCTGCAGCACAAAATGCAGTGACAACTGGTTGGCTGTGTGTGTGTGCCACCCGTGTGTGCCACCGTGGGCACGGCTGGGTGTCACAGCATTGCCCGTGTCCCAGCTGACCCAGGAGACAGGGATGGCTCTGCCAGCTGTGCCTGTTCCCCCAGGAGCTATCTCAGGAGCTCTGTGCTGGGGTAGCCCTGAGCAGAGCCAAAAAGTGAGTTTGCTCCCTCACTCCCACCCCTCAAATCAGGGTGTCCTCCTTGGTTCTGTGCAGAGCTGGGGGATCCCAGGCACCAAAACCAGACCCCAATGCAGACATTCCACCTGCTCAGACAGACAGACAGATCCTGGAGCCACATTTTGGGGAGGGGGATATCAGTGCTGCCTCTGCTCCCAGGCACTGAGACAAGCAGAGCCTCAGCTCCCTGGATTCCCAAAACCACAGAACTCCTGCTTTCCTTTGTCACAAACTCCCTGGGAGTGGCTTCATCCCCAGGACACCCCTAAACCTCATCCCCAGGGCCAAAGGGGCCTGCCCAGGGCAGCAGCACCTCACCAAGGTCTCATGGGTGGCATTAACCCTCCAGCACTGGTGAAGCAGCAGGGAGGGGATCACAGGGGTGAAACCTCCAGCTCAGCTCATGCCCCTGAGCTTCCTAGGAGGGAATCCTGGGCACAGCCCTCCTGAGGGGCTCTGGGGCCAGAGGCTGTGCCCAGCTCCTCACTGACCCTGTGTCCATGGCTCTGTGCCCACAGGATGCCATCGATGACAAGCTGGACACCAAGCACTACCCGTACATCTCCACCCGCTCCTCCGCCTCCTTCAGCACCACTGCTGTCAGGTGGGTCCCCCCTGTCCTTCCCTGGGCATCCTCACCTGGATCAGGCTCCCCCCATCCTCCCCTGAGCATCCTCTCCTGGATCACCATCAGCATCCATCCCTCCTGGCCCCAGGGGCTGGATCCAGCAGCAGCTCTGTGAGCTGCTCTGTGCTCATTCAGGCGTCCAGTACCTCAATTTCCCCTCAGGCATCCCATTCCTCAGTTTCCCTTCAGGAAAACTGGAATCCCATGCCTCAGTTTTCCTCCAGACATCCTGTGTTTCCATTTCCCTATAGGAATCCCATTCCTCAGCTTCCTTCTAGACATCCCATTCCTTGTTTCCCCTTCAGTCATCCTGTATCTCGGTTTCTCTTCAGACATCCCATTCCTTTTTTTCCCTCCAGACATCGCATGCCTGATTTCCCCTTCAGTCATCCTGTATCTCAGTTTCCCTCTAGACATCCCATTCCTTATTTTCCCTCCAGACATCCCATTCCTTGTCTTCCCTCCAGACATCCCATTCCTTATTTTCCCTCCAGACATCCTGTGCCTGATTTCCCCTCCAGACATCCCATTCCTCACCTTCCCTCCAGACATCCCGTGCCTGATTTCCCCTTCAATCATCCCACTCCTCAGCTTCCCTCCAGACATCCCGTGTTTCCATTTCCCTGCAGGAATCCCCTACCTCCATTTCTCCCAGCTATCCCATCCCTCATCTCCCCTCCAGCCGTCCCGTGCCTCACTTTCCCTACCCGCACCCGTGAGCAGCGCTGGAAAACCGGGCGTGCGCTGGGAGCAAACCCACGTGTTCTTTAGTGGAGAGGTGGTTCCTCGTGCACTCCTTCACCCTCCTCTTCCTCCCTCAGTGCCCGCTACGGCCACTGGCACAAGAACAAGGCTCCTGGCGAGTACCGCAGCGGGCCCCGCCTCATCATCTTCATCCTGGGCGGGGTGAGCATGAACGAGATGCGCTGCGCCTACGAGGTGACACAAGCCAGCGGCAAGTGGGAGGTGCTAATAGGTGAGTGGGGACCCCCAGGCCCACCCCTGGGTGCTGCCTGTGCTCATCCCACGCTCCATCCCGCCGGTTCCCGGCTCCAGACGTCTGCGGGAGCTGGAACTCGGCGGAAGGGTTGGGGTTTTTTTTTGCCTCCTGGTCGCCCCGGTGGCCCCGCTCCCATCCGGGTTGCGTCACCCCACCCATCCTCATTTTGGCTCTTCGTCTGTCCCCTGGTTGGTTTGGCCTGAGCAGGGCTGGGTGAGAGGGAAGGAGGTTTTGGCAGCTCGGATTGCTCCTGTGTTGCTCGTGCTTGGGGTCGTTAGAGGAAGGAAAAGGCAAACCACGGGGTGTGCAAAGGGGAGGTGTGTTTTCCTGTTGTGCAGGACAAGGTCTCACGGGTGGCATTAACCCCAGCAGTGGGTCCCTCACCCCAGGCAGGGATCAGAGGGGTGAAACCTCCAGCTCAGCTCATGCCCCTGAGCTTCCCGGGAGGGGAATCTTGGACCCTCCTGATGGGGCTCTGGGCAACAGGACTTTTGTGTGCTCCATCTCAGCATCCCATCTCTGCTGCCAGAGCAGCCATGGGTCAGGCAGAGAGGGCACAGTGGAAGCTCTACCAAGGAGTTTTTAGGTGCCCTAAAATTCCTCTGGGAAGCACAGCTTGGATACACACACCTTGCAGGGCAGGGGCAGGTTTCCCTCACTATCTCATCTGGATTCCTGGTCCCTGGATTCTTTCCCAGGATGGCTGGTGGAGCCTGTTGTTGGCATCTCATCTGCTCCTTGGGAGCAGCACCCCATCTCCATGACCTCCTGCTGCCCATGGACGTGTCCCCCTGTCACTGGACACCCATCCCAGCTCCATCCCATCCCATCCCATCCCGCCTCTCTCCGGGGACCATCCCCTGCATGCGCCTACGATGCTCTGGGTCCACCTGCATCCTTCCTCACCCCAAAAACAGGTGGTGGTGGTGGTGGGGAGCCTTGGCACAGCCGTCAGCCCCGCTCTGTTCTCCTGCAGGTTCTACTCACATTCTCACTCCCACCAAATTTCTCATGGACCTGAGGCACCCCGACTTCAGGGACTCCACTAGGGTATCATTTGAGGATCAGGCTCCAGCAATGGAGTGAGCCAAAGAAAACCAAGTAAAGGCAGCTTACTAATGAAAAAAGAAACTCTTCCTCCCCGAAGGGTTTTCTTTGATTCTTCCAGTCCTCCTTTCTTTGCTTACTGTGTTGGGTTCCGGTGGGTTCTCCGATAAGAAAATGCTTGCGGTTCCTCCTTCCAGGTGGAAAAGCCTCCAGTGTCGCTCCATCTCCCCTCTGCCATGTCTCTTGACCGGGCCTGGCCGGCTCCTTCATGCCATGAGTTCCCCCAGGGAGGTGTCCCAGGGCTGGGCAGGGGGATGGAACACCCCGGGATGCTGCTCCTGGAGCGGGGCTGGGGGTTCAGTGCCCGGGGAAGAGCAGGCAGCAGTGGGCACAGGGTGGAGACCCTGGCACAGACAGGGCACTGCAGCGACCTCTGGTTCCCCAGGCAGCTCAGGTTTGCTCTTGTGGCAGTTGAACCCCTTGGAGGGGCAGGAGCCCCCTGACATTGCAGACCCCCAGACCTTCTGCTGGGGTTTAGCTGCTGGTGGTTTTCCTGGTGAGACTCACCGTGGCATCCCCTGTGTGCTGGTGTGGGCAGCGTGGGGGGGACCCCACTGGCACCGTGCTGGTTGCAGCAGAAGGCAAGAGCCCTTTTCCTCCTCCCCTCTCACCCCTCCCCTTCCCAGCCACCCCTCTGCCCCCAGGATGCTCCGTGTAGGCTGGGGGACCTGTGGAATCTCCCTCCATGCCTGCTGCTCCCTGGAGACCTATGGAATCTCCCTCCATGCCAGCTGCTCCCCGCTGCCCACCCACATCCCCCACCTCACCCTCCTGCATCCCCGAAGGTTCCTGTAGTGCCCCCACTGCCACGACCCCCCTGCACAGGCACCTCCCGGCCCCTCCCTCATCCCTCCAGCTCCATCCATCGCCTTCATCCCTCCCTTTCCCGTTATCCATGCCCCCACACGCCCCTTCCCCTCAGACCTGCATTTCCCCGCAAGCATTTCCAGCGGCGCGGGGCCGGTGCCGCCAGGTAAGGGGGACCCGGGGCGCAACGGGGAGGGCTGGGTCCCCAAAACCATCACTGATTCCCCAACCCCCACCCCTTTCCCTCTGCTCCCACAGGGTCCACGCACATCCTCACCCCACAGAAACTGCTGGACACGCTGAAGAAACTCAATAAAACAGAGGAAGAGAGCAGCAGTTAAAAGGAAACGCCAGTCACCACTCGATGCCGACCCACGTCCCCGCCGGGCGCCCGGCCCCGGGTGCCACCCTGCACCCAGCGGGCACAGCTTCTCTCTTGTTCTTGTGTTGACCCCTCCCCTCCTGCTGCCTCCCCC
>VYXB01006648.1:38124-50669 GCA_013397135.1 Pachyramphus minor
AACAACCCCCGCCACCCCCGACCAATCCGCGCCCGCCGTCGGGCGGGGAGGGAGACGTCGTTAGCATAAACCCCGCCCCCGCTGTATTTGCATAGCGCGCGGCGCGCGGCCAATCAGAGCCGCGGAAGACGGACCTCATTTAAATAATTTATGCAGAGCTGGCGCCCCCTGGCGGAGCGCTGCGCCTGCCCATCCCCCGGGATCGCTGGGAACGGGATGGGATGGGATGGGATGGGATGGGATGGGGTGGGATGGCCATGGAATGGGAATGGGATGGGGATGAGGAGGGTCTTGATGGGGCTGGGGATGGGATGGAGACTGTGATGGGATGGAAATGGGGAGGAGTTTGGGGATGGGATTGGGGATGGGCATCCCCTCCCAGCCCGCCACCACCTGTTCTGCAGTGCTGGGGAGCCCTGCCCCTTCCTATCCTCCGGAAATCCCTGGCAGCGATTGGAATGAGGATGAGATGGGATGGGAATGAGACAGGGATAGGACTGGGATGGCAATGGGGGTGAGATTGGGATGGGATGGGACAGGTATGGGANAGCCCCCAAGAACCCCCCTGACCACACCCTTTTCTACCCTGATAGATTTATTGAAAAATTAAAAGCACAAGCTCTGTATATAGAAATACGATGACGTTGCCAGCGATTTACAAGGCCTCCACTTGCTCTCTCTGCCTCCCCACCCGTGGCCTGTGCCACCCACCTGGGCACGGGGGGTGAGCACCCAAGGGAGCAGCCACCACCCAAAACCCCTGCAGCCTGAGCCACGGGCCCACCTTGCTGTGTGTGTGGCACTCAAATGACAGTGAGGACACCCAGACCTCTGCTGTCCTCCCACCTGGCCGAGGGGGCGAGGGTGTTTTCCCTACCCCAGACAGGACGGGGTGGAGATTTTGAGGGATGTGCAGTGATTTCTGCCCGTCCTCAACCTGCCCTACCCAGGCAGCGAGTCCACAGCAGGCGAGGGGACATCTGGGGACAAGCTGGGGGTGTCTGCGTGCGCGGGCTCTGCGTGGTGGGACCTCGTTCGCACCTCGGCGCTGTCCTTCATCCCCATCCCACTCCACGCTCCCAAAAGCCATCCCTAAAGGGCCACGTTGAATTCTGTGACCAAGAAGTCAATGTAGTCCTTGTCCTTCAGCTTGAAGGCCTCAGCGATGATGCGGGCGGCCTCCCGGTGCTCTTTGCCTCGCAGCCCTGTGCCGTTCACCTCCAAAATGACGTGGCCCACCTTCAGCTTCCCACAGTTGTGTGCCGAGCCCCCACGCTGCAGGAGAGAGGTGGTCAGCTCACCTTCCCACTCGCCCCCCTTGGGTCAACCCAGGTGGGTTTTTGGGGAAAAAACCCCAGGATATGTTTCATATGCCTCGTGTTCACCCTGAACGTGATGGATATGAGGTATTTCGCTTTTTGGAGAGAGGGGATGAATTTGGCTCCCCTCCTGATTGCTCCTGGAGCGTGGCGCCAGCTGGGGTGGCCAAGAATAACCAAGGCACAGTCAGCTCTGCTTTTTTTTTGCTGTAAATAACTTGAATTTTGCCCCAAGTAAACAGCAAACAGGAGACAGCTCTGGAGGGCTCAGTTGTCTGGCTCTCATCCACCATTCCCCCTCCCCAGTCCTCTGTCTGGGAGTTTCTAGACATCTGGAGGCACCAGCCAAGCTTTCAGGGCTGCCCTGACTCCCTCTGAAATGTCTGCAGCAAATCCTTGGCTCCCAGGATGTCTGTCATGGTCTGGGATCATCCATGGGACACGGATGCAAACCCCCACAGCAGGATGATGCCTGGGGACATGCAGGGCTGTGGGAGGGGGAAGCACCTCCAAAACACCCCCTGTGCTCTGGCTGTGGCTCCAAGGCTTTCCCAGCCTGTCCAGGGAGTAGAGGGATGGGATGTTCATGGAGTTATTCCCATTCCCAACCTGCCCTACCTGGATGGTGACGATGCGGGGCAGCGGCTGCCGCGTGTTCGCTCCGCCCTCGATGGCGATGCCCAAGGTGGGAGCGCTCTTGGACACCCGGATCAGACACGACGTGGGCTCCAGGAGCCCTGGCTGTGGGGAGAGAGGGCACTGCTGAGGGAGGCTGGACACTGTGTGCCTCTTGTGCTCCCATGGGCAGGGCCCCACAGCGGGCAGGGGCAGTGGAGAGGGACAGACACAGCCTGCATTTGCTCCCTGGCTCCTGACATCAAAGATCCCAACCATGGGCAGGGCTGGAAGGGCTTGGGGAGGAGCAGAGCAGCTCTATGCCTGCCTACCTATGCCCCTCGCCTTGCCACCATCAGAAACCTTCCAGTTTACCTCTGATACCTGCTGCCACCTTCCCTTCAGGTGACTTCACTGCGCCCTGGGGATGTTCCCTCAGAGCCAGGGACTCTGCCATGTCCCCTGGAGCTGCTTGCTGGAGTGGGGAGGGACTGGATTTACCCAACATGGAGTGAATCAGCCCTACAGAGCCCCTCTCAACCACTCCTGACCCCTTTCCCCACAGCTCAGCCCACCAGAGAGCTCACTCAGCTCACTACCGAGGATAAATAACCCCTCAAAGCACAGCAGAGCAGTGGTTGCCTGGTGGGGAGGAGGCAGTGGGGGACACCCCCAGGTGCCCCCTCCCAGAACCAGCAGCCCCCCCCGGGCCCTCACCGGCTTGGAGGCCCCTTCAGCCGCCCCCTCGCTCCTCGCGGCCTCCTTGAGGCTCCGGCTTTTCCCAGGGCCCGGCTGCCGGCTCTTGTCCTTGCCGCTGGTCTCGAGCTCCCCGATGTCCACCCCGCTGTCCTCGCTGAGGGTCTGCCCGCTGTCCGACAGCTGGGAGAGCGTGGAGGCTGGGGAGACACGCGGGTTACAGGGCGGGCAGCGCGGCCCCGGGGCCGGCCGGGCACACACGGGGCGAGGGCAGCTCCCAGGGCCGGGCAGATCCCTCGGGACTGACACCTGGGCTTCAGAGCCAGGCTCCCAAGCTTCCGAATCATGGAATTGCTCAGGTTGGGAAAGACTTCTAAGCGAGTTCAAGCACGGCCAAGCCCACCACTAACCCACGTGATTATAAAGAGGAGGTGAATGGTTTTACATCATGGCTGTCACAGGACAGAGAGTCATTTGAGTTGGAGAAGATCTCCATGATCATCCAGTTCAACTGTTCCCTGAGCACTGCCAAGCCCAGCACTAGCTCATGTCCCCAAGTGCCACATCTACATGGCTTTTAAACCCCTCAAGGGATGGGGACTCCACCACAGCCTGTCCTAATGACCGACCACCCTTTCACTTATGAAATTTTCACTAATATCCAACCTGAACCTCCACAATTTCAGGCCATTTCCTTCTGTCCTGTCACTTGTTACCTGGGAGAAGAGCCCGACCCCCACCTGGCTCCACTCCCCCAGCAGAAGGACAGAGCTGTGTACTTGTCAGGGGACAAGTGGCCTCATACTCAGGTCCAGGATCCATCCCAAACTGGGATGTAGGGAGAGGGCGATGAGTCCCGGGATCCTGCCAGAGGCCCATTTATCCAGACCATGCTCCACATGGGAGGAGGTTGGGACGGACCCGAGCAAAGAGGCGCTGCCATAAAGGACCTCTCTCCTCTTCAAGAGTAAAGACTCCAAGTGCAGATGGAGACTCTGGGAATGCCAGGAACAGCGGTACAGCAGCGCCCGCAGGGAGCGCTGGGTGTCCAGGACAGCAGCTCTGGCACCCGGAGCAGTTGGGGTCCCACTGCGGGCAGGACCTGACCCCGGCAGCCCCTCGCCCTCATTAACCCGCGGTTAATGAACCCATTGCAGACACGGGACGGGGCCACAGGAGGGCGACATTGCCACTCGCGTCAGTCCCACAGGGAGGAGGGGGGGAGGCCCGGGGATACCCCCAGGACCCTCCAGGCACCCCCGGGATCCCCCTTCCCTGTTCATCTGAGAGGGAAATCCACCCAGTACCACTTTCCCTCTCCACCTCCAAGGGACCCCCTGGGATCCCCCTTTACCCCCTCTTCACCTCCAAGAGACACCTCCGTACCCCTTCCCATCTCCAAGAGACTCTCCAGGACCCCCCCTTCCATCTCCATCTCCAAGGGACCCACGGCACTGGACGGGGCTCTCAGGTCTCCCCTCTCCTTCTCTCCTCCAGGTGAACCCCCCCAGCTCTCCCAGCCTGGCTCCGGGGCAGAGGGGCTCCAGCTCAGGGCCAGATCTGCCTCCTCTCCCGTTTCTCTCTCTCGAGGAGCAGGTTCCACCCACCTCTGGCCTGGGGCAGGGGCCTCACTTCGTTGACGTCGGGCTCGCTGTTGGGCTGGTGCACCTCCACCATGATGAAGTGCTGGTTGGCCACGGCCTGGGGGCTGCCCTTGTCCGGGGGAGGGGGCGCTGGGTGGGCAGGAGGAGGAGGAGGAGGGGACGGGGATGGGGGGCTCTGGACCCCTCCAGCCCCCGGGGACGGGCTCTTCAACCTGGTGGGGGACTGGACCCTGGGGAAGGGCCCGATGGGGTGCTGGGTGACCAGGGAGAGCTGGGCATCCATCTGCCTGCGGGGGCCGTGCGGGGACGGGGAGATGGTGGCGTAGATGG
This sequence comes from Pachyramphus minor, assembly GCA_013397135.1. Taxonomy (NCBI): domain Eukaryota; kingdom Metazoa; phylum Chordata; class Aves; order Passeriformes; family Tyrannidae; genus Pachyramphus; species Pachyramphus minor. Next base: position 42,689 of record VYXB01006648.1, read on the forward strand.
CGCTGGGGGAGGAATCCTCGGTGGAGGTGGTGGCAGTGGAGGTCACACTGACCGTGTCCTTCTCGGGGGCGCTGGGAGGGGGTGAGGGGTTCCGGGGGGCCACGAAGAAAAGGCCTGACTGGGAGGACTCAGAGGAGGGACGCTTGGGCTTGTCCTTCCCTGGGTTCCTGTGCTGGGCAGATGAGGGGTCCAGCAACTGAGGGGCTGCGGGAGGAGGAGGCTTGAAGTTGGGTGGTTCATCCGGGAAGGAGGAGATGTCATCCTGCCAAACCAAGAACAGGAGGTTTTAGGGCACCGTGCTCAGCTGTGAGAGCTTCTCCAGGACTTCCTCAGGCTCAGTGTCACCTGTGTCTTTACCTTTTCACAGTGACCATGGCTGGTTGTCACAGAAACACCTTTCTGACCTTCTGACAATAAGAATATGACTCACAAACGAGGATGATTAGTGGACAAATCACCCAACCTCTGCTTCGGCTCCCACAACGCTGCTCCTGCTCAGCCCCAGCCAGAATCCTTCTCCTAACCAACTGGATTAACTGGCTTCTCTGCCATCCCTGGGGTGCTGATACAGCAGAGCTACTGAAGTTGAGGGAAAACTCAGTACCCCCAGTTTTCCTCCAGCTCCCACCCAAGGTGCAGCAGCTCCTGCACCAGCTCCTTACCAGGGACACGTCTGGCAGGGTGTTGATGCTGCTTTGGTGGCAGTCCCCAGCTCCCTCCAGTTCTGATGTGTTCTAAGAGGGCAAAGAAGGCAGAGGAAACCATGTCAGAGCAGCAAGAGCAACCACCACAGTGCCAGTGTGGCAGGGAACATGCAGTGATCCCCCAAACCTCCCCCCACGCAAGGCCAGTGTGTCACCCAAAGGTTTTTGCCTCCTTGGAGGTTCTCTGGGGACTCACATATCCTATCAAAGCAGCTTTGTGGGACACAGGCTCTCCCAAGCAAAGAAGTGTTCTCAAAGCTTGCTGTGGGCTGCAGAGGAGGAATAACCTCCTCTGGACCCAAATCAGCTCCTCCTGCTTCATTTGGAAGGAGCTCGGGCTCAATATCTGGATCCTTGCCAGGAGAAGGGCAATAGAGAAGTTTAAAAGTCCCTTCCCTTGCAAGCCAGAACAGTGGGTGTCATGCAAACAAAAGCTGCTTTCCCTTTATGAGTCAAAATGCCATCAGGAAATGTCACACCACAGTTCTGAACATCTCACAGCTCCAGAAAACCGGAAGGGCTCTGGGAATCTGTCAGTCTGTCTGTGCAGGGGCAGCTGTGGGTCAGGAGGGACTCAAGGAGAGGACACGGATACAGCCAAGCAGAGCAGACAGCACCCTGGCCAAGTCCCAGGGATGGCAGAACAGGGGGCACAGAGGGGGTGCAGCTCTGCCCTGGTGAGCTCTGCCCAGGCTCTGGGGATTCTCTGCCAGGGGAGAACATCCTGCTGCTCCTGCAAGGCCCTGGAAGGGCAAACCCAGACTCATCCCCCCTCCCACAGCAACTCCTGCCCTGGAGAGGAGCTGCTGCTGCTCAGGAAGGGAGAACTTGGCTCCTGTCACGTTCCCAGGGATGTTTGTTCTCTCCTGCTGGATTGGGCAGGGCACAGTTTGTGTTTAAGTGCCTGTTATTTATTGCAGGGTAAACAGCTGATTAGTTGAAATGCTGGTGCATCTGCATTTCCCCCAGCTGCTGGAGGCTGCTGCTGTGCCTGTAAGATGCTGGAGTCCCAAAATAGACACGGGAGACAATTAAGAGCATTAGAGAAGAGGCAAAAACATTGATGCAAAGTGCTTTTATCTCCGTGGCTTCTGAAACAGCCCTGGAGAATGGGAACAAAAACAGCTTGTTCAGGGAGTGACAGGTAAATCTTCACTTGGGGAAATTCTCCTCCCTCTGGCAAAGGTTGGTTTCATCATCAGTTAATCCAACATAAGGGCAGATGGCTTTTGAGAGAGAAAGAGAGAATCCCAGACTGGTTTGGGCTGGAAGGGACCTTAAAGATCATCTCATTCCACCCCCTGGCCATGGGCAGGAGCACCTTCCACTTCCAGGGCTGGGGCAGCCCCAGCCTCTCTGGGCAGTGTGACTGTGAGCAGCCTGTGATCAAACAGTCACACTTATGTCACTACTCAAACAAGAAGGGTCTGTCTGATGCCCCCCTAAAACCTGTCAGGGCCACCTCCCCCAGTCCTGCCCCTGTACCCTGTGCCCATCAAGCCCTTCCCACGCCATGTCCCAGCCCTGGCCCTGCAGAAAGGACAATCTGGGCACTGAGGTGACTCCTGTGGCACACGTTGGGTGGGCACAGATGTTTCCCTCCACCCCCTGACCCCACTGCCAGCTCTGCTCCCCCCCATCCAGGGACACTGATGCTGCTCCTCCTCCTCCTCAGGGCACCTGTTCCTGGTGCAGTGTGTGAGCAGGAGATTTGCCTTTCCCCCAGCTTAGTTCTTTTGGGGGGCAAAAGCAATTAAACAGAGATTGCTCTGGGCTGTAAAACTCCATGGCTTTTAAGCCATTTGCTTTCAGGAATTGCATGTTTTTGAGGCTGTGGTTCCCTGGATTACCCTTGAAAGACTCACCACGTGCCACTGCCCTGAGAAATGAGTGTTTATTGAGGAGGCTGCTCCCTCCTGCCCACTCCCTGCTCCTTTACCCCATCTATTTTCCAGCTCTCTATAGAAACTGGAGGCCAGTTTCTTCCTTCCCAGAGGAGCTGGGAAATGTCTGTCCTTCCTATCCTGCTCAGAGCCCATGGCAGGAGTGATAGAGCTGGAGAGCATCTGTCAAGCAGGCAGACAGCTTTCATTTGCAGATTAAAGGGTGGAGAAACTGCCACCTCCCCAGGGAACACAACTCAACCTTTAATTAACCTCTCAGCTCCAAATCAGTCCCTTAATTTCCAGTTACTGCTAACGAGAGCTTTGCAGAACCACTCAGCCTCAGTCCCACAGGGTCTCAATTTTGAATAATGGCACCAGCCTGAGAACAAGCCCAGTTTTCCTTCTCTCTCCTCTTCCCTGTCCCACTCTGGAATGCAGCTGCAGGGCTGGAGGAGCCCCAAGTCCCTGGTCCAGACCTCAGGGGCTCTAGGGGTGACAATGACCCACATGCAGTGGCTTCACTCTGTCCCCATCCTCATCCTCAACCCTCCTCATGGGATATCCCAGGGAGCTGGGAGCAAGCCAGTGCCTGTGGAACCAGGCCCTGGGAGGAGAAGGCACCTTTGGATGGCAGCAGCTTTGCCAGGAGGTGATGGAGAACCAAAACAAAAGCAACAGGGATTTCAATTCCTTCCTTTTCACTTTTCCCAAGGCAGGGCCTGCTCAGCCTGGTTATTTTTGGTCAAGCCCATGGAGAGCTGGTGGGACAAGGGGCCTGGTCAGGAAGGCAAAGAAACCTGGGTCCCACAGTTCAAGCTGTAATAAACTCCAGCTGGGAATGCTACAGCTGTCCTCTGCTGGATAAGAGCCAGATCCCAGAAGAGAAGGATCTGGGGAGACCTTGTTGTGGCATTCACTGCTTGAAGGGGCCTAGGAGAAAGATGGGGACAGGTTTTTTGAGCAGGGCTCGCTGATAGGACATGAGGTGATGGTTTTAAACTAAAACAGGGTCAATTTAGATTAGATAGAAGGAAAAAGCTTTTTATAACAGCAGTGGTGAGGCCCTGGCACAGGTTGCCTGGAGAAGCTGTGGCTGCCCCATCCCTGGAAATGTTCAAGGCCAGGTTGGACAAGGTTTGGAGCAACCTGGGCTAGTGGAAGGTGTCTCTGCCCATGGCAGGGGTTGGACTAGGTGGGCTTTTAAAAGTCCTTTCAGCACAAACCATTCTGTGATTTTATGAGTCTACAGGTATTTAGCCAGCATGGCCACACAGCAGGTCAGCACAGCAGCACACGGAGCAGGAAGAGCAGTCTGGGCTCCACCAGTGCTGCTGGTTCCTTCTAAAACCCCACTCCCGAGGGGTCTGTGGCACTCAGGGCTTCAGTGCAGGCAGGAACTGGTACCAGCTGGGTCTGGCTCCAGGCTGAGCCCTGTGTGCACTGCAGGCTGGGGAAAGGGGCTCTCCTCAGCAGACAGAACAGGCAGGGATGGGTGAAACGAGGTGGCTGAGCACGTGGAGGAGCCGCATGTCAGTCCCTGGACAGCCCGTCCCCGACTTCCCCCGGCACAACTCACCCCCCACCCCCCCCAGCTCATCCACTACGGCAACAGCAGCACTCGCCCTCCTCCCCTACCTCCATCAGGTCTATGAGCCACAGGAGCCGCTCCTGGGGACGTGCCGGAGGGGGGAGCAGAGGAAAACAAGCACAAAAGCGAGAATGTGACATCAGGGAGGATGCAGAGCAAAGGAGCGAGACGAGCAAATCCCTCCTCCCCCGAACACACCCCAAATCCACATCCAGCTGCTTCCAGGGCTGGATGTGACGGCTGAGGTGAGTCGCTCCTGAGAGAGGTGCTGGGGAGCAGAATGGCATCAGGATTGAGGGCAGAACAGGGCAGAGGGAACAGTTTAGGAGCTCTGCCCCTCTTCTCTCTCTCCCGTTAGCTGACACAAGCCCCAATCCACCACGAGCCAGTGCTTTTAGCTCGGCAGCTGTTTTAGCAAACAGTGGGGAGAACCATCTCCAGTGCCAGCATTCCCAACACCCAGGCAGAGCTTGGGGGCAGGTGTGATCTCACACCCATGGAAAGGGGTGCCAAAAGATCAGGGAAGACCTGTAATGTCACCGAGGGACATGGGCTCTTGAAGGAAGCTCTTTAAACAGTGCTTTTAAGGCAGAGTCCACTCCTTTCCCTATGCCAGAACAGCAGCCTGGTCTCTCTCCCCAAGCTCTGGGCTCCTGTGCCAGGTGGGGCTGGGTCATTGCTCACACAGCAGCACATCAGCCACGCTGGGCACATGCTGTGGAGCAGGAGGCAGAGCATGGCACACCTGAAGCCCGTGGTGCAGCCTCAGGCACGGGGACAGCGTGAGAGCAGGGTGTCACACCAAGCACACCGCCCTGGCAGCCCTGTGCCAGCCCTCAGAGACTTCAGAACAGTTTTCCCAGCAGGTCCTCAGAGAGCAGAGCAACACTTTCTCCTGATCCAGAAAGGATCTCAATGGGATCCACCCTGAGCACAGCAGGTGGCTTCCCTGTGGGGATTTGTGGAGTTAACTGGACAAAAGCACAGCTCTGATGCTCTGACACTCTCTGGGATGCTGCACCACCCCATGTAGGCAGGAGGAGCCCCAGGAAATCCCCCTCCTCTCTCTCCCCCTCCCAACTGTGCTGCCTGGACCCTCCACATCCCAATCCCAGCGCTCCAGCCACGGGTGCTTCCCTGGCAGCAGAACCAGCACATATCTCCTTGTCCCCTGCTCTCTTCAGGAAGGGCTTAATTTCCAAGGTTACTAATGCATTTATGATGAAAGGCATTTTATGGCTAAGGAAATTAATTTGGGGGCTGTGTGCCTGCACAGTCTGAGGTGATTACACCAACTTAATTAGATGGTGCATGCCATGACAGCCTGGCAGAGACGTGGGAGTGAGTGCTGGAGGGCGGGCAGGGGCTGGCATGGGATGCAGCCACGGGCAGTGGGAACTGGCAGCCAGGATCTTTAAGGAGCTGATTTAAAAGCTGGTGAACAGCAGCAGGCACAGTGTGGCAGCAGCACATTGCTGGGATTTCTGTGTGGATGCATTCCTCTGTCTATAAAACAAACAGTTTAAAGACAAAGAATCTCTTTTTAGTTTGTTGGGCTTAAAACCCTTAATGGCCTTCCTGCTTTGTCTGGGGATGAAATTTTGGGATTACTTAGCTGAAGGTTAGGAAATTCGACTGATTTGTGATTTTTATGCATCATGAAACCTGCCTTCTGCTGCTACACATATTATTTTATCCTACATAGCTGTGTGTACGCTGTGATAGTTTTTATTGAAAATACATTCAGTGCTGTGCTTTTTTAAAATATAAATAACTAAAAGGCAGTAAAGACCAAATTCCGAAGCTGAGTTACAAGTTTGGCTAAGAGACTTGTCTTAACTGCCTAGAAGAGTCTAGAAGAGCTTTTTTTTTTCATTTTTTTTATTTTTTTTTTCATTTAAGTGAGCCATTTGTCCATACACTTAAACCCATGTTTGTCCTTCAAATGCACGGCTCTGCCAGAGGTCCTGGAAGGGAGACAGGCTTTGTCCTCACTGGGGACAGAGTGACATGCAGCACCTCATGGTGGGGACAGGAGCACAGAGACACTCAGCACGTGTCGTGGCATCACTTTATTCCACCTAAAAATCCCCAAAACCGCAAGGAAAAATAAAAGCGTTGGGGGGAACCCAGAGGGGATTGAACAGGGCTCCCTGTGGGGTGAAAGGCCTTTACAGCCCTCCAGGGAACAGGGTAAGGCTCAGGGTCAGGAGCAGGTGCTGAGAGGGAAAGGATCAGCCAGGGGGACTCACCCGGGCCGAGCTGACGGTGGTGGCAGTGAAGTGGCTGCTGGAGGAGGACACGGTGTCGCTGTAGGACATCATGGAGTAGGAGTCGGTGGCGGCGCCGGGCCCCGAGGGCTGACGGGCCTTCATGGACTCGATCTCCCTCTTCNCCATGGGATGTACTGGCAGGTGACACAGCAGCAGGTTTGGTCCTAAACATCACCAGAAGCTCCTCTGCCACTGAACACCAGCCTGTACCCCCCAGAATGTGAGGCACTGGAACAGCTTGTGCTGCCCCATCTCTGGAAGTGTCCAAGGCCAGGTTGGACGGGGCTTGGAGTAACCTGAGCTAGTGGAAGATGTCCCTACCATGGCAGGGGGGGGAACGAGATGGTCTTTAAGCTCCCCCCCAAGCCAAAACATTCTGTGATACTGTGATGATTCTGTGACAACATGCTACACCTGGATTTGGCTTCCATGCCCCCACCCTTGCCATGAGCAGATCACCTTGGAGTCACCGGGCCACGTTGTGACAATGTCCACACTGTGACAATGCCTACAGTGTGACAGTGTCTACACCATGACAACAATTCTGCTCAGCACACCAGGTACAAGAACCTGCCCCTGACCCTGCCATGGGCCACTGTAAGGGTAGAANAGTTTGGCTAAGAGACTTGTCTTAACTGCCTAGAAGAGTCTAGAAGAGCTTTTTTTTTTCATTTTTTTTATTTTTTTTTTCATTTAAGTGAGCCATTTGTCCATACACTTAAACCCATGTTTGTCCTTCAAATGCACGGCTCTGCCAGAGGTCCTGGAAGGGAGACAGGCTTTGTCCTCACTGGGGACAGAGTGACATGCAGCACCTCATGGTGGGGACAGGAGCACAGAGACACTCAGCACGTGTCGTGGCATCACTTTATTCCACCTAAAAATCCCCAAAACCGCAAGGAAAAATAAAAGCGTTGTGGGGGAACCCAGGGGGGATTGAACAGGGCTCCCTGTGGGGTGAAAGGCCTTTACAGCCCTCCAGGGAACAGGGTAAGGCTCAGGGTCAGGAGCAGGTGCTGAGAGGGAAAGGATCAGCCAGGGGGACTCACCCGGGCCGAGCTGACGGTGGTGGCAGTGAAGTGGCTGCTGGAGGAGGACACGGTGTCGCTGTAGGACATCATGGAGTAGGAGTCGGTGGCGGCGCCGGGCCCCGAGGGCTGACGGGCCTTCATGGACTCGATCTCCCTCTTCAGCACCAGGTTGTCGAAGCGGTCGAGGTCTTGAGGGGAGATCACCCCCCGCACCTCGGACAGCAGGGAGAACTGGGCCAGGCAGACACAGCCAGAGACAGGTTGGAGCAGGACCACAGACCCGCCCTCCCACCCTGCCCAGCACCGGCCATGGGATGTACTGGCNTCTTCAGCACCAGGTTGTCGAAGCGGTCGAGGTCTTGAGGGGAGATCACCCCCCGCACCTCGGACAGCAGGGAGAACTGGGCCAGGCAGACACAGCCAGAGACAGGTTGGAGCAGGACCACAGACCCGCCCTCCCACCCTGCCCAGCACCGGCCATGGGATGTACTGGCAGGTG
>VYXB01006648.1:52012-85871 GCA_013397135.1 Pachyramphus minor
CATCACCAGAAGCTCCTCTGCCACTGAACACCAGCCTGTACCCCCCAGAATGTGAGGCACTGGAACAGCTTGTGCTGCCCCATCTCTGGAAGTGTCCAAGGCCAGGTTGGACGGGGCTTGGAGTAACCTGAGCTAGTGGAAGATGTCCCTACCATGGCAGGGGGTGGAACGAGATGGTCTTTAAGCTCCCCCCCAAGCCAAAACATTCTGTGATACTGTGATGATTCTGTGACAACATGCTACACCTGGATTTGGCTTCCATGCCCCCACCCTTGCCATGAGCAGATCACCTTGGAGTCACCGGGCCACGTTGTGACAATGTCCACACTGTGACAATGCCTACAGTGTGACAGTGTCTACACCATGACAACAATTCTGCTCAGCACACCAGGTACAAGAACCTGCCCCTGACCCTGCCATGGGCCACTGTAAGGGTAGAAGACCTTCTAGAAGAATTATGGTGAGGAGATCAGAGCTTGTTTCACTTAGGGAAGCTCTCTTGCCTAAAAGAGGCATCTTTACCCAGAGACAGTTTTAGATGTTTTCTCCTCTCCATCAAGGAGAAACACTCCCTGGTATGAGAAAAAGATAAATCCTGCAGCCATGTCAAAGGCCCTCACAGGAGGAGGGGAGAGAAATTATAAAAGCTCTGAGGAGAGCAGGGGTTGTGTCATTCTCAGGCCCAGTGTTTGAAGCGCCATGAAGATTAATGTTCTTTGAAGTCCAGTGTTCTTAACTTTGGAACTGAATTTTCCCACATTCCTGGCATTCCAGGGCTATCTGCGTGCTCTGCCCCTTCCCAGCCTCACCTTGGCGTGTGTGTTGAGCAGCTCGAAGAGGGCCATGACCAGGGCATCCACGGAGATGTTGCCCTCCTTATACTCGTCCAGGTAGTAGCCCATGGTGGCCCTCTCCTGCTCGTTGAGCAGGTGCCGTGCCTGCTCCTCCAGCATCACCCGGGTCTGGTTCACCATGCTGCTCAGGGTCACCTGGGAGCCCGCCAGCCCTCGGTAGAACACGGGCTGCAGGGGACAGGAGACAGATTTGGGCTGGGGTGATAAGGAATTGGCTGCTCTCTCTCCCTCCTGAGACAGCCTGGGCAGCACAGGCTGCACTGAGAACTCCTGCCCAGAGCACTGCCCTCATCCAGCTGCCTGGGAGGGAGCTGGAAACAGCAGTGCAAGGGGGATATTGAGATGAGTTGAGGCAGGTGACCCCCCCAAGGATTCAAGAGCAGGGCTGCTCAGTGTCACTGCTTGTCTGGGGAACTCCAGAGCCATGATCAGAGGCCCTGAGCTCTGCTCTCTCGGCACCAGGGACAGACCTGAGGGAATGGCTGGAGCTGTGTCAGGGCAGGGGCAAGTTGGATCTCAGGGAAAGGTTCTTCCCCCAGAGGGTGGTTGGCACTGAACAGGCTCCCCAGGGCAGTGGGCACAGCCCCAAGGCTGCCAGAGCTCCAGGAGGGTTTGGACAATGCTCTGAGGGACAGGGTGGGATTGTTGGGGTGTCTGTGCAGGGCCAGGGGTTGGACTGGATGATCCTTGTGGGTCCCAGCTCAGGATATCTTATGAAACTATGGATTCTATGAGTTTATGCAGCACCAGTTGAAAACCAAACAGCCTCCCAGCCCTGCTCAGCAAGCAGGGACTCTGTCCCTTGACCACTGATTCCCCTCCTGCTGATCTGGGGGGGTGGCAGAGCTGGGGGCTCTAGGGCCATGAGAGTGAGGCCAGCATCCCATCCTCTGTAAAAGGCACATTTGCCCCCAGTGCCAGCTTGAAGCAGACCCTGGTGAAGAAAGAGCCACTGGCAATCAAAGGGGCCCCAGGGAGAGACAAGTCTGGCTGCAGATGAAAGGCTTTTTTTCCTTTGAGAGGGATTTCTAATAGGAGGTCTTTGCTGTTCCCTCCCAGGCAGCGCTGGCACCGTCAGCACAGGGATATGGAGCCAGACAAGACCCTGACTATCCCAGAGCCAGAGAGGAGTTGGGGCTGGGGAACATGTTTTGCCAGCAAAGAGTACAAAGCTGTTATCAGTGAGAGCCACCTGTGAAACCTCCTTGCCTTATTTCCATTTAAAAGAAATGTGCTTTGCAGAGAGGTGCGGGGAGAAGACACTCCAAGAGCTGCAGGCACAGCATGGGTGAGTCCCTGCCACTGCTCTGGTGTGCTGGAGAGACCTGGCTCTGCTCTGCTTCCAGCTGGGAAAGATCCCAGGAGCTGGCAGGGCCCAGAGACAGCCACCATGTGGAAAGCACCATTGTCCCATCTGCAGGGTGTTAGGGTGTCCTTGTCTAATCATTGCCCCTTGCACCCAAAGGTGCTCATTGCCAGGCTGGGAGGCACCAGATGTGCTGCAGAAGTGACTCACCAGTGGCACAGGAGAGGGGGCATCCACTGTGTCACTTGTCAGCTGCCAACATGAGGCAGGGAGGAGAAAGGCCCATTAAAACCCTCACCAAACCAGCATCCCTTCCATAAGCAGGAGCACAAAGCCCTCCCTCCCACAGAAAACAAAAGATAATAACAGTGATTTTTTTTTTCTTTCTTTCATAAGGCATCAGGCAAAAGGTTTGTCTTACCCTGGCTGCCATCTCCACAGCATGGTTGCCCACTGCCCTGCGAGGAGGGAGAAGATCAGTTAGTGCTGCTCCCCCATCACCTGGGGCCTGGCACAGAACCTGGCACCTTCTCCTCTCCTCCCTGTGCCTGGAAGCTAAAAGCTTGTGGCCTGAGAGAAGGGGAAGGGGCAGCAGCACATTGTCCAGAGCAGGTCAGAGATGCTTCACTTGTTACGGGGACCATGCACTGGGGGTTCCCGCAGCCCGGGGTGACTGTGGTCTGTGCTCCCCCCTCATGGGCTCTGAGCTCACCCCCTGCCCTCAGGAAGCCCCCAGGGGCTGTCCCAGGCACGTACCCCGCGGAGCTGACGAGGGTCTCCCCCAGCTGGGAGCTGCTGATCCACCTGGTCTCGTCCACGGTGGTGCGGGCGTGGGGCAGGCGCCCGATGTCCTTCACCGTCATGATGAGGTGCCGCGAGGACTTGAGCAGCTTCACGGCCTCGTCGTGGGGGATGCTCAGGAAGCTCCTGCCGTTCACCTCCAGGATCTGGTCTCCTACCTGTGGAGTCGGGATGGGGTGAGCCCAGAAAGCCCTGGGAGCTTTGCTGTTTGGAATACGCCTTCCTCTCCCGCCACCAAAGTCGGGATACAGCAGTTGGAGGGACCAGGAAAAATGCTGTTGGCTGAAGAACCAAGCACTCAAGCTGGGGGCCACTAAAGGACCAGTCTGTAAAGCCTGGAGGAGCCTGTTCAGCATCCCAGGTCAGACCAATGTGCCCAGTCTCCTCCATCAACCAGACCTGCAGACCAACTGCAGATCCCCAAACAACATCAAGGCCTCCAGCCCCAACCCCTCCTGCTGATCTGGGGGGGCTGAGAACCATCTGTGAAAGCTCCAAACCTCAGATCTCTGTGTGCAGCAGGGAGGTTCAACTGGAGTGTCTCACCACAGCCTCCAACCCCCTGTAAACTGTAGGATGTGAGGCAGCTGGATTCCATCCCTCCTCTCCTCCCATTTCCTCCCCAGCAGCTCCTAAGAGCTTTTATTTTGTGGGCAGGGCCTTTGCAGTAACCAGGAATCTCCCTGACAGCCCGGCCGTGTTCAAGACACAGGACCCATGTGGGATTTCACCCTTCATCCCAGGCCCTCTTCCTCTGTGCTTCCAGGGCACCCAAACTCCAATTCACTGGAGAGGGACTTTGGACAAGGGACAGAACAAGGGGGAATGGCTTTAAACTGAAGGAAAGGTTTAGATTGGATAATGGGAAGAAATCTTTCCCTGTGAGGGTGGGGAGGCCCTGGCCCAGGTTGCCCAGAGAAGCTGTGGCTGCCCCATCCCTGGAAGTGTCCAAGGCCAGGTTGGATGGGCCTTGGAGCAAGCTGGGCTAGTGGAAGGTGTCCCTGCCCATCACAGGGGGTGGAATGAGATGGGCTTTAAGATTCCCAAACCATTCTATGATCCTGTGAATGACAGAGAGGACACATAACCAACAACTCATGGACCGCTTTGCTCAGGGTGCAGCTGTGGGAAAGGATCAAGTACATCTGCAACAAAAACATGTGATGAGAAACCACAGTAAGAAACAAATCAAGAACAGCTCTAAAATGTAATGTCCATTATGCTGCAAGTTCATTCCCTGGCCACATCTCTGCCTGCCCAGCAAGGGACAGAAAAGTTGTAAGGAAGCGAAACCAAAATGATTAGTGGCAGATGAAGGTGCCTGTGAAAGGACAGATCGAACAGATTAGGCCTGTTAAATTTAGAGAGGAGATAATGTGTGGGGAGCTCGATGGAGCTGTACAGAATAATGCTGGCAATAATGAGAAGCCAGGGAAGGGCTCCTGTTTACCCTTCCCTCTGCTGAAAGGACAGAGGATGCTCAGAAGCATCCAGAGGAGGTTAGGAGGAGGTTCTGATAGGGAAAAAGGACCTGGAGCAAGAGCACCACAGAACCATGGAGTTCTTTAGGCTGGAAAAGGCCTTTAAGATCACCAAGATGCAGCAGAGCTCAGCTCCGTGTTCAGCTCCATCCAGGGACCCTGAGCAGATTTGCCTCATTCTTCATAGAATCATAGAATGGTTTGGGTTGGAAGGGACCTTAAGGATCATCTCATTCCACCCCTGCCATGGGCAGGGACACCTTCCACCAACCCAGGTTGCTCCAAGCCCCATCCAACCTGGTCTTGGACACTTCCAGGGATGGAGCAGCCACAGCTTCCCTGGGCAACCTGTGCCAGGGCCTCCCCACCCTCACAGGGAAGGATTTCTTCCTAAAATCTAATCTAAACATACTCTCTTCACAGTGGGAAGCCACTGCCCCTTGTCCTGTCACTCCTGGCCCTTGGAAAAATCATGGGTTAGGGATGTGGAACTTCCCTGCCTGGAGAGAAGCCAGAGAGCCCAGAGCCAGCTCTATGAGGCAGCTGCACACAGAGAGCCCAGGGCACAGCTGATCCACCTGAGCTGATCCACAGCCACCGGCAAACGGGAAGGGAGGGAGCCCAGGGGAGGGCAAATAACACAAACCCACATTCCCAACAAACACATTTGACAAATATCTCAGACTCCCCTCAAGCTCTGCCAGCTTTAAACCCACCATCAGAAAATTGCTGATGAACAACAAAACAGGGAAGGGAAATTATGCAAGTGGCTGAACTGCCAAGAGAAACACACATTCAGGTGGAATGAATATCATCTCTCAGGGCTTTCTGATTTATCAGCCAACCCACTGGAGTGGATTTTCCTGCTAAAAGAAGGAGCACCGGGCTCACTGCAGCATCAAAACAATAAACTCCCAAATTTGATTAGACAGTTCTATTGCAATTATGAATCTTTAATAGTTTTCCATATCAGGCATTAAACTTTCACGATTCTTTTGTTTCAAGAGAGTTACACAGATTTAATAACCTTTCCTTAATTTCTCCTTTTAAGAGAGAACACAACAGGAGCCTGGCAAGTCTTTGTTGTACCAGGGAGACCAGAAGGGTCCTGGACCAGCTACTTCATCCCTCTGTTCTGTCCTCCATCACTTCCTCAACATTTATTCCATGTCCTTCACATCCCTCATGTGCCCAGCACATGACCACCTCTCCCAGGTGCTCCCAGAATATTAACACCAGGTGGGAAAAACCACCCACAAAATACTTGGATAAGTTTGAGCACCTCATACAGGGACAAAAACAGAAGAAAAAAGACCTTGCAAAAATAATTGCTGGTGAAGGGCAGATAAAAAGGAATCACTGGGCAGCCCAAATGTCTGCAAATCAGCCTATCTTGGTCATAGACTCCTATTAGAGCTGGAGAGGATTTGTTGCTAATTACCATAGATAATAATTATATTTTCTCCCCAAAGTCAAGGACAAGTGGGAAGGTGACAAAAAACTGCAGAGATGCAAAAAGAACCATCCAGTAAAACAAAAGCTGATCCTGAAAAGTGATTTGCTGTATGCACAGCTCAAAACTGGCACAGAATAAAAGAAGTAATAATAAGACACACACACACACACACACAAAATAAAATACAGGAAAATTATTGCCCTGGATATTTCAGGAACAAGTTTTCAGTTGTGCTCAGCTAATGGTGGGTGGACACACAGGACATGCTGAGCGTTTGAGCACTTCTGAAAATGGAATTATTCTCATTTCCCAGGGATAAATGTACCCTGAAATGCAGGGGCTGAACATGACATGCAAAAGGTGACAGAGCACGAGAAGAAGCAGAGCTCGGAAATAACACACCTCGATGACAGGCTTGGCTCCTTCTCCTTGTGGAGACAGAGGGAATGATGTGGGAAAGGGAGGTGCAGCCAAGAGAAACTTAATGGGCTGCAGACAAGGCTTCTGAGCAGCTCAGGTCTCTTAAAAATAATCAAAATAGGCTCTGGGAGAAATTCAGTCACACAGACAGACAAATAGGTGAGAGATTTTAAACATGAGTTAATGTTAAATGACACCAAATTGAGCTGGGACTACCAGGGCTAACAAGGTGCCAAACGGTTTGGTATTAACACCAGTCCTGTTTAATGCCACTAATGTGCCTGGAGAGGGGCTAAATTACACTTGAGATACCACTAAAGTAGCAGGAACCTCCCTCCAGCACAAATAATTACCAAAAGCAGACCTTCAGAAATTAAGAAGATGGGCAGGGAAATGTATGAATCGATTGGGAATCGACCGAATTAAATACGAAAAATAAGGAGGTGCTCGGCTTCTCCAGGAGGGAAACAGGGCAGGGCAGGTGATCCAAGGCCAACCAGGCCAACACAGCCTGGTGGAAGCATCAGAGAGAACTACTGGTCCCAAGTGCTGCCAGAAAACATGTTCTTTTCTCAACCCCTTTGCAACACAAATAGGAGGAACAAAGCAAACAGGGATGGGAATGAGAGCACAAGGAGAGGAAATGGTCACTGGGGGCTGGCAGAGTGCTGTGGCACTGGGAGGGCTCTGGTGGCCTTCCAGGACAGCAGCCATTTAAACAACATCTGTTCCCATCGAGGTGGCACCATTGGAAGGGCCACTCCAGGAGAAACATTCCATCTCGAGTACCACAACCACACACCTCCCGATGGATCCCTCCCTCTGCAGCTCATTCCCAGACTCAGAGGCAGCCACAAGGCTTTTCTTTTATCTTCTTTTCTTTTTCCAGTATCTTTGTCCATGTGAAGACCTCAAAACACAAACCAGCTTTCCAAGGGCAGCTTTGGGATGAGCAGATCAAGTGCACCCTCAGGCACTTTTCAGATGACACCAAGTTGTGTCCAGGGAAGGGAAGGGAGCTGGGAAGGGGGAACTGTTTACAGTCTCTCTGCTCCTCTCCTCTCATGTATGGATAGATATGGATCACTGCAGCCTCTTTCCACCCCAGCCCTTGGGCTGGGAGCTCAATATTGAGTTGTGTGTTCAAAACAAGCTCCTCAAATCTGCTATTTCTGATGGAAAGGTCACGGAGAGAACACGAAAATGGCTTAAAAAAGAAAAAATCTTGACAAAATGCACCACCAGGAAAAATTGAACAGGGGAGAAATCGGGATGAGAAGAGCCAGGGATGCCACCAGAACAAGGCCATGGCATCACTGGGAATGTCACAAAGGAGGCAGGAAGGACAGAGGCTGAAAGCAAAACACGACTGACTCACGTCCCTGCTCTGCAGCCTTGGCTAACACTCACTTTTTCAGTCTGAGAACTGACTCCCAGGCAGCATATTTTAAAACATGCCCCAAGAACACATTGTCAGGAGTTTCATGAATGAATAAACATAGAGAAGGCCAAGGTCAGGAGTATGAATATTTAATTATTGACTGACTGCAGCGATCCAGCCTGTTTGCTGCTCTGCCTTTCATGGCCATGGAGCCAGAGGGAGCAGAGCAGCAGCACCTGAACCAGCATCAGCTCCTCTGGGACCCACACCTCAGGGCCAAGGCAGAAAAAAGCCAGTTTAGGTCCTGGGATTTGGAAAAACTTCCTTGTTTTCCCCTGGTTTTCAGTACCATGTTGCTCACTCTTTGATCAAAATTTAAGGGAAAAGTAAAACATTCATTGTTTGGTTTATTTATCATTAGAACATTGCAAAATTCTCTGAGTTGGTGCCATAGATACAAGAGGGTAAAAATGAAATGTCTGGCAGAATGACAGATTGGGTTGGGTTGGAAGGGATCTTAAAGCCCATCCAGTGCCACCCCCTGCCATGGGCAGGGACACCTTCCACTAGCCCAGGTTGCTCCAACCTGGCCTTGGACACTTCCAGGGATGGGGCAGCCACAGCTTCTCTGGGCAACCTGTGCCAGGGCCTCCCCACCCTCACAGGAACAATTTCTTACTTATACCCAATATGAACATCACATCAGAATCCACTCAAACAATTCTGGTAACAAATTCAATGACAGCAACAAACCCCACAGAGGGATTTACTCCTGGGAAGTCAGCAGGAACCTTCCTATTGACCCAGCAAGGTTGGGTTGAGCCCACATTGAACAAACCCACCATTTTTCTATTTTGCAGAGCGACAAACTACCTGGAAATCACATTTCCCCACCAATAAATGTGATTCTTCCTTCCTTGTGGTGCCACATCCCTTCCACCACCACCTGGAGCAGCACAGGGAGTGTGGCCACAGGATCCACACCCAACCTCGTGTCACAGCAGGACATAAAAGGCCTTTCCTTATCTCCAAACCTCCGAGCAGCACTAAATTTACAGCCCCTGCTGAGCTCACGGTGGGTGGACAGAAAGGGAAGCAAAGCGGCGTTTTTTCCCTGCGCAGCAAAAAGAGGGATTTGGAGCGGTACTGAGGTGTTAAACATGAATCAAACTGAAAGAACCCGAGGAATACAATGCAACTTCTCTTTTCCTGCCTCTCAGGCTTCTTTTAGGACGTGAAGCTTGACTCTGGAAAAGGTCAGCAGGCACTGGGGACACACACATTGGCGTCACCAAGGTCACCCACGCGACGCCCGAGGCAGCTCCAGCCAGTCCCTCTCTTTCCAGCTCTATCAAGCAGACACAAGTTGTTCTGTGCCTCTTATCACCTGTCTTGAAATCCTGTTGTCCCAGAGCACTGTCCCTGCTGCCTCTGGCCATGACCTTGCACTGATACCCCCGGGGTCCAGCTGGGTACCCCAGTTGGGTGTGTGGGCAGAGCTGCTGGGAGGTGCCAGCCCAGAGGAGTGTTCTACACTCTGGGACAGACCAAGGCTCTGCAGGGAGTTTCCAGCAGCAGTTCTCAATTCTTGCTGCCTCAGAAACACTCCATTATCTACCCAGGATGCTCCCACAGCTCCCCATCCTAGTGACCCCTCAAGTCATGGGGGCCAAACCCCCATTTCCCTGCTAAGGACCCCAGAGAGAGGAGTTCTACCTCAACATAGGAAGAACCTCATTCCATTGAGGTGGCAGAGCCTGAACAGCTGCCTGGGGCAGATGTGGAGTCTCCCTCTCTGGAGACATCCCAAACCCACCTGGATGTGTTCCTGTGTCAGTGGGTGACCCTGCCTGGGCAGGGGGGTTGGACTGGATGATCTCCAGAGGTCCCTTCCAACCCCAACCAACCTGTGATTCACCTGCCAGGTTTTTGCTGCACTCTTAGATGTCCACACCAAAAACATCCCTGGGCTGTCTCAATGGGGAGAAATCAGATGTCAGGCAGAAGGGAAGTACAACTTACCCCAGGAGTGGGAAGGCTGCATTTCTCCCTGCACCACCACCTTGCTCTCTCCAGGCTTAGGTCCAAAACATCCCAAGAACCTGCCCTGAAAAGCCACCTCAGAAATGCAACACTCACCTGCCCATTAAGAGCTAAGTTTGGCTGGGGAAAAAGAGGAAGGAAGAGCAGCAGGGACGTGCTGACCTGGCCCTGCAGCCACCAAATGTGCAGTTCTACCTTCCCTCTCACCTTCAGGCCAGTGCTCTCTGCCTCGGAGCCTTTATCCACACCGGTGATGTAGATGCCCAGGGAATACTCTGCCCCTCCTCGGATCATGAGGCCCAGGGATTTCCCTTCGTTCAGGACCAGGTTCACCTGCAGAGGAACAGGAACAGTCATTTATGTGGTGGCTGAGTGCAGCCAAACAGAGAGGTGGGACACAGGGGTGGAACAGGGAGCTGCACCCACACCGTGTCCCTGGGTCAGAGACGGCAGCTCCTGAGGGATTGAGGAGGCTCTGGGGAACACCAGAGGAAAAACCAGCTCTGGAGCACTGGGAGGGTTCAGCACATGTGGCCTGGGTGGATTTTAGCCATGAACCAGGGGAAGAGCTGATCCGTGGCAGTTTTCCACTCTCTCCTTTTACAGGGGCATCTCCAGGGCAGAGGCTGAGCTGAGAGCAGCCCCAAAGCCCCACAGGCACCAAAGGAGAGGTGCCAGCCAGCTCTGGCTGTGAATCCCCTCTCTGGCATCCCATGCCCTGTGCAAACATGTGATTACAGAGCAATGATCCCACTGTATCCACACTGGGAATCAGCCCTTGGCACTTCTTTGACTATGAGGGGCCACTCCAGGCACTCTCCCCTCAGGAAAGGATATGGAGAAGAAGCCACAAGGCAAACCCCACAGAGGCCCAGGGGCTCCTGTGCCTGATTATCTCTAATTAATAATGCCAGGACAAGTTTTCCAGCCAGCCAGCACATACTGCAAAAGACATTTAACATTTCCCACAACCTGACAGGCTGATTTTCCACAACCCCATGGCACCTGGGCAGGTGTTCTCCCCACCAAATACTGATTTGCACAGCACACCAGAGCCATTAGACAGCTTCCATCTGCCTCCCTCCACCTCGTCCTCCTCAGAGGGCCTGAAAATATAGGGATGTTCAGGTGAGAAATTGGAGTGCATGAGCAAATCTGTGTTCAGCTCCCTGGAGGACTCTCAATTTCAAATGGCCTTTGTTCACTCACTGCATGACACTTTCTAAATGAATAACTCAAGGGTTTTTTTTCTTTTGCTTTGGTCCCAAGTTTTAAGTCACTTCTGGAGAAAAGCAGACAGCAGGAATAAAACCAAATGAGAAAAGCCAAAATGTGTTTCACGCTGATAGAAACAACCAGAAACAGGCTGTTTGTGAAAGGTCTTTATATTTAAAAACCCTTCACTGCAGTCAAACCAAAATCTTGCACATTTACCTGGATGGAAAAGTAATTTCCAGCTTTGAGTCACTAATTAATCCATCTTTCCAGAGGACACAGCATCACACGGGGAATTCAGCCCAGCCTCAGAGTGGCTGGTATTGAAAACCCATTTTCTACCTTGGTGCTGGTGCAGCAGCGACACAGGAAGCAGCAGCAGGACACAAATGTACCCAAGGCTCCAAATTTTGGACTTAATGAAATGGATGCAAACCAGCTCCTTCTGCATATCCACGCTCCAGGAACAGCTGGAGATGAGAACTGTAAGACATTAACTTCCTGTACCAGCACCCTCCTGTAGGGCTGCACAAACCTCACGTTCCCTGGGTCAGTCCTTCCCCTCATTTAAAGTGCAGAAAGTGCTGGAAACTATTTTAGGCTTGAAGCATTCTAAAGGAATTATACAGAGACCTTCATGCCAGGCTGGAGAGGCTGCTGGGCACTGAACCCACCCAACAGAGCATCTCCCTGTCAAAACCAAGGGCAGTTCAGCTTTCTCTTTACATGGAAACACTGCTCTGCACCACCGAACACTCTGCTGAGTGGTTTTTCTAAAGCCAGAAAAATATTCAACTTCTCTGAAGTCCTGCTTTCTCCCAGTCTGTCTAACGACATTTAGGGTTTCCCTTCTCTAACTTCTTCACCCCACTGTGGGCCAAACTTCTCAAAAATCCCTAATACTGGGAAAAAATGGAAATAGAGGAGTGCATGGAGTCACAGAACAGGCCAAAACAGACTGGGAATGTCAAAACCCCCTCTGCAGGTCCCTGAATGGCACATGCAACTAGAACTGGCAACAGGAAGGGTACCCAGACATTTCCATCTCCCTTTAACACGATGCCAACGAGCTGGTAAGCTGAGAAGCTGCTCTCCCACATGGATATCTTCAGATGGAGTAAGAGATACTCCCTCTCCCCCTCCACCTGAGGTGCTGCCACGTGAGCTGGTTTGTTTACACCTGTTCCAGGGCAAACCCGGCCTTCCAGGAGCAGGAAGCAAAGGATACAACCCCAAGCCCTTCCTGCAATCCCAAGCCGTGTGGAGAAACCCAAGCACTTGCTGGAAAACACCTCGCTGCTGGCAGCCCCAGCAAGTTGGGCTGTTGAGGGCTTAATTGCATTTCTTAATCAGCTTAATGGCCGTGGCTCCCCGAGCAGGCCCTGAGGCAGCGCGGTGGGAGCTGCCGGGAAAAGCGTGGCAGCAGCAGGAGCCAGGGAAATCAGCGCTTGGAGCATCCAGCTCAGCACCAAACGGCGGGATTCGGGAATAGCCGGGAAAACAGAGCGAGTGCTGGCAGGCAGGGGGCTCGGCTGGGTCAGGCTGAGGAGGAGGAGGAGGGATAAGCTGATTGCCGGGATGAAGGGAAGGCTGAGCCACTCCAAGTTAAGGGCTTAGGGATCAGAGGGGACTGTTTTGCACAGTTTCCCAAGGGACTCTGTGTCCAGGGATGGGTCCCGAGCAGAGGTGGTGCCAGGAGGGTGCCCCAAGCACAGAATCATCCTCACCCATGACCGAGGGTACCTCCCTGTGCCGTGAGCCCACCTGGGGGTGACACTGAAGCACAAGCTGTGCTGTCTAAGCAGAAAGTTAAACCTGTGCCCTGTGACCAGACTGATGTTCCCAGTGGTTCCCACCATCGATCCTGCCATGGTGGAAAGCGCTGATCCAGGGCCCCCCTGGGAACAGACCCTCAGCACAGCATTCCCTGCACCAAGCCCTTCTGCTTGGGCTTTTCCACTCAGGTTTGTGATGTCCACTCAGACATCTGATTAACACTTCTGTGCCAAGTCCTGCCCCAGAAGAAAGCATTGTGGTTCCATTTCCACTTTATGCTTCCTCCCTCCTCCCTGTTCTGCAGCCAGGCTGCAGCTCCCTCCAAGTGAGAAGCTGTATCATCCCTCAAGGGCTAAAATCAGGGAAAGCTGGGATCAATCTGAGCTGCAAATCCACAGCTGTCCTGAGACCATCCTAAACCAGGCAGCAAGCAAGGGCAGCTATTCCGTGGGGGAAACTGAGGACATCATAATCCCAAACTGGTTTGGGCTGGAAGGGATTTGAAAGATCATCCCATTCCACCCCCTGCCATGGGCAGCGACACCTTCCACCAGCCCAGGTTGCTCCAAGCCCCATCCAACCTGGCCTTGGACACTTCCAGGGATGGGGCAGCCACAGCTTCTCTGGGCAACCTGTGCCAGGGCCTCCCCACCCTCACAGCCAACAATTCCCTCCCAATATCCCATCTAATTCTACCTTCCTTTAGCTTGAAGCCATTCCCCCTTGTCCTATCACTCCATGTCCTTGTAAAAAGTCTCTCTCCAGCTCTCTTGGAGCCCCTTCAGGCACTGGAGGCAAAGTAACATCCAGGCAAGGTCACCCCTCACCCCTTGCTGGGTGTTCCCAGGCAGCACTGACACTGTGCAGTGTCCACCTCCTCCCCTGTGCCATTCCAAGGCTGTGCCCAGCCCCAGGCTACTCCTGCACGTGCCACACACAATCATTTGGAAGATCAAGGTCACAATTTTAATTTCAATTTCAATGCTGAAACATTTGCTGTCTCCCGGAGCAGGAAATGAAAGGAAAAAAACCCACCACCATTAATAAAGCATTTGCTCTGAGCTGATTCTTGCCCAGGATTTCTTCTCTCTGGGTTTATGAAATTACCTGTTGACAGATTCAATTTTATCGTTAGGGAAAAAGCTCTTTCAGACACGAATTACTTGGCACCAGTAGGACTGGGCACACGAGCATGGCTGAGGAGCTTTCACCCATGCTGGCAGCTATTTCCATGCCATTACTGCCACCACACAAACAAAAACAACATTTAAGGAGGCTCCCAGGGCTCATCCTCCTCCTGCTTCCCAAGGAAACCCCACAGGTTTTTGTCTAGACATCCTGCAAACGCAGGAGTGAGGGAAGGCAGAGCCAGCTCATGAGCCATTAACTGAGTGCTGTGAGCAGCAGCCACAGCTCTGGGGGTGCCAGATCCATCAGAGCTGGCCCAACATCACCCCCCTGCCCAGGGCAGGCTTGGTAAAGCCATGCCAGGGCTTGGGCACCACCTCCAAGGTGTTTAATACCTGTAATATCAGCACAGCCACAGCACAAGTGCGGGGGGACAGCAAGCACCTCCCAGGGCAGAGAGGGGACACTCAGAGCAGAGGGACAGTGTCCAAACCAAGTCATTTCCCAGCCCAAGCCTCAGCCCAGCTCTTGGCCAGGCCGACGTTGAGCCCAATGCTGTCTCCCCACCAGGCAGGGCTTGGCTCATGCAACAATCACCACTTCTGGGTGCTTTTTCACCTGAAGGAACAAGGAGATGGCACTGCTGCCCATCAGCACAGGGTGAGGTGGGCTGAGCTCTGACCCAAGGGGTATTTTGGGGTAAGTCTGCTGAGACAGTGCTACAGACCTCTCAAGGCAGGATCTCCCATCCCTGGAAACATCCAAGGTCGGGCTGGATGGGGCTCTGAGCAACCTGGATGGGGCTCTGAGCAACCTGGACGAGTTGCAGGTGCCCCTGCTCGCTGCAGGGGGTTTAGATGGGTTTTAAAGGTCTCTTCAACCCAAACCATTCCGTGATTCCAGGCCTGGGCACTGGGGGGGACCAGTGGCTCACATCACATATTCCAATAACACAGGGAACTATCCACACCCCCCCCCACTGGATGCACTCAAAGCTGTAAACAAAATCAAACCCCAGCAAGGTCAGAGCAAGCAAACAGTGAGAGACGTGGGGAGCTTCCCACTTCCCACTGAAAATGCCATTACAAACCAATAGACAGAAATCCTTCCTCCTCTCTCCTGCCTCTCTTATCCTTCATGCTCAAGTAGTCACCATTAGTGCCTCAAACATTCAAGGCACACAATATTATCACAGATTTCTTTTTTACTTATTTTTTTTTATAATAATTACAGCTCCTTTTGGGTACAGAACTGCCTGAAGGCAAGGAGATGTTCACATTCTCTTCTTTATTTTCTTTCTTTTGCTGCACCAAAAGCTTGAAGGAATAAGCAGCTCCCCTGGCAATAAGCACATCAGAGCAGCAATTCAGCTGATGGAATGGTGCTTCTCAGAGAATTCACAGCCCAACACTGGCACAGCACTTCACACACTTCATCTTCCTCCCAGCTCAGCAGCACCTACAAAGCTTTTTTTGCTGTCTGAGGGTTTCCAAAGTGCTTTTAATGAAATAAGCTGTTGATTCCAGAAGTCCATCAATGACAATTCACAGCACAAATGGCCCTTTACTGCTGTGACAAATCCAAACAACTTCAAGCCTGGAAAGATGACAAAGATCCAAGTGCTGGGAAGCAGAAGGTGACCACGGGAAGCAGGTCCCAGCTTTCCAGCAGGCAGGTGACACCCTGTGTTGGGATGGTGCTGAGGACTGTCCTGCTGCTGTGTCTGACCTGGAGACATGTGGCTCCAGAGCTTTTGAGGGTCCCAACCCTCACACTTACCCCTGACAACCACCACTGGTTACTTCACCTGTGGAGGATGGACACAGGGCTCTGGTAAAACACTGGATCCATGGGTTAGGGCTACAGGGAAGGCTGCCCTTACTGTGGGAAAAACTTGGGAAATGTGGTCATCTGCCACACTCAGCACAGACATGGAAGCAGAAAGATCCATTAGAACTTTCTGTGCCACAGGTTGTAGCTGCCACCACCTCCCTCAGCTCTCCAGGCCCCTCTCACATCCCTTCTCGTGGCATCCCCCGTGTTAGGTCAGGTCTACAGTGAGTACCTGGCCCAGGTCTCCTGCTCACCCCCACAGAGCAGCTCAGACCCAGCCTGGTTCAAGCTGGCCCAGATCCACTGCCTGGAAGAGGACAGGGAAAGCCAAACCATCAAACAGCTGACAGCCCACCAGCAACTCCCCAAATCCCCTGAACAGCTGGAAGGAGTTGATCAGAGGGATGGAGCAGCTCTGCCATGAGGGAAGGCAGAGAGAACTGGGATTGTTCATCCTGGAGGAGAAAAATCCCTGGGGTGACCTAATTGAGACCTTCCAGGACATGAAGGAGCCAAGAAGAAAGATGGAGAGAGACTGTTTATAAGGGCCTGGAGGGACAGGACAAGGGGGAATGGCTTCAAATCCAAAGAGAGTAGCATTAGATTTGATACTGAGCAGAAACTCCTGGCTGTGAGAGTGGGGAGGCCCTGGCACAGGTTGCCCAGAGAAGCTGTGGCTGCCCCATCCCTGGAAGTGTCCAAGGCCAGGTTGGACAGGGCTTGGAGCAACCTGGGCCAGTGGGAGGTGTCCCTGCCCATGGCAGGGGGTGGAACTGGATGATCTTTAAGTTCCCTTCCAACCCAAAGCAGTCTGGGATTCCATGCGTCCCAGTGTCCACACAAGAACACAGTGCAAAGCCATGGGCAAGGAACAGGCCTTTGGCACCAAACCTCACTGTGGGCACAGCAGTTCACCTGCTCCATGCCTCCATCCCACTGGGATGATCCTGCAGATCCCAGCTGCCCCATCACACACCCCACAGTGGTGGTGGTTTCCATTTCAATCCTTTGGGTAACAAACACTTCTGCCTCCAGAAAAACTTGTTAAACTGTGCCACAAACCCGGCCTGCCAGGCAAACAGATGTGCTGGAGGAAAAGGCAGCCAGACAGGGATATCTCTGTTACCTGAGGAATGTCAGGTGCCTCCACCAGCCTTGAATTTAACCTTGGAAAAGCCGGAAATATCCTTTTAACTCCTGCAGCAACACATCCACAAATGTGCTCCTGTTGCAGGGCTGACCCTGCTCTGCTGCACTTTCCCCAAAGTTGCCTGTTTGAAAGCTTTTGCAGATTCATTCCAGGACATTCAGATCGATTAGAAATAAGAGAGAGTGGGGGAAAATATAACCAACTAATTCCCAGCCCTTCCCTCAGAATGTAAAACCATCCAGAAATCCAACAGGCCTCAGTGGTACCTGTCAGTTCTGCTTGACTGGGCTGAATTCACCAGGGATACGTTGCATTTATTTGCATATTTGTGAACAGAATAACCCCACTTTCAACAATTGATTATGCATTTGTATCTATCTATATATCTAAACATACAAATATAAAAGAGAAAAAACTGGAGGCAGGTTGTTCCCGTGTTCTGGGACACATTTTCATGTCTGGATGGTGCACAGTAACTCAGGACAAAGCAGCTCAGCCCATTCATGCCCTGCAGCCTGTTCAGACAAATGACACAGGCAGTCACACCAAATAACCCTCTGCAACCCCCCAGCCAGGCCAGGCTCTTCATCAGGGGGCACTTGCTTCCACCACCAGCTGGCACAGCAAGGCACCTCTGGATACAGAAGGGTCTGGGCAGCCTTGAGCATTTCAGAGTTGTAGCATCCAGTAATTTTCTTTTTTTCCTGGTTTTACAGATGAGAATTCAGGAGTGGAGGTTACTGAAACATGGATATGTGCATTGACAGCAGTCACCAATGTCCCTGCTGCACATCACCAAGGAGCAGTGCCAGGAGAAGGATGAACAGTGCCAGCATGGCCCTCTGCATCCCATCCCCCCTCTTCCTGGGGCTTGGAGCAACCTGGGCTAGTGGAAGGTGTCCCTGCCCATGGCAGGGGGTGGAACTGGATGATCTTTAAGGTCCCTTCCAACCTAAACCATCCTGGAATTCTGTGGAGAACACAAAGGGCCTCCTGACTGCGCAAAGCAGCACCAAGGAATGGAAGGAGAGGGTGAGGTTTAGGGGGACCACACCTCCATTTTTGCCCACACCTGGACAAAGGGGGCTGAAGCCAGCAGGTCACGAGCTGGTTGCACCACAATGAATGGGCAGCATGTGCCCCAACCCCACCTTGTCACCCAGCCCATGGCACTGGTGCCACATCCAGGCTCTGCTCAAACACCTCCAGGGACGGGGACTCCACCCCCTCCTGGGCAGCCCATTCCAAGGGCTGATCCCTCTCTCTGCAAACAACTTCTTCCCAATGGCCACCCTAAACCTGCCCTGGGGCAGCTCAAGGCTCCTGAGGAGTTCAGGACCAGGAGCAGCACCGAGGAAGGTGCTTTGGGCTGGGGAGTGATCCATGCAGCCCCTGAGCCAGCCTGAGCACCTGGAATCACCTCTCCACAGGGACTGAGGGGAAGGGGCTGTCTGGGGCCACATGAGGCTCAAGGGATGCACATCTGCAGGTTTCTGAGCATTTCCTGTCCACACACAGCAAGGACTAAAGGAACAGTGACCAAACCTCCTCCCCACACCCTCCCAGAGCCACTGCTGCTCTGTCAAGGTGACACTGATGGCAGCGGGTGGGGGACACCAGCCAGCAGTGCCTGCTTCTTTCTTCTGCTTCAAGTAAAAATAATAGGCCCTTCTCCCTTGTGGCCCACATGAATATTTCATCAGCAAACTGCCTCATCCTGTATTAGTTTTTTTCCCCCCCTCTCTGGCTGAGATGGGAAGCTCCAGCTCACAGACCCTTCCACGGTGTTTCCAGGCAGAGTTGAGGACATTTTGGGTGTGCAGTCAGACAGACAGACTGACACCAGGAGGAGAGGATGGGAATATGTCAAGGTTCCAAGCAACTCTGGGGGTTTGGGAAGGAGTGCCCTGCTTAGTTCCTGAGCCAGTATTTTGATATTCCACAGATGGCACTGAGGAAACACCATGTCCTGCTTTACAGGGTGAACATGTTCCATATCCATCACCCCTGAGAAGGGAGCAGAGGTTGCCCCTCCAGCCTGAGCCTCACTGCAAAGGCATCTGAGCTCTGCACTGACACCTCTCAGGGTCTGCTTGGGATGGGAAGTGAGAGGGAGAAGAGACATTAAATCCCTGAGATCAGATACTGCAGCCTGAATGTCTCCTCTGCTGGCTTCCCTTACACCAGTGTCTGTTTTAAGGAGGGCAGGCTCCCAGCAAAGAGCAGGACTGGGAATTAGAGGTGCTGATGCACTTCCCTTTCTGTCAGAGGCCTGAGATCCAGACCAGCACTGCCCACACTCCCCTGGTACCATTATGGAAACCATTCCCTTCTCTGGGCCTTTTTCTCTCAGCAGTTTCCACACAGGGCCCTCCTGGCTCAGCCTGACTCTCCCCAAATGGAAAAGGAAAATCATCTGGTTTATTTTACAGCATTTATGGAAGAGACAAGAAATTGGGATTTTTTTATTTTTTTTTATGAAAAAAATACTGCCAAGATACCCAAGAAAGCCTCACAGAACACCTGAGGAAGGGTCTGAAATGCAGGCAGAGGGGCAGGAATGCACTCTGAGGTCCAGCCCTCCAAATCCACAAGTCCTCCTGAACATAAGAGAATCACAGAATGGTTTGGGTTGGAAGAGACCTCAAAGATCATCTCATTCCCCCCCTGCCATGGGCAGGGACACCTTCCACTAATCCAGGTTGCTCCAAGCTCTGTCCAACCTGGCCTTGGACACTTCCAGGGATGGGGCAGCCACAGCTTCTCTGGGCAGCCTGTGCCAGGGCCTCCCCACCCTCCCAGGGAAGAATTCCTTCCCAATATCCCATCTAACCTGCCCTCTGGCAGTGGGAAGCCACTTTCCCTTGTCCTGTCCCTCCATCCCTTGTCCCAAGTCCCCCTCCAGCTTCCTTGGGGAACTGGAAGGAGCTGTAAGGTCTCCCCAGAGCCTCCAAGTTGGACATGGATGTCAGTCCCTTGATGTCCATGCTGCCAGAAGGCTCCATCCAACCACCCACCTTTTTGGGAAAGACCTTAAGAGCAACTTCTGCTATGATGGCTGTTCCTGGCAGGACCCTCACTGCCAGACCAGGCTGCACCTGGACAATTCAAATGGGAACAAAGCCAATCCATCCCACCCTCCAGGAGGGAGACAGAGGGAAACCTACAGAGCAAGAGAGAAACCCAGGATCCCAAAGAAGAGACAGGCCATCCCAACGAGGCCAGAACCACAGGAGAAGGAGGAAGGTCGGCACCTACACACCAGCAGGTGACTGTAGGGCTGTGGCCGGTCCCCCCTTTGCTCACCTTCTTCTCATCCCCCTCCTGCAGGAGCTGGAGGTGGCTCCTCTTCTCGCTGTCCCTGCGCAGGGAGCTGTTCTGGTGGTGGGGGAGCCCCGTGGGGGGGGACACGCTGCGGCCCTGGGGGTCCACCCAGGTGTAGATGTGGTTGGTGACGTATCCCCCCGGGATGCGCCCCACCGAGTGCACCGACAGGTTCAGCTTCTTGCAGCCCTTCAGCACCTGGAAAACAAGCCAAGGAGAAGGGGGGAGTTAGTGCCAGGACAACCTGTCTTAGGGGGGGACAAAGATTTGCTCTTCCACGAGGCTGGAAGATCTCAAGCTGCTCTACGACCGCAGAGTGATGGAGAGACATAAAGAGCTGGTGGAGAAGCTGAGATTTTTCATCAGTGTTAAGGCAAAGCTCCTGACAGAGAAACACAGTGGGAATTTTTTCCCATCAGCCATGGAAAGAGCAGAGTGAGTGGGAGGTGAGGTGGGCAGTGCCATGCCCAGGAGGAGCCCCAGGATGAGCTGAACCCGCGACTGAGCAGCTTCTGCAGCTTTGGAGAGGAGCTGGAGCGGGACAGGGATCAGTGCTAGAGGAGAACAGCACAGATCCTTGTTCAAAGTCACTCTCCAGCTCTCTTGGAGCTCCTTTAGGCACTGGAAGGTGCTCCAAGGTCTCTCCACAACCCTTTCTGCAGGCTGGACATGGATTTCAGCCTCTCCACGACCATCCTGGCAGCAGGCTCCAGCCAAACAACAACCTGTTTGGGAAAAGCTCAGCCCCAAACTCTGCCACTGGAAAAACTCCTGATGCCTTCAGGGAATATTGACAACACTCCCACAAATTCAGCTATTTAGTGACCAGCTGCCTCCCCCAGCACAAGCAGTCAATTAAGGAGTACAATAATTACTAAATATACACATATATTTCAACCAGCACACACAGAGATGACCTCGGGGCCCAGAGAAGGTGATCTGCAGTCTCTCCTCTGCTCTTCCAGCTTCCACTGTGAGGAGCTGACAGAAGCTTTACAGTAAACTTAAATAAACATATAAGAGTTCTCCCTGGGGACAGCTGGAAGTGCTGATCCCTTCAGAGGCCTCAGGAATATCAACACTCTGGATCTGCTCTCAGAAAGGAGGTGCTTTGTTGGGTTTTTTTCCATATATATATATATATATCATTTTGATGAGCTGCTCCAGTCCCCACCAAGCAGAGAAGCTGCTGAGTAAAGCTTGTGACCAGGAAGAACTAAGAGCAGCAGCACCTTGGAAAGGGTAATATTGTCAGGAATACTGGGCTGGCTGGATCCCAGCCCTGACCTGGCAGCACTGCTGTCCCTCCCTGCCAAAGCTAAAGAGAATCCAGTTCAGCATCTCCATCACACAGAGCAATTTGGCTGCAAACTTGTCACATGCTCCCAAGGTCACCATGTGCCTGGAGAGCTTAAAACAAGGACTGTGAACCAAGAGCTCCAGCACAACACCCCGGGCTGCTGAGCTGCCCCAAGCCCTGTCCTGCAGCTCCCTGATCCCCCAAACACACCCCTGTATGGAAGAACAGGCTCTGCCTGCACAGATCCTGGGCATCACATCACAGCCAGCTGATGAGTGTGGCTGGAATTTAAGGAGGAGGAAAGAAAGAACTCAGAGCAGAGGGCAGGACAGGAGCACTCCTCCCTTTCTCCCCACATTTACTGCCACCTCGTTCCCACATGGCTCTCCATCACAGGGATTCCCTTTCCTCTCTTCCTGAGAGGATCCTCCCTGGCAGGGGAGGAGAAGGGACCTAAGAAAACCCTCTGGGGTTTGAACCACAGCAGGCACAGGAGAAGTGACCAGGCACAGCCAAATGTCACCCCCTGGAAGAGCAGGAACAGCAGCAGAGCTGCTCTCTGGAGGCACAGTAAAGTTTGCAGGGATGAGAGGCCAGAGATTTACAAGGGAATTTTTATGTTCCCCCTGCAGCTCCCTTGACAGGGCCACCAGCAGATGGGATCTCAGGCTGCAGGGAGATGTTTTATGCATGAAGGTGAGAGCAGAGAGCCCCAGGTGAGGGGGCAGCTGCAGGGCTGGAGGCAGCAGGATGAGCCAGGGCTCCATAAAACAGGGGACACAAGAGGAGGGAGTGAACAGAAGCTGGCAGTGCCCACTGGGACACTGTGGTGACAGTCTCTCCCAGAGAGGCAGAGCTGCAGCAGGCAGGACAGTGACTGGGGACTCCTTTATATATTTACTGAGGTCTCTTGAGCCCTCTGTAAGACCAGATTCCTGCCCAGCCCATCAAAGACCTTCCCTGAACTTTGGAGCCCTTCAGGACACAGCTCTGCTGCCCTCTGAGACACCTGCACCTTTTGGAGACCTTTTAGGTGACAGGTGGAGGGGTTTGTGTCACCCACAAAACATTTCTGAGGGGCTTCTGGAGGGACTTTTCACAAGGGCATGTAGTGACAGGATAGGGGGGAACGGCCTTAAGCTGAAGCAGGGCAGGGATAGGTGGGATATGGGGAAGGAATTTTTCCCTGAGAGGGTGGGGAGGGGCTGGAATGGAATTCCCAGAGAAGCTGTGGCTGCCCCACCCCTGGAAGTGTCAAAGGCCAGGTTGGACAGAGCTTGGAGCAACCTGGGCTGGTGAAAGGTGTCCCTGTCCATGGCAGGGGGTGGAATGAGATGCTCTTTAAGCTCTTTTCCATCCAAACCATTCAATGCTTCCATGACTGACCCTGTGAGGCAAAGTGGGACCATTTGTGCAGTTCAGTGATGATCAACCACTTGATACTCTCCTCAGGAGCTGGGGATTCCAGCTACCTGCCCATGTGCTGGGAGCTAAATACACTCAGAGGGATGGTGCTTGTCTCAGAAAATGCAGGTGACAACAAACAACCAGAGAGGGAAGCAAGGCAGGAAAGCCCACAAACACCTGAGAAAGCAGTGAGAGCCTCTCCCTCTCTGCTGTCACATCTACCTGGTGACACTGAAGGGCCAGGACACGAGGAAACTCTTCACCCAGCTGGTGGGAGAGCTGCAGGCCATCCCCAAACCACACAGGACTCACATGTTCACTGTGCACAGCGTGCACTGACCCACCACTGCAGGCACAACTCACACACACAGGGAAGAAGCAGCAGCTGTTTAACAGGACACAGCAAAACCATGGGACCATTTATGGGAGTGAAACAGTTGCTTTCCTTCCTGGAAGACTCTCCCCCACAGCCCTGATTCAACACAGCCTTCAGGCACGTGCTTACAGGAGCAGGGATGTAAGTCTCTGCACAGCTCTGAAATTCCCCCAGTGAAGCCCATTTCTGAGCTGAATCCTTTGTAATCTGTTTATAAGATTAGATTTGACTTCCAGGTGTCCTCCCTCTGGTCACCACAGCCTTCCCAAAAACCGCAGGATGCTCAGCACAAACCTCCTCCCCACCCAACAACCACCAAAGTCAGTCCTGTTCAAACATTTGAGCTTCCAGGGAGATTTCTGTTCTCCAGTGGAAGAACAGCCACCAGCCATTCAAACTGCAGCTGCCATGGCTGGGAGAGGAGAAGTGTTTTCCCTTGTTTTCCCTTGGATAAATCCATACTGAAGCACAGCAGGAATGGGAACACGATCTGGCACAGACCTGCAGAACCTTTGTGCCTCCACACACTGAACCAGACTTCAACAAAGTGCTTGGCATGAGGAGCTACAAAGGGATGAGGCATCAGGTGAACCAAGTGGGAGAAGATTCTACCTGCATCCAAACAGAGCCAGAAACCACCATCAGCTGCCATGGTGAGCTCCAAGAGAGCAGAGCCACCACCCATCTCCCTGCCCAGGAAGAAATGCTGCACTTCCCCTCTGTTCTTTTTTCCACTCCCCCTGTCCTTCCCTTGTCCCACGAGCCTTCAGTTAAGTTTTCTCACTCCTGTCCAGCTGAGGGGGGTGATGGAACAGCTTGGGTGGACACCAGGGTCAGCCCACCCCACTCAGGGCTGGTGAGAAGGGGCCAAGTGACCATCTGGGGTTTAGAGGTGCCAACTCCTGACAGATCAGGACCACACAGCTTCTTCCACACCTCCTTCCCTGACACTGTGGCCAGCAGGGACCATATCCAGAGCACAGGACAGGCCCCATCTTCCAGCTGATCTCCCTGAACATCAAGCAATCAGCAGGAATTCTTTTCCAGCCCTGTCACATCAGCTTCTCCCACACTGTGCATCCACCCTGGCCTCCTGAGAGGTGTTTGCAGAGTGTCTCCACACCCACCTGAGTGTGGGATTTTGGCAGGTTTTTGGTTTATAACAGATTACCACACCCTTGGAAGCCTCCAGGCTGCTGGTCCCTGTGCCCAGCAGCCCAACCACTGCTCAGGTATCAACCCTGTTCCCAGAGAGGTGCCACCAGGCTGGCACAAGCCCTCTGACCCTGACTTTGCTGCCAGCCCAGTTTATGAAGCCCCCACAGCACAGAGAGGGGCAGCACCACATGAACAATGCACTTCCCATGAGGGTCAGCACAGCTCCCCAGGACAAAAGGAGAAGCTTTTCAGGACAGAGTTCTTATCACTGAATCATCAGGGTTGGAAAAGACCTCCAACACCATCGAGTCCACCCTGTGCCCCATCCCCACCTTGTCCCCCAGCCCAGAGCACTGAGCCACATCCAGTCCTTCCTTGGACACCCCCAGGGATGGGGACTGCACCACAAAGCAACAGCAGAACTCACCCTGAGTGTTTTTGGGAAAGCCTGTTATCTGATGGGCACCCTGAACCCAACCCACCATGAAATAACTAATCCCACCTCCCCAATCCCCTCTGCAGAATCAGACAGTGCAAGGCTGCATCTCTCTCTCCTTCCTCAAGCCACTTCAGGGATTTGTTCAGTGCTGCTGTGTTTTGCTCCAGCCTCAGGTGAGATTTGGCTTTGCCCCATCTCTGAGGCATTTCAAGGCCTTGGGGGGGAAGGTTTAACCCTGGCACCACAACGTGTAAGCACACCTGGCAGGAGCCAAGCTGGAAGAAATCACTTGGATCTGGGAATTAGTGCCAGAACCTTTAGCAGAGGAACAGTCACCAATTGCCTAGAAATGTTATTATAGAAGCAGCAAGTGCCAGAGAGGGGAGCAGATTGATTCCATAAGGCCACTGAGCCCCTGACAATTTTCTATCAAGTCCTCTCAGAGTGAAGTAGATGGTTTAAAATAGTCAAAAAAGCAAACACACATCTCATGTGCCCACAAATCTCAAGTGCCCACAATTACCTTTTAAAAAAACCACAAAAACCAAAACAACACAGAGTACATGATGTTCTTTCCTACAACCCAGACTGAAACCCAGCTGTGCCAGTCCTGCCCAGCACATCTCACTCCACTGAAGGCTCTCCTCTCCCATCTTCATTCATCATTTTCCACTTCTCCACGGCCCTGAGAGGCTGAAGGCTGCTTAAAAGCATCTTCCAGGCCTCCAAAAATCCCCCCAGTAGGAACACAGATGTCAGAAATCAATGGCAATTAATCAGCAGGATCCTTCTGGCAGCCTGACTGGATCTGCATTCGGATACAGCCCCCTCACTTACCTTCTCTGCTAATGAAAGGAGCAATCTATCCCACTCCATCCCTGAGTGGGGGGAGCACAGTTGGATACAAGGAGCATTAACTATGAGCCATCCTCCCCCTCTCCACAGGCTCAAGCTGTTTTCTTCTGGCAGCAACAGCCTCTTCCAGGAGCCGTGTGGCTGCTGGAAAACGGGCACTGGATAATGGGCACCGGATAATGGGCAGCTCCAAAGGTCACCC
Source organism: Pachyramphus minor (assembly GCA_013397135.1). Taxonomy (NCBI): domain Eukaryota; kingdom Metazoa; phylum Chordata; class Aves; order Passeriformes; family Tyrannidae; genus Pachyramphus; species Pachyramphus minor. Next base: position 77,918 of record VYXB01006648.1, read on the forward strand.
TGGAGGTTATCAATCAGTGCAGCACCACACAACCTGGCACCAAGTCCCCAGAAAAAGTAAGGCACGGGCTCGGGAAAGAAAAGCTGCCAAGGAGAAGGAAATGAGATACCACAGGAGGGAGGCAGAGGGAGCTTTTGCAGCACATTCCAGCACCGAGGAGAGAAGGGTTTGCGGGAGTTTGTTTAACCACTGTTTCCTGCTCTGTCCAGGGGTGTTCCTGCAGGACCCAGGGGTTCTACCAGGTAGTTTTAAGCCAGACTGAGGAAAAACATCTCGGTGCTGGTGGGAATGAAGCAGCTCCCTGTGTGTGCTGTGGAGGGGAAGGGGCTGCAGGGGCAGGACCTCAGGACCTTTTCCAGGGAGATGGATTGAGCCAGATCAGCTGAATGGGTCCCTCTGGATAGCAGGCAGAGGCACTCCCTGCCCTCAAAGGCTGGCTCCAGGGATCATCTGCAGGCAGGATGGATATAAGGCCATTACAGCTCCCACTTGGCTCAGGCCAAGTTCACCAGGTACAGCACAAACACACAGGGAGAGACCATCCCCTGCCCCAGACTGCAGCCTGGAATTGTAAATAAGATGTTTTGGATCAAGTGTTGCCCAGAAAAGCTGTGGCTGCCCCATCCCTGGAATGTTTAAGGCCAAACTGGACAAGGCTTGAAGCAACCTGGTCTAATGGAAGGTGTCCCTGCCTACAGCAGCAGGTGGAACAAGATGAGCTTTAAGGTCACTTCCAACCCACAACATTCCAGGGTTCTGTAATTCTGAGTGTATCCCATCCCCATCTTGCCTGACAAGGAGCAGGGAACTCATTCTGGGCAGAGGAACCAGGAGCTGTGTCCAAACAGCTCATCCCTGCACAGGGACAAAGAGAACTGGAACAAAGCAAAGGTGACACAGAGGCAGGTGGGGAGAGCAGGAGACAGAAGGAGGCAAGAGGGAAGCACAGACACTCCAGATGGAGTGAGAGCAGTGGGTTCCACAGCACAGGGGGTGGAAGGTGTGACACAGCCCCCCTTCAGGAAGACAAATGGGAATTGCAGGAGGCACAGTCCAACCTCTCCCCTTCTCCCAAGGCAAAGGTGACAGCAGTTGGGCTTTCAAGTTGTGGCACTTATGCAAATGAATGCAAATAGATGCATAATTATGGTGATTGCACACATTCAGCCCCAAGGCATCAGGGAGCCCATGTCCCTCTCACCTGGAAAGGTCAAATGAAATCTTAGCTTCAGGCCCTTCTCCCCAACCCCCTCCAAGGGCTGACACCCCCCAGCCCTGCTCTGTGGCTTCCCACCCCTCCAAGCTGGTCACTGCCCAGTGCAGCCCTCAGGAAGCCCAGGACAATTATAAAAAGAGCAGAAAACTCCACAGAACTTTATTGGTGCAAGCCAAGGGATGGAGGGTAGGGGGGATAAGGGAATAAGGGAAATCGAGATCAGAGCACTCCCTCCTGCTTCCTCCTGTCTTCTCTTTCCACTCCACACCAAGCAATGCTGAAAGAAGTCACATAAACCACCACCAAGCCCACATTGTCCAGATAACACAACTACTTGGAGGAAAAAGTAAAGAATCAATGTGGGGAAGTGAGTGAGACACTGGACTAAGCACCAAGGACATCCAGTAAGAGCCTGCACAAAGCAGGGGCCCCTCCAGCCTCCCCTGCCAGCACATCCCACCCCGAGGGGCTCAGGGGCAGCTTCTGAGCCCACCACTAAGAAGCTGGCAGGACCAGGGCTCCCCCAGCCTGCCCAGGTCGCTGCTCCCCCTGGATTTACCAAGCACTCAGTGGTCCTGACAGGGAGAATTCACAGAGCACCCAGCCAAAAGAAACGAAGGCAGATCGTGTCAGCAGATGCTTTGGCAGTTTAACTGAGGGGATTTAGAGCTGAATAATTCTCCGAGCAGACACTGAGGAAAGTGTCAAGAAAATCCATCGTCTCCCCTGAGGACACAGCAGCTGAGCAAAGGATATTTTAATTCACCAGTTCTGCTGCACGCTGGTGCTTTTGTTTTCTTCCAACAGACACTGGAAGGAAAGAAGCTTTTCTCCTTCGGGTTATCTTATCAACTTCTCTGCTGTTTATTTACAGGGAGCCCACGAAATGACATTAATGCTCCAAGAAGTCAAGGGTGCCACAACAATACTAACCTGATGAACGAGCCAATACTGGTGCCAAGCACTATCATCCCTGCATTATGAGGAGAGGAGAGATTAAGGACCTCATTTTATCTTTTGCATCAGTATAATGTCATTTGATTTCATTAGGGCTAACTGTGATGTGCTGGTGTAATGAAGGGAAACAGATGACTAAGTGACTTGCCCACTGAGGGAAAATCAGTGGGACAGCAGCAAATAGAACCTGCTCCTGCCTCTGGCGCCACAGCTAAACCCACATTCCCACAGATGCCGTCTGTGTGTGCAGGTTTATCCCACTCCAAGTCAGACGAGGTGTTAATTTGGGAGCTCAGACGTGACAGCAGCACCTCATCTCAGCACCCTGGTCAGCACCAAGTGAAGTCCAGCGCTCAATCTGCTCCACCACTTCCTCAGATCTGCCTGTGAAACCAGGAACATCCCTTGACAGATCCACCGCCATGAGCCCTGCCCTTTAAGGAGCACTAAAACCCATTTTTAATGCAGGTGGCTTCAAGTTCAAGCCGGACCATTTTCCCTCCCCTTTTTTCCTAGAGGAAGATCCCGGTGATTTTACACTTTCCACCCTCTCCCTCCAAACTCACCTGGCTACAGCAATTGAAAAAGAAACTGTTTGCAGGACAGAAGGGCAGAGCACAAACCCGTGGCATTGCACAGAACCTGTGTTTTAAGCTGTAAGTGCTTTTTTTGAGTGCAGTTCTTGCAGGTTTATTTTTGTTTCTAAGCAGATCTAGAGACCAAGGAATAGATTACTGCTCTAACTAATGGGGTAGATGCTAGTCACATCCTCCTGTTCCATGCTCCAGCTCCCCGAGATCCCTTGGGAAGGGAAGAAGTTTCTAGCCTCTTTCTTTAGTGCCTTCTAAAAATATAGATACACAGTGATAAGCACACAGGCAGTTAAAGGAACACTGCTGATATCTTCACACAATCAGGGGAACAGAGTATTCCCTTCCCTCCTCATTCACCCCATCCAGGGCTGTGGGTGATAATCCACAGCTCCAAGCACTTGGAAGGGTCAAAACCCAACTAAATCAAGCTGCATTTATCCCTCCACAGCCCCAGTGCAGTGGTGATTGCTGCCCACAGCAAATCAGCAGTGTCAGCTCATGATAATCAATTAATTTGGCATCACAAGAAACAGTGAAATGAGATTTGCTCTTTTGTAAGCTGTCTGCAAAGGAAAATTGCTCTAAATATATTTCCGAGGCTCAGGGCTGCATGTTTCATTTCTCAGAGGTCTTTTAGCAATACCACAAGCACTTGGAGCCCTTTCCACCTCCTGTGCAATACTGCAGTCTTTGAAGAGACCTCCTTGTTTGCCACCACGAAAACCCAAATTAATAGAGCTTAAAAGGAGTTTTAATCTCCATTTAATTATTTTTAAATGCCCACTTGGCACTATCAGAGCAGGAGATGGAAAGGCTGGTTTGGAAGGAGTAAAAACTTGTGCTTAAACAGAGAGACAGTGCTGACTGGTGGTGTGATCCCCCTCTGGCCCAGGCTGGGGATGTGATCTGATCCCCCTCAGGCTCAATCCCCCTCCACCCCAGGCCAGGGAGGAAATGTGACCCCTCTTGGATGTGAACCCAAGACAAGAGGCTTGAACTCCTCCAGTTTCTTTGGAATAAACTCGATGCAAATCCAGTGACTTCGGCAAAGCCACCCCAGATTTACACCAAGATGAGAGAATCACACTCCCTGATGGACACAAATTAGTGCAGTTTTGGTGATTTTGATCAAGCTTATCTGGGTTTGCCCAACTGTCAGCACGAACAGCAGGGCCAGTGATGGAATCAGTGCAGCTCATGAAGCCAAATCCTAAACCAGGAAGGATCCATCAGAGTCTTGCAAACTTTCTCTCACCCCCTTCCACCCTGAGTGATTCAAAGGGCATGAAAACCTACTGCAGAGCAACAAAAGTAAGGGCTGGGGGAGAAAGGGATGGCAAATTTAATGCCAACTGCAGATTATTGGAGAAATAACTCCCTGGGTAACATTTTGACGGTCTAAAACCACAAACACCTCAATTTTAACTACTCTGCATGAAATAGGACAGTTTATCAACACAAACTTTCAGCACAACTGCTGAAACACTGCAGTATATACACTATATATATAAAATGAACATAGTTTATAGGCACAGGGTTATGTCCCACATAGCAAGGCTGATGAAAGCCAAGCAAGCTCTAAAAATACAGCAGACAATACAAACTTCTTCACTTACACCATAACTCACATGACAGTGATCTTTTGCTAAAGTGCACCCTTGAATGCTGCAATGATAGAGCTGTAATTGTAATGGAGTCATTTAATTTGGATTTGGATGAAACAGCGAGCACAAAGCAGACAAGGCATAAAACTCCACCGCTCCCATAAAGGTTAAGAAGCTGGTCATTAAGTGAATTGATTTGGAGTGCTGAGGTAATCTTGCAGTTTAAGTCAGAATTCTACTTTTGATGTAATTTACACTAAAATACCTGCAATCACCACTGTGCCTGTCACAGGTCACCAGTCAGTTTTGAGCTGGGACAAGGTGCAGATCAGTGTTTCTGCTTTGCCCAGGGTTGTGGCAGTTTTCATCTGGCACCGTGATTTCATTTTTGGCACACCACAGTTCTGAGGGATGCCTGAAAATACAAGGAGTAGACAGAATTTGCTGCTACCCCACAGTCAGTGCCTGTCTCCTCCTAGAGAGGAGGGCTGGAAGTGGCTGAGCTACTCCTGGATGGCCAGATAGGCACGAAAAGGCAGCTGAGCTACCATGACTTGTAAAACCATCGCAGCAGCTGCTGAGTGCCCACACGAGGCTGCACAAACAAATCAAGGCAATGTATTTACTCACTGCTCTGCCTGAACAGCTGCCTCGCTGCCACACTCACTGCCCAACATCTCTGAGCACCCCAGCAGGCACAGAGTTGGTTTCTGGTTCAGTAAGTTTGTCACCCTCATGCCAGGAGCAGGATGAGCCCGGGAGCAGCCGAGGAGCCTTCCCGAGCCCTGCCATCACCTCACACCCTGAACGACGAGCTCTGACAACTCCTCTCACAGCAACACACTCTGCATATGATGAATAACAACACTGGCCCAGACAGACAGCTCCTTGCTGCAGGACAGGATGGAAGTGCAGCAGGGCTGTGCCTGCTCCCAGATGGACACGGAGCCGGAGCATCGCTCCATGTGCGGGATCGGGAGCTGAGCTCTCATCAGGCTCTGACTAAGAGAGCTCAGCACAGCCCCGTCTCTAAAGCAGGCAGTGTCTGGGAGATCAGCTACACAGCCAGGGGGATGTGTAAAGAAAGGTTCTGTCTTCTCACCTTTCCCTCTCTCCATTTAATCCTAAGTACAGCACACACGTGAATTCCAGGACCAAGCCCAGCCTGTTTATCCAACATTTCTCTCTCCTTGATCCACACAGAGCAGCCCAACAGCCAGCAGGGAGGAGGGCAGGTCACAGAGGTTTGCTCTCTTCAGGGAGACCAGACCACAGCCAGAGAGGCCTTTGCACAGCTGTTAATACACCCACTCTGAGCCCCCGATCCCAGGTTTCAAGGGGAAGCAGAGAACATGGGCTCAAGCCACCCTGTACATCACCACCTCTTGTCCCTGCAGCCCTGGCACCCTGGTGCACACCCAAAACATCAGGGTGAGGTGTTTGTACCTTAACCCCAGGGAAATCCTCCAAAGGCTGCCCTTGAGCATCACTGAACTCCATCTACTCTTCATTCCCCACTCCCAAATGCAGGATGTGACAGCAAATTAGCACCTGCTTGATCTTAAAACCTCCAAAGGAACTATTAGAGCTGCAATAAATCACTCCATGACTCTTCCCCAGCAAAGTGTTTCTACCACCAACTGCATGGGTCATAAAAACCTTCCTGAGGTGTAAAAAGAGCCCAGGACCTCAAGCAGGTCCCAGCACAGGGCAAGTGATGAATCTGTTGTTGAAAGTTCAGCTCACAAGCAGACAAATTCCGAGCTGCTCTTTCCTATCAGGATCATATTAACAAAATATAGCTCTTGGCAAACCACATCCTACAGGAATTATTTCTGTGCAGGAAGCACTTAGTTTCACTCAAAATTAATAACGTCTAAAAGACATCATGTACATTATATCAGAGAACAAACAGAAAGTGATGTGAATTACCCAGCAGAGTGGGATGAACTGGAGATGAAGTCATGAAAGAGCCCTTTTCTAACACCTGGTTTCCCTCCATCCCAATGCCATAACCAAAATATGGGGGGGGTTTGCAATCTTCAGGACACAACATCGCAGGCTCACTGGTGTTGTCCTATCATCAGAAATGAGAAAAAAAAACATTCCTACAAGTATCTCCTCTGGTCTCAAGATTACCAGGGACGCATTTCCAGCCTGGAAGACGTGCCCTTGCCCAGGGCACTGATTTAAAGCTGGGGCAGGGACCATGTAGGTTGGGTGGGAAGGCTCCGTTCAAAGCTGTGGGTGATTAATGCGCTGTCGGAGAACACTCCACATGAAACAGGCTCCCAACAGAACCACTTGAGCTTATTATGGAAAAATTAAAGCACAAACAGCTGGGAAAACAGTCTTGTCACGCCAGATCCCAGCTCTCCATACGCTGCCTACAAATTGCTGCTCTAAAAAGTCGATTCTCCACTCGATAGGTTTGTGCCTCGGGAACGCTCCGAGCTGAGCCCACCTGCCACAAGACCATCTCTGTGAATGGTTTGGGTCACTCAAACACATGATCTGCCACAAAACACCGAGTTTTGGGTGGAAAATCTCACAGTTCATGGTCTTCCCCACCCCCATAAAAGCTTCCATCGATAGCCCCCCTGCTGTTCTGTACTACAACAGGTCTCCAGGGCATGTGGAGCCGTGCTGGGAGAGCGGGAGCCCTTTAGTTGTGTAACCGTTCCCCTTCTCCCCACCGCCACAGTCAGAGGGGATTTGGGGATCTGCTCCTGCTCTGGGCTCGATCCGGTCCCGAGGGGGCTGTTCTGCCTCTCCGTGCCTCAGTTTGCCCATCTTTAGGAGGACAAACACGCTATAGCGGCTGGAGTACGCGGCTTAAAACCCGGCTTATGCGGATCTCCAGCTTCCACGAGCCTCCCAGGCTGACGGGGAGCCACGGGCAGCATCGCTGCGTTTCAAAGACGTGATGAAAGAGCAGGACGAGCCTGCGGTGCCCAGAGCCACACGGGCAGCTCGGTACCGCCCTGGCCATCAGCGGGCACCGCTATTCCCACCGCAAACTTTCCAGCCGGGCTCCGCGCACGGCTGGGCGGGACGACCCCGATCTCTCCGTCTCTGGCACGATGCAAACCCGGAGAGGCTCCGCTCCGCGAAGGGCTGCGGGTTGCCACTGGAGAAGGGGGATCGGGGGGCTCCGGTCCCACCGGCGGACGCGGGATGGAGCAGCGGGTGGAGCCGGGGGGATGAGGATGGACGGGGCGCACGGCGACAACACCCAGGGAGGGAGGGAGAGACCCGGGCAGGGAGGGAGGGAGCGACACGGACACCGGCGAGACAGAGACGGACCGGGACAAGGCGGGACGCGGCGGGGAACAACTCCTGAAGCCCGATCGGGACCCGCCTTACCTTGACCGCCTCGGCGTGGGTCACCCTGTCCAGGGATTTGCCGTTGACCCCCAGGATCTGGTCTCCGACTCGCAGCCCCTCCCGCTCGGCCAGCGAGCCCGGCTCCACCAGCGACACGTAGATCCCGACCCCGTGCTCGGCGCCTCCGCGGATGCTGAAGCCCAGACCCTCGTGGGCTTTGCTCCGGCGCAGCGTCACCTGCCGCAGCTCGCCGGGGA